>JAQISU010000155.1:11437500-12037500 GCA_029339505.1 Unio delphinus
AACAATTTAATGACACTCACAAAACCTGAAACGAGGCATATGGCTTGCCTAAATTATTCTGCTCCTTCATTTTGTTTATGCTTTATGCATTTGTCTGGTCTCAATGGTGGAGACACTGGTGCATCATAGCTAGAATCGAGTTACCATTAATTGTGGGTTGGATTTCTGCTTGAAATAAATATAAATCTCTACCCTGTTAAATTATATTGATGTTATTATAGCAATTCGAACAGTTTGAAAATACACGAATAAATTCTTCAAATCATGGCGATTACATCTTTGTTTATCAGTTGTTGATATACCTACAAAACTAGAGCAGTTTCGTTGTCATCGTTATTGATGTTGATGACGGATGTGGTGTTACAAGTGGTGCTGGTAATGCAAGTGCCTGTAATAGCGTGAAACCACCACCTCAATGATCATTGCCAAATGACTGAGTAATTAACGGATTGATATCCTCATAATTGTAGAGGGAAAGTTACCTCAGAGTCTTTTCTTTACGAGGTAGACAAATATATTTTGATAGCACAGAAAAGGCCAAGACAAGTATAATTAATGGTTTTCCTTAGTTTAACCATGTTTCAAACTCTTTCCATTTATCTACATCCCTGTGCTTAATTTTTCAGGCTAACTGCAACTGTTTTACACTGAGTCAATATCAATTTTGTTAATGAAATATGTTTCATGTTATTCAATATATGAGGATCAAAGTAACTGTCAGGTGAACATCAACAACGATTAATGAAAGTATTTAACTCATAAATTAGCGATCTCGACAAGTAATGATATATGGAACAGTGTTCCTTTAAATTATATTAATACATCAAATTTCTCTTTGCAGTCAAGCCTTCTGCATCATATATCAAACTTCAATATATATTTTGTTGAATTCCGACCCATCTTCATCAAATTCATAGCATGCAGGAGAAAATAATTCTTTAAATATCTCTATCACTGAGCGAGAGAGATGAGTGAAGTGGTGGTGGGAAATGATGCATTAATTATTCCCGAGCAACGTGTGATACATTTGTCACAGACACGGCAACTTCTCTAACCCATTGTGCATTAAATTCCTTGTATATATATATCAAGATCTAACCATATTTTCATATGCTTTAAGGTGTAGAAGCTCTTAACATGATTCTAATGCTTTACAATGTATGGATACTGAATGTATGGGAATAAGACCTCCGTATTCCACTCAGACATCAGTATTTCATAAGGATCTAAATAATTTATCATTATGCATTTACGTGTATATATATATATATATATATATATATATATATATATATATATATATATATATATATATATATATATATATATATATATATCTATATATATATATATATATCTGCTTCCATGTACTGTCTAATATGTCTTTACTTTTCTTTGTGTTTCATTGGCTTCGACACTTTTGTATATTCCGCGTCTGCTTAACAGCTTGTAATTCATTAGGCGGCGTGCTAATGTGAAATTCTGACGTCACTGATTACTATCTATTATTATGATAGTATTTACTCATTTAGAAAACAGGAACTATTAATATGTACTTGTATTTTTTTTAGATGAGTAATAACCAAGGGGAGAATAACAATTTGATATATCGGTGTTTTTAAAAGCTATGTTTCAATATTTAGTTATGTTTTAACAGTAGGCCATCGATGTATGTTTTCTAAATCTGTCAAAACCATCTCACACTATAAATCAAATGATGCAATATGCAATCACTATCGAGAGAAATACGAGTGATTGGGGAATTAATATCATTGGACTATTGAGTTGTATTAAATTGTAATTCATTTGAATATAAAACATTTAACTGTCGGCATTGTTGGTTGGGGGCTCGTAGCGTTAACTGTCTCTCTCTCTATTTATCTATTTATCTGACTACTTTCACTTCCTACAAAATCGGAACTGGATGGAACATCAATAATAGCTTAAATACAATATTAGGAGCACCAAACCCCAACCATAATACACATAACATAGTGGCGGCATAGCAAATCACGCCCTATGCCACAGTGGGGGTTCGTCTGTGATCTGAATAAGACATAAATGTTATCTTTACGACCTAAAGGATTTTTTTTATAGAAATTATTAGAGAACAGGAGTGAGATATTTTCCATCTTGTGTATTTTATTTTTGCTATTAATTTTTTAACTTGTATATGTTATATTTTGGTGTTTACGTGCTTAGTAGATTTCAGTTACTTACAGCAACTGTGAAGCAAATATCGGGTAAAATATCTTACCTAAGCGAAGTTAGTTATCAAAATGTTAGTATTGGGTAGGAACTGATAATATTTATCAATCGTTTAGTACGTCAAGACATGGTATCACTTACTGCTGGTATCATCATAAAATGGCTGCATAATGACAGATGGTTAAAGAGTTTCGCGCCATGGCGATTGTCGACAACCTAATCGTATAAATAAGTACTCCGTTGTTCAATGACAAAGAAGAGTCCATTGACGATTTACAATTTGAGAAACTCCCTTGCGCTCGTAACATTCCGTCGCAACATTGAACGATTAACGTCTCAGCATTTTTGCTAGGTGAAGCCCGCAAAGTTTACCACAACTTAGCTGTAGAGATGCTGACAACTACGACGCGCTCATGAAAGCCCTCCTTTGCCGTTACTGGCTGACCGCCTAAACGTATCGTAAACTTTTTCAGGACTCGAAGAAGACAACGGAAACCCACTCTGAATTCCATTCGTTATTTAAGAAGTGGATAAAGATGGCCGACGTGGAACGATGGTACGACAGGCTACGCGAGATCAAACTCAAGGAGCATGTCCTGAGTTCCGAATAGACAGTCTTTCGAGCAGAGACTAAACACCGGACGCTCGAAGAGATCGTCAGAATGGCGGAGAGATACGAAGAGGCAAACTCGAAGTGTGGATGTGCAGGGGTACGGACCGACCCCGACCCACTGAGTCACGCTGTGTGGTTGTCCGTGACCGTGAGGGCGATGAAAAGGTGTAATGGTGATCCACACGTAAGGATACCACCCATACATTCAAACAGGCCTCGCCCACGAAACTGGGTCCTGCAGGTCGGTGAGGGCCACCGACGTGTTACAGCTGCAAGCTCCGAAGGGCAGGGAGACACAGGTAAAAGCCGTCGCTAGAAAGTCAGTAAGCATCGCGCCTGCACCTCTCAACCGATTATGTACCAGCAACTTGTTTGACACTGGATGTAGCGTTCCAACCCTTGAAATACGTGAAGCCTGAGAATTACACAGGGTAGGTAATTGAAATCCAGCGCTCGTGACTCGTTGCCAATGGCTGTCATTGATATCGAGTCACCGCACGTGAAGAGGAAAATTGAAGCTGAGTACTTGGCTGGACTATGACATGACGTCATACTAGGATGTGTTTTTTATTTCAATAACCGAACGCCGAGTCGAGACATGCTGTCCTTCGAAAAGCCGAAGGTTGATCAGCTGTGAAACTCCGCACGGTCCACCAGCAAAGCTGAGGTGGGATTGGAGTGGTATGATCAGAAGTATGTGACCTATTTCAGTGCGATTATGGAACCGTTATCTGACCTGACCAGGAAACAGGCCCCGAATAAAGTTATTTGGACGGATGAGTGTGAGCAGGCCTTCCAAACGCTGAAGGATAGGATTACACCCGACGCGGTTGTCTGTCTACCGAATCTGTCCAAAAACTTAGTGCGAAACACTGACACATATCAGAGAGGGAATGGTTCAGAATCGTGTTAAGGATATCACGGTTTGAAAGGCACTTGTACAAATGGACGTTCATATTGGAAACTGACTACCAACTTCTCGGCTATCACGCGCAGGAAACTTTTTCGAATGGACGCTTGATTAGATGGTCGCTGTTCTTACAGCATTACCAGATGCAGATCAGATACGTGAAGGGAACCGAGAACGTCGGATCGGCTGTCATGAGTAGGAGCGTTGAAATGACATAGAATGCTCTGTGGATAACCGTATGTTGTTGGAATATTGGTGTCTGTAGTCAGCGTGTAGAGTCGTTATGATTTTGTTCGTTTATTGCGTGTAGTAACGCGCATTTGCATTTAAAGCAATTTTGTGGGAATACAATCCCGATTTTATTATCAAGCGTGGGGGTTGTCATGAGCGTTGAAATGACATAGAATGCTCTGTAGATAACCGTATGTTGTTGGAATATTGGTGTCTGTAGTCAGCGTGTAGCGTCGTTATGATTTTGTTCGTTTATTGTGTGTAGTAACGCGTATTTGCATTTAAAGCAATTTTGTGGGAATACAATCCCGATTTTATTATCAAGCGTGGGGGTTGTCACGTTGCCCTGCCCACGATTGCGTCTGTCAAGGGAACATGAAAATGGTTAAAGCCATGTATATATGTTAGACACCGCGGCTATTGTTGGTCCTTTTCGTAAAGGTACAATGATCCAGCTTCGATGGGTGTGCAAAATCGCACATAGACGTTGCAAACTATGTTCAAGAACAAAGAACCCTTATAGGCGTCGCAAATCTCACCAAGTTGACAGACGGTGTGTGGGCATTAACTACTAAGTTGAATAGAACAGGGTAGAATCGACATCCAATCGGAATTGAGAGAGGATGTGGTCACCTTTTCAGTCCGAATTTAAGTTAGTATTTTCAAGCTAGGAACTTATTAATTGCCCAAACATCATGCTGGAAAGTTACAAAGCAATACTCCGGGGAAGCCACCCGCAATTTGGCGCTGAACGAATAGTTTACTTCCGAGATTAAAAGAGGGAGACGAAATAAAGACTTGTGGAGAAATTGATTCTGAATTGAAGGCTTGTCGGAAAAGAAGTGAAGAAGGAGAAATTGGAGAAGGACCAGTAAAAGATGAGAAGGAATTAGAAGGAAAGTCTGACGGAGAGAAGGAATTAACTGGATAGGAGAGATAGAGATGAGTAGAAAACAAGGACAGGTGGAAAAGCTATCTTAAACTATGAATCAAGTGATTCAATAGGCTATCACTTGGTTAAGAGGAAGGAGAGTGGTTGTGGAATTATTATCATTTGACTATAGCCTTGTATTAAATTGTTATTCATTTGAATTTCAACTTTTGTGTACTCAATAATTTAACCATAGGCATTGCTGATTGGGAGCTCAGAGCCTTAACTCTCTCTTTATATCATTAATTTCGCTAGGGTATGACTTCTATAATAATTAAAATAAAATATTGGGAGCACCCCACCCCAACCAGAACACATCTACCATGGTGGCGCCATAACAAACCCCGACACACACAACAAATTCTATGATGATTTTCCATTGATTAATCATTTACGATGTAATAAAATAACGTTAACAAATATTAATAATCGATGTCTACTAAATGATTTCAATGTGGGAACCTATTTCATCTTTAATAATACCTCTATCTCTCTCTCTCTCTCTCTCTCTCTCTCTCTCTCTCTCTCTCTCTCTCTCTCTCTCTCTCTCTCAATTTCTCTCTCTCTTATTATGCATGATTGAGAGAATACGGGGAAGTTAATGGAGTGAGAGAGAATAAGAAAACTGAACTTGCGTTAACACATGGGGTATTAGAGAACACCTTTCAGTCATTAAATATTCATTTAAACAATACGCAAATGACTGGTAGGTTTCTGGACTCTGGATTGGGAATGTTTGATGTATACTTTACCTTTCTGAATCACCTTCTCCTGTTTACAAGTATCACATTCCTTGGCATTGGCGTTATACTCCGTGTAACAGGTGACACAATGCGGAGTTGCTCTACAATTAGATTCCTGATGAGAATGGTCTCCGCATCGGCCATATATTTTGACATTTGAACATCGGTCTTCATGATGGCCATATTTTTTACACTTATAGCATCGAAGGGGGTTTGGATTGTAGATCTCGACCTTCACTTGCAAAAATCAAACTTTGACTACTTTTTGTACTGTTGGTTTGTTGAACGTGAGTACAAATGTGTTGTTGTCCTGCAGATTGGTATCACGTTTAATACGTATACTACGGAATGCAAAGACACCTTCATTTTCATCCCTTCGATGATATCTGTGTCGTTGACTATAGCCAAGCACATTTCAGCGAATTACTCCTTTGGACGTATTGAGTGGTGTGTGAGCGAAAGACGTCACTGGAATAATATCGAGGAATGTTTTTATTTTTTGAGATTTTCTGTATGACCTCACTCTTAGCAAGAAAGTAGCCCGATTACAATTTTTTGCACACTTTTTGGTCTGCCAATAAATCTTGTAATGGTCTTTTCTATTATAAAGGGCGACAGTGCTGCAAGTATTTGATTGAATACCCATCAAGCTTGGAAATGACTACATACTGCATGGTTCGTCATCAGAGTCGGATAGTGGCTTGGTTCGTTTGTTTTGGTTTCTGTTTAACATTTAGATGATGATTTTTAACATTTCAGCACCCATGCTTGCCGCCCACTTTAGAGCCCAACGAGAGGACCCTTTTCAAGTGCCAGGGATAAACAGTTGCTATATTCAGTAGACACAATTACCTATGATTTACCCGTGAAGTCACCTTCTAGGGTGAGTATAAGTACCTCCCGATTGACCCATTAAGCCACCGTCTTCTAGGAAGTCTTCTAAACCTTGAAGAAAGGAACAGCTAAAGGATATAATATGATATAATATAGGAGGAACGATGGTATCAATGTAGATACAAAACGAAAGATAAAGAATGTGAGCAAGTAAATAAAGACTTCCTAGGGATTTGTGTGACTAGCCGATTTGCCTCGACCGGGCCCAACGCACCGCCCATCTAGGAGAAGTAGAGGCCAACGTAGTGTAATGCATTGGAAAAGCCTCCGCTCAACTATCAGAATCCTTTCCTCTCTCAACACGGGTCGCAACCCACGGCAAACATGTTGCCTCTACTTAGTCGCCTCTTACGACACGCAGTGAGGCACGTTGAGCCAATTCCACAACCCAGAACTCTCAGGGGCGTTCATCGTGATAAGGCAATCGTTGAATGATTTAATCGAACACTTGTTGAGTGGTTATTTGGATATCACTACGCAAAGAAATAATTCAGAAAGATGTAAGATGTCGAGAATGGGTTACAAGACTTCCAGGTGTGATAACTGCTTTAATAATGAGGTAACTCGTACTACTGTGTAGCAACCGATTAGCGCGATCACAAAACAGCTACACAAAAGCTTCATTCTTCAAAGCAACAAGTGCTGAATAATATTACATTAAGATACTTATGGGATCCGGATGAACTTGAAGGGGGTTAAAAAGAGAGACTAATCCTATATGGAGTATTACCACACAAAACATTTCTAGTGGAGTATGATCAACGGGTAAACCTGCAATATGCAGATTAGATTCAACCTGAGGCTACTGATTATAAGTTTAAGTACATGGTCATAAGAGACAAGGTTCCAATCAGAATGGAATCCACGGCTGTCGTTTTTTCCTGGCTATATGTACTCTTTCGCTTGTGAAAGCAATTTGTCATGAATAAAAAGATATTTTAAAGAATTTATGGGTCAATAACTTAGGTAACGAGTGCCAATAGCTTAAACCTTTTCGTCGTAAACTTGATATTAGATAGTTTACATCAGACTTTGCATTCCTCTTTATCTGTGTGCATGGATAAGTTTTCGCTTTTAAAGGTCGATATTAATGTCATCCAATAAATTAATATATATTTTAGTAGAAATCATATAAATTTAGGAATGATTATATCTAATGCCTGCATGGAGGACTATACATTTGTAATTGTTTAAGTGTTATTCATTTGCCCGTTTCTTCATTCATTTATGTATTCATCTAGGGATTTATTTGATTTGTTTATTTGATTTCATACGTTTCAACTATTTTGACAACAGATGTTTACCATATTAGACAAGGTGTGCTTTCGATTAAAGAATAGAAGGATCAATCGATACCTGGGCATTTAGTATCTAAACATCATTATTATAATTGGTCCAAAACCTGTCAAGACTCAACATGCGAATATTCAGAAAATAGTTTCCTTATGTCCAACCAATGTCGTATAGCTAAACGATGATCAATATGAGCATATGATGACTGGATAAGGTCAATGTTATGCCTAAGAAACTTCGATCAGAGTCACATAACGTAAGAAAACAAGAATACCTGGAGATAATGTTAGGGGAGGGGATAATAAATCATTGTACCCGACCTCCCATCCATAATTCTTGTTCAAATATCTAATAAACATTTTAAAACATTCTAGGTTTCCTCCTGAAGAGATATCTCACCTGCTCTCCTTGTCTAGCTGTCTAACGTAAAATCTGATATCTGTCTTAATGAATGAGACAGGTATATTTTTACTGAAATATTTGTGATAGTGGAAGTGCTAGACTAAACGACTGCCAGTTATAATACATTCGCTTACCTCGTTTGAAGTATAAGTCTTTCTTACACCAATCGCCAAATGCTGAATATATTTATATGCCGGAGATAGGGATAGAATCCTGTTGTAACTATCACAACATGTATATTAACTGTCAACTTATTGCAGTTTGGACTGTACCAACGCGGCTCCTTGATAACCTCGTATCATACTACCTTTTACAGTGGAACAGATAATACACATGATATGATGTGATAAAATGAATCGTTTCGTTTCGGCTTCTTGTTCTTCATGTGTAAAGTGTGACGATACCATTTCACTCTACCGGTACTTCGGTGGTTAACGTCAGGAAAGAATATAAGAAAATAGTAGGAGAGTGGGCGAACAGACGAACGTTTAGAAGTGTCCGAGTACTAAACTAAAGCTTCTTACAAAAATGATTAAAACAAATAAATGTTTGCTAAACTAATGTTTCTAACTTTCGAGAGAGCCTCATTCAAGTTAGTTAATTTTGTTATTGTACTGTTGTTTTGGTATTTTTCTATGCGCGTTTACCCGTTGACCCCTTGTCGAGATCACACGCTCTCTTTCCTGTATCCAAAAAATATTATCAAGTGCGACTCGATATTTTGATATGGGGTCATGTAAATGTATGGTTATAAATCTATGTGGGGTAGTTTGTGCACGTGACGAAAGGTTTTGAAACTTAATTATGACCATGTCTCCGCTCCACCAAGTCTAATGAATATTTCTGAGCGTGTTTGTATCAACACCATTAAATACAGTTAAAATAGTACAGTTGTATCTAATCACTTTAGATATTTGTGTGTACCGCTGAAGAACAGAAATCACATCAGTATTTTTATGTCTGCTTATAGAAAATATTCTTGCGGGTTTAGATTGTTTATCCAGCAGTACACAACTAAATTAGTAATAAATCCACCAATGTCATCCACGAACGGTGTTTCATCAATAGCAGTGATTAAATTAGGAATATCATCACCATCTTCATTTATCGTTTTGCATTTTCATTAAAGTCTATTAACACACCATAGCATCGCCGAACATCCACCGATGGAGCATCTATATACAGTGTATCCTATTTCAACCATCTCATTTTTAAATAAAGTAGCTGTTGCGTTTTACCACTTCCAGATGGACTTATGATAACCGTTCTGTTAGAATTTCATAGCGCTGCGTGACTTCTTGTCGCTAAATATCAATTACATCCATATGATATAAAAAATATAATTTTAAAAAAAGAGTTTAATTGTGTTAAATGCCGAGCGCAGACTTCCACAGATAAATTAGCAACTATTACAACAAAAAATAATATATCAGCACTCACAGGTAAGTGTGGATAAAGTGGTATAAAGAAATTTAAATTTAGCCCGGGTCCACACTGTATTAAATATAATGAGGGGGTGATATTGCAGCAAAATTATGAAACTTACTAGGGACTCCCTGGGCTAAATAACCAGGAGAAAACGCTTTCAGTATATAGTTATTGAGGTCCTGGAACCAGACTTGATGTCAGACTTGATACTCAGGATCACGTAAAACCAGATGAATATCCGACAAATGAAACCGATAAAGCTTGGCATGCTTAGGATGTACCTTATAAACATTTATATATCACACGTTAAATTCATTAAAATTAAATCTTTCAAAGAATTATTGGCTAACTAGTTAGTAAGATCTGCGATTTACCACATGATACTTTCAAAATACGAAGACGCCATTATATATACAAACACGAATGAACTTTAGTTGATGTTGTAGGTAGGTTTAAAGAGGTGGAGCCGTTATTGACAAAGACAGCATGATAATTTGCTTCTGAGTTTGGATTGACTAATTTATCAACAGGGGGATCTACGATGGCCACAGCTACTACAGTTTGCTCCTGGCAAAGAAGTTCAGTGTGTAGTATCATCGTTGATGAAGCACATAATGTTAATATACGACGAGGACATATTTTACTCATTATTTCACGTTGTATTTTATTCAGTTGTAGTCTGATTCATTTCTTAAACTATCTTAATTTTGGATCAAGCGCTCTATCGTCATCAACTATCTCTTTGTAATAATCTACAAAATCCTTCAGCCAATCATGCGGATATTATCCAATATATTGTGGTGGTTGACCGTGATAGCTACACAATATCACTGCTGTATTCTTTAGCCAATCAAGAAACGTTTTAAATATATTTAGTGACACGGTGAATATTTCATCCCAAATTATTATTCCAGGTATATAGTTCTCAACCATGCGATCAATAGTCCATTTATATCCCTTCTATTGAGAAAAGCTGTGATAAGTGCATGATCGCACACCTCTCCATTTCATTTCATTCGGAAGTGTGTGGGTAGGAATCAACACAATCAAAATCCGAATTCTGTCTAAATAATTCGATCACTCAAGTTGTTTTACCGCAACCACTAGTTCCATTTCGATAAACAGTATTATGTTTTGATACTGGATCAGATATAGATGCCGCAGACGATAATTTTGATATTGATTTTTTGTACGATAAATACCTTTGATTTCAACATGTGCGGATTAAGTATAATTAAATAACATTTCCTGTTTTATTCTCTATTACCACACAGTGCATGTTGAGTAGTAAATTAAATCACTAATTTTGTATATTTCTTTTGCTATAAAATTAATCCGTTGCAACTCTGACTGCAGTGTCATGGAATCTATTTATCATCAATAGCAAATTTATAGAAACATAAGCGAGAAAAAATGATATTAGATGTGTACATTGCGCAGAGACGTCATCGATATAGCCAACAATTGTACCTAATCGTGTTCCGTAAGACAAGAAGGCAGCATTATCTAAAATGTATCGTGCATATCGTTGTTTAAGATCAGAGTAAATGTACCTATTATTCTTCTACCTGGATCCTTTGCGGTTTTAACATCATCGTGTTGTAACCAGTCTGAAGATGGTATGATATAATTGCCACCCTTACAACCAACGATATCAATATTTTACAATCAATCCTAAATCGTAATAAAACTATTGGTGACCAAAGTTTTCCTGAAAAGTGTATACCAAACCAAACATAACTGATCGGATGGAGACCCTTAGTAACCTTTTATGATATGATACGAGCGAATCCAGTTAGATCAAAATCAGGTAGTATATTTATCGATACTCTGTTCATTTTGTGACGTCCATATCTTTGAAAATATCCAGAAATGTATCTTAACCAATAACATTTCCGGGATAACACGCGACCTTGTGAACATCGTTGCTGTCATATTCAGTATTCCACAATCCACTGTGTCCGTATGCACAGCAGCTTAGCTGCACAACTTCAGGAATTTCGAATCGCGTTGTTTCCACGCATTTTTCTCTCTTGCAAAGTGAGCTGCAACTGACGGAGCGGTCAAATAGCTGCTCAGAATATAACTACACCTGTTAGACAACTGAAAAGGTATATAGAAAGTAAAGATAGTAAGTAAAAGTAGGATTTTAATTATACTTCGTTTTTTGACTGAGAGTATATTTTTTGTCTGCGAGAAAAAAACTCAGAAACAGAAAAAATAAATAAATATTTTTTTGTCAGCGCAAAAATCTTTTCAAAAACAGAAAAAATAATAATATTATTTTTGTCAGCGCGATAATTTTGCATATAAATAGTATTATTCCTCACAAAATGCACATTCTGATGAGGTGTTTACTAGTAAAAGTCACGAAAATCTTATCAGAAAAGAAAAA
Source organism: Unio delphinus (assembly GCA_029339505.1). NCBI lineage: Eukaryota > Metazoa > Mollusca > Bivalvia > Unionida > Unionidae > Unio > Unio delphinus. The sequence goes on from JAQISU010000155.1 coordinate 11,449,549, forward strand.
AATATAAAATAAAATATATTTGTCAGGTCAATGACTTTCTTGAAAGTAAGTAAATGTAGGAGTTTAGTTATTCGACTAAGGGTGTTATTAAGATTGAATGTAGACATTAATTTGTATAGCATATTCCATTAAATCGACTTAGTTACCGATTTGGTCAGTAAGTTTGAAATTTATTCTAGACAATAATAAAGTATGACATGGGAGATATTCCGAATTAAAGGGTTCTTGTACAATCAAATATCCAGGGGGGAACTTGAGGGGTGAACACATACAAAAAGTATCCTTGTTGAGCCTGATTTGATATAACATTATTTGTCAAAACACTTCCATCAATTACATCACATACAAGATTGACTGCGATATATGTCTACCAACACCGTACAGATCATTACTGTATTGAAGAACAGCTGCCGGCGGCAGAGGTTTTGTCCATAACTCGACAATTTTAGGAAAGTTTAATAATATTATTGAGTGATATTTTTAGTCTATCAGTGGCAAATTTTGGTATTACAAATGTTGTTAATTGGTTTTCGGTGATCGCGTAGTGACGTAGAAACAACTGCTTAATTGTTCTTATGTTTGGGAATGGAGGAATCAGATGTATTATATCATCACCAAAGTCAAATGCATACACAAAGATATGTTTTTTGATAAATGATTTATCCTGGTTTAGATATTGTGTTGACTTTGTGGTATGTTGCCTTTGTATCATCGTTGTATTCTTTAATTTATTACTTACTGTTTCATGTTCAAACTTAACAATATCGGAAAATGATTTGATTTTTTTATATCGATGAAATGTTTATACTCCTAGTCTATATTTTATAAATCTCCGATATCTAACAGCTTAGGATATCTTGTGCCAACAAACCTGGTTTAATACAAAATATCCGTTATGTTCCATGGATGAGTTTTGCGATATCTTGGAAGCTTTATAACTTTCTTTTCGCTTCTGATAAAATCACAACGTCGCAATTCCTGTGGTGGTCCATGATATTCTGATGCTGCTTCAGGCCATTCTAACACTGATGCTACCGCTGACTGATAGATATTGAAGGCATAATCTTGCGAATATATTTCAATTGCGGATGACAAAGTTGGTTCGTGAACCGTTATAGCTGCATATAATTCTTTTCCTGCAATATATTTACTTCTGTGCTGAAATTCATTACCTATTTGATCGATTTGGTAAGAATCTTTCAGTTTTCCAACAACTATCCATTAAGGTGTTCCATCTATTTTACTTTCATTTTCATTTTTTTAGTAAATTATTTAACGTTAGACCCCAGAATGATTTTTCCCGGATATTGTGCTAGTGCGAATTTCTTTAATACTGAAAACAGTTGGAAAGTTTACACTAAATTCAGGGTTAGTGGAGTTTATTAATATCATTGCTGTCTTTGGTAGAGTTGTAATCAATATGATCTTTTGCAGCAGTTCTTGCGACATTATTATTATTATTATTATTATTATTATGTTTTTTTCTAAATCCGATCTCGACATTATTATTATTATTATTTTCTAAATCAGACGTTTCTGCCTCGTCATAAATCTTTATCATTATGTGAACTCGCTATCTGATATTATTCTGTCGTTAAGGCCTGATGATATCAGAGAGAATAATTTGGATTATGCGGCCGCTGCTTCATTTATCTTTATTATGTGCTTGTATAGGATGCACGTGCATATTCATTATAATTATATTAAGAAGACCAGCATTGTTTTTCGCCCTGAAACACAAATTGTGACAACGACTAGTGCGATCAAAAGTGATGGTGGTATTGCTGATAGCAAATACACCTGTTCTAGCAATAACAGCTGTCGTCTAATACACAAGTAAATCAACGACTACACGTCTGCTCTATTGTTTATCTTTATTATGTTGTACGTTGATTGGACAGCTCATTATATTATGATCGTAAATTAATTACAAATTCTTTATACCATTTGAGTGACGCTGATGCTAATTACCACAGCTGTGGGCCATTATAAATGTTTCAGTGGATCCATTTTCTGATGCATTATTAACGCCGGTGGATACACGTGATGATACATTAACCTGTCTAGGTGAAATCAACGTTAGTCTGTATATACCTCGAACAGATGCGGTAAAATGAACGGTTTTATTTTGATGTGTCCAGGAGCAGCAGAAGGGGTGTCTCCGACAACTTTTGTAGGTGTCGATTTGTCAAACTGAAAACTTAAACATAAATGGCAAAAAAAATCCCCAAAAAGCACAAAACAAAAGCTTCTAACTAACCGAGAGTTTCTCCTAGGGGTTAGTTAATTCTGTTAATTTTGTTTTTTGCCGTTATATTTTTGATATTATAGAAAGCATTAGGTTGACAAATGGACGCCTCTAATTAAGGTCACACTCCTTCTGCTGCTATGGTTTTATCCAAATATTTGTATCAATACCGATTCGATATCTTGATCTTGTATCATGTAAATTTATTGTTAAAAACCGAGTGGGCTTCACTGAGAATGACTGAAGAGATTTCTAAACAAATTATAGTCGTAATCTCCGCAACACCAGGTCAGATGAAATTTTATAAGCGTGTGTGTATCAACTCCATTAAACACAGCAAGAATATTACAATTGTCTCTGATCACTTTTGGAATTTGTGTATATCACTGGGTTACATATATAAAATCAGTGTTTTTATGTCTACCTCGAGCAAATAATCTAGCTGTATTTGATTGTTTATCCAGCATGACATCATCATATACTACTAAATAATTAATACTTCCATCAATATCATCAACACTAGGTGCTTCATCAGTATCAGTGCTAAATTTAATAATATCATCTTCATTTATCGTCGCTGCATTTTCATTAAAATCTTTTAACACAAATCGTAACACAGCTGATCGACTACAGATGGTGCTATCTAACACAACTTGTCTCTCTTTAACCATCTCATTATCAAATTCAGTAACAACTGCGTGTTTCCACTTGCGGATGGACCTATGATAATCATGCTGATAGAATTTAATAGCGATGGATGCTGTTTAATAGGTTCTTGTCGCTGAAAAATGAATTACATTCATGATGTATAATAAATAATATGGATCTATATTGTGTTAAATGTAGAGCGCGTACCACGACAGATACACTAACAACAATTACAACAACAATTAATAGATCAGCACTTACAGACATGTGTGAACGATGTTGCACAAAAAAAATCTAGATTTATCCCAGGTGACAAATCGCCTTTTAAAAAGTACGAGAAGGTGATATTACAGCAAAATTAATAAAATTACCAGGAACTTCATGGGCCAAATAATTACTGCGACCCTGGAATCAGACTTGATAATCAGGATCAACGAAAACCTGGCGTGCAACCGATAAACGTCATTGATATATCTTGTCATGCTGATGATGTGTCTTATAAAATTAACAATCTGCGCCATAGACATATCGCATATATAAAATTAATTCAAGCTTTAAATTATATTACTGATAAATCTTTCAAGGAATCATTAGCTAGCTGGTTAATAAAAACAGCAATGACAGGTAAGATTGTATTATGGGCTGGTAATTAATATTATTCTGAAATATATGTATTATTCCCCAAGAGAATACTGGAGAGGTAAATCAGCAATTAATAAGCTCGCTGAAGCAGCAAACGTCAAACGTGTTATTGAAGCAGATTGGTGATCAAGACAGGCAATAAGGCAAATTGATCTTCCACCACCTAAAAGAATCGAATACGCGTATTTTGATGTCAGTGTTAAAAATTAATTTCATCACGCTGATCTTTTATTCTAACCACATGATATTGTCACAAAACGGACATACAAATAATCGTTAACAGTAGCCGATGTAGCGAGCAAATACAAATAATCAGAACCACAATAGACAAAGACAGCAGCAGAAATAACTTCTGCATTTGAACGAAGTTATCAACGAGGACTTGGACCACAAGGTGGTCTGCGATGGCTGCAGTTGCTACAGGTTGATCTTGGCAAGGAAGTTCAGGGTGCAGTATCATCGCTGCTGAAAGATAATGATGTCACCATCAGACGAGGACATACTGCAATACACCGTGATCAGGCAATTGCTCAACGATTTAATCGAACACTTTCTGAGGGGCTATTTGGATATGAATACTCAAAGGAATTTATTCAAGATGAGAGATCTCGTGCATGGGTTGCAAGATTACCAAGTGTGATCAATGCATTAAATAATGAAATTACTGGAACAATCAATATGAAACCTATTAACGCGATCTCAACATAATATATACCCCATAATTACAGACAAGTGTGAACGATGTTGTACAAAAAAATCTAGAATAATTTTCCAAACATCAAATACTTGGTAATGTGACTGTAATATATTTTATGACCCGGGTGATCTTAAAGGTGGAAAAAGGGCTACTGGTCCTATTTGGAGTGTTAGCACACAAAAAAAAACTAATATGACAAGATTCACGGGTAGACCTGAAATTTATAGATTAGATTTCATTGCTCCTCAGCGTGGATTAACACGTGAACAGTTGCAAGTGATACCCGAGGTTTCACAATTACCACCGCGATCAGTTAACTAGAATTTCTGCGTCTATTACTCTTAAGACAGGTCAGCAACATTTTTTCACGTGTATGACCAAGAAAACTATCCAATTAGCTTGTACATCCCCGAGATATTCAGCCCGTGTTCGCTTCCACAGATCTCTCTCTTTGGCAGCGTCGGCTGCAACTGACGCAACTGTAAAACAATTTGTGAGTAATTGCTCGGTATTCTTTGTTGAAACATTCCGCTCGACTTTTCTTATTGTGTCATGAAGAGATTCCGTGCGATATTTTTCGCCATTAGGTCTTACAAATTGATCAAATTTTTCATCATCGGAACTTTTAAATAACCACACTGACACAGGATTGTTTTGACTTAATTCGCAAATAAGATCAAACACATTTCGCCCAGAGTTTTCTGAGGCATACAACTTGCAGTTCAATCTCGTGTAAATATTCTTACTGCTGTAGTCCACGCGTGGGTATTATGGTATTTATTGGAGCTCCATTCGATTTATATTTTAATTCGTATAATACTTCTCCTCTTATTGTTTTTACGTTTATTGGGAATCTTAATGATTTTTTCTAAGCCTGATACATCCCTTATTGAAGAACCGATATTCTTTACCGATTCAGTCCACTCGTTTATCTTTCTACGTCTTAGTTCTGTCACACCGTTTCGAAGCATCGCAATTTTAAAATGCTCTGTTATTCGCTCAGTGACACAATTAAAGATGAAAAGTTCATCTACGCTAAATTATCAATACCGGGTTTTTCGTTTTTCGGTTAATGCCATAAATTACCACGGTCACAATATACATACGCCCATAGTGCGGTAAACTTTTTCTCACAATGACGGTTTTGTTGATTAGCAAGGATAGACTAATATTATCAAGAATAATCCATTTTCCTGTTTCTGCTAATATAATAAATTTTACTCTGAAAAAATACTTTCGATTATCAAGATACGGGATTATACTCACTCATCATATAATCGACACTATTCGGAATGTTGACCACGTGTGAGATGCGTCATCGCTGCCAAACTCCTTCTTGCATCATGAATTGTATTATTCACGCTTTTATTCCGCGCTAGAGTTTGTATTAGCATGTCCTTAGATATTCTATAGCGATTTAATTTCGTTTCAGGAAACAAAGTTTCCCAGCACATGATTTTCGATCATATCACAAAATCTTCCATACTATAATTAAGACAAGTATTTAAATTTTAAAAAATAGTATATATCCCAAAACAAACAAATCAGTGTAGGGTCTGTAATTCTTTGTTATCAATCATGTATAAATGAATTCTGCGGATATAATTCACAAATTGTGCGACGTCGAGTTAGAGGAAAAACAGATCAGTGTACAATGGGGGGGGGGTTTAAAAGATATCGATATATATATCATTCTCAGGTTAAATGTTATAAAATGTAATAAAATATATCATTGTCAAAGATTCGTTTTCGAACTGTATATTAAAGAAATCAAAGACAATATTGTGATTGATCACATTAACAGTGACAAACTTAATAATTCTTTACATAACCTTCAAGCTGTTACACAAAGCGAAAACTGGTCTAAGAGAGTATAAAAATATAACAAACTATTTACGAGGAGGTCGGTTAGATCTATCAACAGAGAGACTAGCGAACAATTTTTTAAATTATTGAATGCAGCCAGCAATTATTTAAGTATCCGCAAACCTTCTGTTCAGCGTGTTGCAGATAAAATACGAAAAATTGCATTTTCACACGATTTCTCAAATAGGATATCATTATGTTGATATAGATAACGGAGGTAACTCCGCCGCGGATGTGTAATCTTGTAATAGAGTTACTTCCCATTATTCCCAAGTAGTACTATTCTTTTGCAAACTAAAAATACTTGAATTTGAAACACCCGAATATTCTAACAGAAAATTCGCCGGTGAAAGGAATTTGTGGAGCCCCCAAATAAACAGTAGTGTGGAAGCATTAAGCTCTAAATAACAATGAAAGTAACCCCACACGACATTCAGAATTAATGTCGGCCAAAATAAACAGTCATAGGGTCAAAAATGCCTCAAAAAGAGTCTAAAAGAGAGACTTTTCAAACAATAGACCCTACGAAAGACACAAATGCCTGTAAAGGGACCCGGTGAATGATAACCAGTTATAATGGCTACTGTTTATTTTACTAATTAATTATTTGTTATATAATGAACTATGAAAATGTTAATGATGTAATTTCTGCTATTATTAATATGAAAAATAAAGCAATACAACTAAACAGAGTAAGCTAAATCCTGAAAAGGTTTTCTCTTATTTCGAGTATTTACAGGAAATTAAATGCGAAAATAGATATACTCAATCATCCGAGTACAAATGTGTCAAGCTAATTCAATAAGAACTTTATGAATCATTAACGAATTATATATAATTAAAGAAATTTGCACCTGTTTTTAACGGAGCTGTACAAATAAAATCAGAATAATCAAAACAAGATGAAACAAGAAAAACTATAAATGCACGTGATTTCGTAATTCTGTTAGGGCATTTACTATTAAAAATCGTGCAAATTGATTGATTTCACAATAATATACAATTATGGGACTGATGAACAAAAATATTGTATTTATATATATTTTGTGCACACTAAAAGATTTCCTAATTCACTACTAAAAATAATGAAAATCGTTCAATTTTCTTACAAAATGATGACACTCGCTCGCTTTAAAATTTGGTAGACCAGCTTCTGTTATCGAATATGCATCTAAAACTTGTTGTTTAAGTCTATTTATATTTTCAGTGTAATCAATTGTTGCCTGAATTACTCGCTGGTTAATATATTCCATGTCGGATACAAGCTGATTTAATATTTCAATTTGTTTAATGATTTCGCTGCGTGAACTTGTTATATCAGAAAGATGTTCTTGGAAGCACTGCTGAAGCCATTTTAGTTGTATTTTATGCTCTTGATTAATTTCTTTAAAATAATCAATAATTTTATCTAAATGTATTTCCACTACACATATCATTCTTACTACTGAATGCAAAATTACTACCCAACATTGCACCTGTTATACCAAGCAAACGGTCTTTGTATGAAAGAGTAATTTCGTGGTATGATTGTGAATTTGTTGTATAATCAGACTTTTTTGGTTCTGGTAACGACGGAGGAACCTCAGGTGGAACTTCAGGCCACCCTAGGACTGTCATGATCAAAGACTAATAAATATCCACGACATAGTCCTTCGAACTGATCTATATCGCGGCTGACAAGGATTGTTCGTGAACAGTATAGCTATCTTTGATTCTTTTCCTGTTACGGGTTTTAGTCTACGCTTACATTCATCATTGATACCCTCGATATCATAACTTCCATTTGATATTCCAATACACATCCAATCGGGGGTTCCATCTGGTTTATTTTTATTTGAAAATACTTGTGAATTATTTGACTGTTGATCCGCAAATGATTTTGACCGGATGTTTGGCCAACTGTAGTATACTCGTAACTGGGCAAGCGCAGTTTCTCTTACGGGAAACGCAGATGGAAAATTCACTCTCAATTTAGGGTTGGATGAGGTTATTGCTATCATTGTTGTTCTTGCCGGGGTTGTGTTCGCGGCTATCTGTTGCCGTAGTTCCAGCGACATTATGATCTTTATTTTCTTTCAAACAGTGTGTTTTTGAGTGAGACATCATTGCCTCATCATAGATCTTAATCATCGCAGAGAACTCGTCATCTGATATTATTTCGTCGATAAGACTCTTTGACTACAATGATAATAATTGGTAATATGCAGCCGTAGAGGTATGTAATATAATTATATACTCGTTTAGTTTAATCTGACTACATGCAGATATTAGTTTTGCAATTATATAAGTTGCTGTTGTCGCTTAAACACAAATTGTTAACACTGATAGGATACTCACTTGCGGTGTTATCGTTGATAGCAATAAACTAGTTCAAGCAATAACAGATGAAACCGAATACACAATTATATCAACTATGACAATGCACCTACGATATTATTTTACTTTTATTGTGTACCCGTCAATGAGATTTTTCAGTTTAGTTTGTAACTGCTACACTTAATTGTATCCACACTGTTGGACGCTCATTATATTATTTACTTAAATCCTTTACAAATTCTACATAACATGTGAGCGATGCTGATGCAGAAACCACCTCTGACAGTGTAACATTATACATGTGTAGCTGACCAATCAGAGCCCTCTGTGCATGAGTCATTGCTTCCACTGGTACTCTCATCAGGCGTCTGCCTCTTTGATACCACTCTGTGTTAAGACCTCACAGTAGTCGTTTGTACATATTAAAGTTATTGATAGTTAGAACACGACGTCTTATATTATGTTTTAACACAATCACACAACATGGTGTCAGAAGTGATCGCTATGGAAATAGCACATGGATCGTAAATGGATATTTTGAAACAATAACTTTAGAATCCACGGAAGATTTAGGACGAATTTAAAACCTTTAAAACGTTCAAAATTCTGCATACGAACTTAATACCTTCGAAATGGATCTTTCCGGCGTGCCAACACCCACCATGGACTGGGAAAATTCCAACCTTACCACATCATGGGCTAAATTCCAACAACATTGTGAATTGATATTTAACGGACCGATGAGTAGAAGAAGTGATGCGGTTAAAGCCAACTACATTTTACTTTGAGGAGACAAAGGTAGAGACATTTTCAATACATGGACTCTGACAGAAGAAGATAAAAAGGACCCAACAATTATCTTTACAAAATTCAAACATCATGTGCAACCAAAATTAAATCCGGTCTTTGCAAGATTCAAGTTCAATAACGAAATTCAAGGCTCCAAGACAATAGATCAATATTTGACTTCGTTGAAACTATTGGCTAAAGACTGTCTCTTCAAAGACGAAGACAACATGATTCGAGATAAAATTGTTTTCGGGGTATCATCATCAAGGATACGAGAATAACTTATCAACAAAGGCGAAAAGTTGACCTTGGAAATGGCTATCAATATCAGTCAAAGCCATGAATATGCACAGGAGCAACTCCAGACCATGTCTGCATCAGCCAGACCAGAAGTGCATGCGACAATTCAACGACAGGCCAAGACAAAAGAACTGCAGCCAAAAAAGAAATGGACCACGTCTTCCAGACGGAGCGTGAACTTGACATGTGGACACTGCGGATACAAGTCGCATTCAAGCCAGGATAAGTGCCCCGCAAAAGGAAAGACTTGCAATAAGTGTCATAAACCCAATCACTTTGAAAAAGTATGTAGATCAAAAACAGTCAGTGTGATTAACAATGAACATCAAAACGAGGATTTGTATGTATATTGACAGTGTAAAAAGGGATATAATTGCCAATGGCCAGGCGTATGCAGCTATAGAGGTAGGACTACATTTAGTTTCTATTGATTTTAAATTGGATACTGGCTCTCAAGTTAACATCATACCATTGCATATATTCAAAAAGCTAGGCATAAAGCATCCCCTACAACCTACATCAAATACATTATCCGCATATGACGGCAAATTATTGAGTACAATGGGTCCAGTCAATCTCACATGTAAACTCACTGAACGTACACATGAACTCGAGTTCTACATTGTTAAAACGAAAGCACCACCTATACTTGGTTTACAATCTTGTATTGAGTTAGGCTTAGTTAAATTTACATACTCTGTTCAGACACAGATGTCAAATTTACAATGTAACAAGAGTACGCCCTTCATTAAGGCAGTTGTACTCGAGGAATATGCCGAAGTCTTCAACGGCATAGATCTTTTCCCAGGGGAATGTACCATACACATCGACCCCAAGGCAACACCTGTAGTGCACCCTCCGCGGCGAGTACCTGTCGCACTTCAAGACAGACTCAAAACTGAACTCGATCGCATGGAAAATGAAAATATTATTGCCCAGGTTACATCACCTACAGCATGGGTGAATTCTATGGTAGTCGTAGAAAAACAGTCGGGTAAACTAAGGGTATGCCTCGACCCACAAGATCTTAATAGAGCAATTTTGCGTCCCCATTACCCTATGCGCGCATTAGACGATATCCTACCCCAATTATCAGGTGCAAAATATTTCACCAAATTGGATGCACGGTCAGGATATTGGGCAATAAAACTGTCAACGGACTCTTCTTACCTTACAACTTTCAACACCCCATACGGTCGTTACCGTTTCTTGCGTCTCCCATTTGGTTTGAAATCATCTCAAGATGAATTCCAAAGGCAGATCGATGAGAGTTTTGAAGGTTTAAATGGTATAGTTTCGATTTGCGACGATATACTAGTTTTCGGACGCACACGCGACGAACATGATACAAATTTGAGAAATGTTCTCAAACGTTCCCTTGAAAAAGGAATCCGGTTAAATGAGGAAAAACTAGAAGTAGGTGTCACAGAAGTACAGTACTTCGGGCACATTCTGTCAGCAGAAGGTCTCAAACCCGACCCTGCCAAAGTAGCAGCTGTCAGGGAAATGGAACCCCCTCGTAACCGCGCGGAGTTAGAAACCATTCTTGGCATGGTTAACTACTTGTCCAAATTTGCCCCAAATTTGGCAGCGGTCACCAGTCCGTTAAGACAACTGTTAGCGAAAGACGTAGAGTTTGAATGGGACTCTCCGCAAATAGACGCATTTATAAAGGTCAAAGACATAATTACAATAAGCCCGGGACCTGTTCTATCCTATTTTGACCCTAAAAAACCACTGACTTTGCAAGTTGATGCGTCAAAATATGGGCTCGGTGCCGCCCTATTACAAGATGATAAGCCCGTGGCTTATGCATCAAAATCATTGACCACAACGGAAATTAATTATGCTCAGATAGAGAAAGAAATGTTCGCTATACTGTTCGGATGCAAACGTTTTCATCAATATGTATACGCGAGAAAGGTACATGTTCAAACTGACCACCTTCCACTTGTCTCTATAATGAAGAAGCCCCTCCATGCAGCCCCACCGCGACTACAACGCATGCTTTTGCAACTGCAGCGTTATGACCTAGAGGTAAAACATTACCAAGGTAAGAACATACCCGTAGCAGACACACTCTCTAGTACAGAGGTTCCCAAACTTCTCTGGCTCCGGACCCACTTGGGAATATTTTTTCTATCTCTGGACCCACCAAACAAAATTAGGTACAGAGTACTACTAAACTAGCTAAGGATTGCATCATAAATCGGGATTAAGATATGTTGATTTACATCCAGCATTTAGAAATTATCACATTTAAAACAGTAAAATTAAACTTAAGAAAAAACCGAACATTTATTGAAATGCAACTGTTATATCAATGTAACAGTAACTAATCATTAAATTTAAACTTTAAAGAATCAATGTGAAGGATGGGCCTGCATGTTGCTCATAAGTAAGTCAATGCGCGGTTTAAAACAAGTCAGACACAGCCTCATGTCGTGATCTGTGCACAGCCTGTTCCTGTATTTTGTTTTCATTGCCGTCAATGCTGAAAATCCAGCCTCACACAGGTATGTGGTTGAAAACGGCAACAACACTGACAACGCAATATCAGAGAGTTCAGGAAATACAGTTGCAGCATTAAGCCAAAAAATAGAAAGACTGCTCTCTGAGAACTTTTCGTTCAGCGTTCCATCACAGGAAAGTTCGATAAGTTGGGCTTCGTTTGCAGCAGACAAAGTAACTTTAGTGATATCTGCTTGAAAAGGGTTACGGATCCAAGCATTTTGTTCCAGTTGTGCCTTGTTTTCTGCAGAAAAATGATGGACAAATTTTTCATGTATCAACCCCAGATGAATTGAAATTGTATTTTTGAGACTGACTTGAGTGACACTATCATCGAAATTCTCCTGAGATAAAATAAATTCTGTCAAACAAGGAAACATGTCCAAACGTTCCTTACTTGCACGAGCTTTCCAGTGTGTAAGTTTTTTCATAAAAGCTCTTATTTTATCTCCATGTTTGAACAAATCACTGTCTTTGCCTTGTAAACTCAAATTTAATTCATTGAGACTGTTAAAAATGTCAACCAAGTATGCTAATTTGGCTAACCAATCAGGTTCAACAAGGTAGCTACACAATGCTGATTTCTTGTTCAACAAAAATGAATATACCTCTTGCCTTAATTCAAAAAGTCTCTGTAGAACCCGACCTCTTGATAGCCAACGAACTTCTGTGTGAAAGAACAAATGTTTGTGTTCAGCACCCATTTCAGAACAGAGAAGTTCAAATAAGCGTATATTGAGAGCACTGCTTTTGATATGGTTCACAATTTTTACTGCATTCATCATCACGTCATGAAGTTCTTCACCTAGTTCCTTTGCAGCCAGTGCTTCACGGTGTATGAAACAATGGTATGAGATAGCATTGGGAGCGACATTTTTTATGCGTTGTGTGACACCAGAATGTTTACCGGTCATGGCTGCTGCTCCATCTGTTGTAATACCAACGCAATTAATCCATTCCAAACCATTTCCAGTTATGAAGGTATCCAGACATTTAAATATCTCCTCAGCTGTAGTTCTGGTTGGTAATTCTTTGGAAAAAAGGAACTCTTCTTGTAAGATGGTATCAACATAGTTGATAAATCGCACAAACACTAAGAGTATTGCACAGTCAGCAACATCAGTTGACTCGTCTAACTGCAATGCAAATTTCTTGCTCATTTTCAAAGTGTCTACTAATTGTTCTTTGACATCAACTGACATGTCCGCAATGCGTCGACTTACAGTGTTGTTGGATAATGGGATAGCGCGAATCTTGTTAGCCATGGTCTCTCCTAACACTGCTTTTGCCATGTCGATTGCAGAAGGAAGAATTAATTCCTCCGCTATTGTGTGCGGTTTTTTAGCCTTCGCAACTCTCAACGCTACTTCGTATGATGCCTTCAATCCGCTTGAATTAAGCGTTGTGAATTTTTTTAAGCTGGAAGTTTGCTTTCTCAATCTTTCACTTTTAAGTTTGAAAAATTCGGCTGACTTACCGACAGTTTCACGGTGTTTCGTTACCTGGTGACGTGACAGTTTGGACGGTTTCATGCTAGCATTCGTAAGAATTTCCAAACAAATCACACACTGAGGTCTTGGTTCATCGCCTGAATCAGTTGAAATAAATCCGAATTTCAGATATGATTCATAATATTTACGTTTCGGCGGACATGCCTTCTTCGTACTCGGAAGTCGATTATCAAGAGCTGAATTAACATCATCGTCCGACTCCGACTCTGAGATATGACCACTCACACATGACAAAGATTCTCGTTTTCGTTTCAAAAATTTATCCATGTTTTTTCGCAAAATTTTAAAACTTAAATACACGTTGTTTATTTTTGAATGGCAGACGTTTTTAATAATCATGCGTTGCTAAGTCTCGTTGCTAAGTCTCGTGCACTGTTTCCTGTTCACATACACGCACAAGTAGAAGCTAGTTATAGCGCAACCATGGTCAAACGTTGTTTCGCTAGTTATAACGGAATAAAGTATGACGCTTGAGGGTTACTGGAATAAATACTGAAATTAACAGAGAAATAAGAAGAACTTTCGCGACCCACTTGCCAAAGCTCTGCGACCCACTTTTGGGTCGCGACCCACAGTTTGGGAAACGCTGCTCTAGTAAGTTCTTATCTGATACACACCCCACCTTATCTGAAGGTATAGATATGCATGTGCATATGGTGTTATCAGCATTACCTGTATCTGATCGTAAGAAAGAAGAAATTAAATCTCTCACTAAACAAGACCCCCAGCTGGTCATACTGAAACAGGTCATAATTGAAAGCTGGCCTGAAAGAGGTCAAGCTGTAAATCAGAGATTATTGACTATTGGAAATATAGAGATACGCTTTCAGTTGTAGATGGGTTAATCTTGAAAGGTCAAAAAATAGTCATACCACAAGCCCTCAGACAGAAAATGCTAGACACTGTACATTCAGGACATTTAGGTATTGAGAAGTGTCTGAAAAGAGCTAGAGATGTTTTGTTTTGGCCAAGAATCTCAGTTGACATTTCCGATTTAGTGTCAAAATGCTCTATCTGCTTGGAGCGCAGAAGTTCTAACCAAAAGGAACCTCTCATTCCCCATTACGTCCCTGAATATCCTTGGCAAAATGTCGCCACAGACCTATTTACATGGGATAATAAAGAGTACATTGTTGTAGTAGATTATTTCAGTCGCTACTTTGAAGTTAAGGCACTCGCAAGCTCAAAAAGTTGCACTGTTATCAATCACATGCAAAGTATTTTCGCACGCTTCGGAATACCAGAAGTCGTTGTCAGCGACAATCAAACATGCTATTCTTCCCGAGAGTTCGCAAGCTTCGCGAAAGAATGGGACTTTCAACATGTTACATCGAGTCCCACATACCCTCAGTCGAACGGCCTAGCGGAGAAAACAGTTCAAACTGTAAAATGAATTCTCTCACAAGCAAAAGCCGATGGCAGAGAACCGCTTATAGGCATATTAGAGTATCGAGCCACTGCGCTTGATATCGGGTTCTCACCAGCACAATTGTTGATGGGTAGACAACTTAGATCTATTCTCCCAACAATCCGCGAGAAATTAATGCCCAAAATACCTAACACCGCTGACGTCAAAAAGAAAATTACGCTTCGCAAGAATAAAACAAAGAATTATTATGATGAAAGTGCAAAACCACTAAAAACACTTAAGGAAGGGAAATCAGGTAGAGTTCAATTCAAAGGTCAAAACTGGGAACCTGCCGTTATAATAAGAAGACACAACGAAAGGTCATACTCAGTTCGCACCAAAGATGGTACCATTTATCGTCGAAATAGACGTCAGCTCATAAAAACTAATGAATTACACTCCCTGCAATGTAGTATAAACAAGCCCTTCTCTCACAATGAAAACACACTGTGTACAGCTGTAACATTTCCCGCAAATGCCAGTATGCCAATTTCACAGTCAATGGAATCTCAATGTTTCAGTCAAAATACACATGAGCCTGACGCAACATTCCCACAGGATTGTCAGCAAAGTGGATACTACACACGTTCTGGAAGGTTAGTAAAACCAAAGATAATCGAGTCATTGTAATCAGATACTCTCAGATAGAGAGGCTGAGCCCAGAGAACCGTCATTAGTGTCACGGTGTATCGTTTTGTTGATAAACACAGACAGTGATTCAAGATAAGGACCAGTTGTGTACATTAAATATATAAGGACCAGTTGTGTACATTAAATAGCAATCAAGCATGCAACAAGAATTGAAAAAACTGTAAAATTCATTCTCAGTATGTTGCAGACATTTATTAGTTAATCATTGTAATATTTGCTATCAAAGACGCTTTTGAGTTTGATATGTTAGTTATAATGGCTCATGATTAATTTAGACAGTTTAATAAAGAGTATTAAAACCTTCTTCTTCGTAAGAAGAGAGATGTAACATTATACATGTGTAGCTGACCAATCAGAGCCCTCTGTGCATGAGTCATTGCTTCCACTGGTACTATCATCAGGCGTCTGCCTCTTGGATACCACTCTGTTTTAAGACCTCACAGTAGTCGTTTGTACATATTAAAGTTATTGATAGTTAGAACACGACGTCTTATATTATGTTTTAACACAATAACACAACAGACAGGGACAAGTCTAAATGTTTAATTGGATCCATTTTCTACTATTGCACTTGTATTTTTAACACCAGTAGATGTACGTGAGGATACATTAAACTGTAACGGTGAAATCAGAGTTAATCTATAGATATCTCGAACAGATGAGGTAACCGTAACGGTGTTATATTGAGGTGTCCAGGTGAAATACCCATGTTGTATTGAGTACACCAGCAGCAGAGAGGGTGAATCCTACAACGTTTTTAGACAAAATTTGATTGAAATCCTAAAACGAGCCTTCCTACGATCTTATTTTAACCAAAAAAAAGGTGAACCCTACAACGTTTTCAGACAAAAAAATTGATTGAAATCTACATACGAAATCATTTTAACTAAAAAAATGAAAACGATTTTTTAATCAATTTTGGTCGCAACTTGTTGTCATCCACCCTCTTGCTGCTATGGGTTAATAAAAATAATAAAATGATTTGATCAAGTCTTTAGGATCTCACAAACAGACTAATCGCTAACACCTCCTCTTGTAAATCAATCAGATTATTGGACTGATCTGTGAGTTTGAAATTAATTATCGTTAATGAATTATTATGGCACCGCATGTAGACTGGATTAATTGGGTTTTCAATAATTAGGAATCCTGGAGGAGCTGTTGGTGCAAATGAATACAAAATATATCCTTGCTGAGCTTGATTTGATCGTTCGAGATTAATTTGATAGCTTCCTTCGATAACATCACACACTAAATTGAGCGCAATCACCGTTGAAATATTCACGTTGAACGGAGCGATATGCCTACCGCCACCATCTGGATCATTATTATGTTTGAGGATTTTTATTTCCGGTGATGTTGTTTTTTTCCATGCGTCATGAATTATTTTAAAACCAACATCGATGGCATCACTGAGAATTTTTTTTAGTTCTGGTACGTTATATCCCGGTAGTTTGAATGTCGGGATATCTTCAACGCGGATTTTATAGTCTGTTGCAAATCCTATTCTCGACTTGGGGTAATTATTATCTAGAATAACTCGAATAATTTGTGAATTAAATGTTTCCATGTCATTGATGATTTTGTTACATATTTCTACAACGCTGATAAATTCATTTCGGGTGAGAGAGCCGGATTTAATGGATATTAACAATAGTAAAAAATCATATTCCATCGCTTTGAAATTTTCCATAATATCATTTTCGTTAACAATAAAATATCCCTCTTGACCCCTCCCCTCCATCACTTCCTCAATGGGGGAGTCGAAGAAATCAAAAAAATCTATAGCAAATCTATGATCTTTATAACTCTTTATTGGATTATTGGGGTTTATCACGTCGGTGATATAATCATTTTTTTGTGGTTCTGGTAAATCAATGGTTTTTCCCCCTGGTGGTTTTTCAGGCCATCCTAGTACGGTTCTTATTGAGCTTTGATAGATATCTACTACGTATCCTTCTGTGCTTATCTCAATTGCGGATGATAGCGTCGGCTCATGAACTGTTATAGCGATTTTCGATTCTGTTCCAGTAATCGATTTTATTCTACGCGCGAATTCATTATTGATTTGTTCTATTTGGTATGACCCTGTTGGTATCGAAACAACATTCCAGTCTGGGGTACCATCGTCTTTATTCTTATACGAGAACACCAGTGAATTATTGGGTTGTTGACCACCAAATGATTTTGATCTGATATTAGGCCAACTGTGATACATTCGTAGTTTTGCTAGCGCTATCTCCTTCACGGGGACTGGGCTAGGGAAATTCACACTAAACTCGGGTTTCGTAGATGTTATTGATATCATACTCGTTTGTACTGGGTTCGTGTTCTCCACTACTCGTTGAAGTAATTCCTGCTGTGTCGTCATTATACTCATGATTTATTTCTAATTTTGGTATCGAGGAATCATAAATACTGACCATCACTGAGAATTCACAATCTGGTAATGTTGATATTATTGAGATCATTTTGTTTTTTGGGTTCGTGTTTTCTGATTCCATCGGTGTTGTCATCGTTTCTATATTCATGTTGTCGCTCTAATTTCGATATCGCGGAATCAAAAATACTGACCATCGCTGAGAATTCACTATCTGATATAATCGTATTATCGAGTGACGACGATATCATCAATGATAACTGCGAATATGCGGTTGATGCAATATGAAATTGAAGTAAGTAATTCTGCAGTTTACTCTGGCTGCATGATGATATCTTTTTTGCTATCCCGGTTAATATACCCCCGATTGTAGCCACCGCAGAAATGCAAATTGGAACTACGACCGGGGCAATCATTGTAACAGATGCTAGTATTATTCCGGCGCCAGTGAGAACGCTTGACACCGAGTATATAATAACATCAATTGCGGTGATTCTTCGTCGGTATTTTTTTATTTTTATTTGATACTCCTCAGTGAGGGTTTTGAGTCTATTCTGAAATTCTCTGACCTGATCATAGCGACATTGCGTCGATGACAAAGTCATTGTTGTTTATTTTAAAAACACTAGCGTTTTCAATTGTGAAATCCTTTCAATTTAGTTATTTACTTAAATCCGCTACGAATTCCAGATACCATGTTACTGATGTCTTAGCCAAACTTTTATCATCGGCTTTTATCGTTAACCGTTCAGTTTTATCCTTGTCGATGATCGTTGAAATCGTATTGTTGACCCCGGATGAACTCGACGATGATATATTAAATTGAATTGGTGCTACCAGCGTTAATCGATAAATACCCTTGATAGTAGCTGTGATATCTAATTTGTTGTTTGCAGGTGTCCACTCAAATGATCCGTGTTGGATTGTATATACTACGTTGTTGGTTTTCTCATGAGGAATTTTTGTTTTTTCAATGATTGTTATCATCCTCGAAAAATCACCTTTGACGGCTTCGATGAAGTTTTTCGTCTCATCGATGGATTTTTTAATATCAGGGAGTTTTATTTCAATTTTATCCAACTGGGTTCCAATAAATTTATCAATGATATTTCTACGAAATGATATAAACTGTTTTCCGTTATCTTCAATTTTAGATTCAAGTATTTTTAGTACAGCCAGAGAATTGTTTAACTCATCGTTGAGAGTTTTTAATCGATCTGTAATCGTCGAAACGAGTACACCCGGTTTTAGTTTACCCTGATCGGAAAATAACGCGATAGTATCCTCGATTGCGTTTTGTTGTTTAACCAAAATATCATCCAGAGAAATATTACTGGTTTTCAATTTACCCTGATCGGAAAATAACGCAACGGTGTTCTCGATTGCGTTTTGTTGTTTAACTAAAATATCATCCAATGACACATCACTGGATTTCAATTTACCCTGTTTGTCTTGAAATACAACTATTTCATTAGGATCAACATTTGTTAAGTTCAACGTCTCAGCGATTTCATCTTTAATTTTTTTTGTTATATCCTTGATAGAATCAGACGTTGCAGTGCCATCGGGTTTGGGTTTCAAAGATCTCCCCCAAATATCAATCATGTTATTGTAAAACTCTTTCTCTCTCTAAAATCGTTTTTGACGACTTCGCCGTTGCCAGCGATTACTAGTGTATTCATTCACGACAACATGTGGTGGTTTTCTAGATGCTGAAATAGCGTCAAGGACATTTAATACTTCACTGCCACATATTGGTGGGTCAATCATCGTTTGTGTTGGTAGCGTAGAATACCAAGTCTTCATTGGAAGGGTTTTTATATACCGCATAAACTCTTTTGGTGGGGCTAATCCATATGAATCGAAATAAACAATCCCACGTGGATCAATAGCGTATGCAACCCAGTGAGTTCCGGGTCCGGTGCTGTTATCGAGATTAATAATACCTGTTTCAGTTTTGTTTGGTTGATGTGGTAATTGATCTTTCATAAAAACACCTCTGAAATTTTTAATCACTAGTTTTTTAGCCGCATCCATTAAATCAAAATTGGACATGGGAATCTTCGATATGGGAATCATAGGTTCGGAAATCGAAGATTTCTGAATTAATAAATCGTTCCTGGTAGTCTTAGACCCTTTCCGCTGTACCACGAATACGGGGTTCCTGGTAGTCTTAGACCCAATCCGTGAACGGATCGTCCCTTTTTTTTATATCCTTTCCCAGTTGCTTTCTTTAGTGCCATTCCTGCAGCAGTTCCAACGGCTCCTAACGCTGCCGCTTTAGCCACCGCTGGGGCTGCTGCTGCAATTAGCGCTGGAATCGCAGCTAACAACGGAAATATACCGCCTGTTTTAATCATATTTTTGATAGCAGCCGCAGAAAGAGTAATCTGAACACCTTTTTTGGCTGCAAGTGCATCATTGAAATGTTTCACCTGACGAGTTGTCAGCGATAGTTTATTTGCACCACCAGTCATTTGGTTGGGTTTCAACGTGATTGTGGTTCCACATCGCTTAACCGATTCTGATTGCAATTTTTTTAATTGACCGGGAGTTAACGTAACACTAATAACACTATATGACATTATACATAATAGATTGATTCTAATTCAATGAAAAATCAATCAAAGATTTTCTACTGGTGCATCTACCACTCTCATTCTTCCTCCAACACCTTCGAGTAGCATTGATTTGTCGCTGAGAATGACAGCAACCGCTCTATAATTATCAATAGCATCAGGGTTATCTACATTAGCTCTAAAGTGTATATCAACGACGGATTGTCTTGTTAAATCGAGATGTTCCAGTGAGAAGTAATAGATCGGATATAGATTTTTAAAATCATATTGTGATATTTGCAAACCAGTATCCACATTTTGATCGCGTGCCATAAATGACAACAGACGATGATACACGCGTGCAATATGATTTTCTGTGTAATTAAGTTGTATATCCTCGGATGGTTCCTGTTGGCCATTTATTCTCAGTGAGACGTCTTTCACACCTAATTGATCAAATATCATATGACTGGAGAGTTGATCTCCAACTCTTTTATTATCTTGTAACGCTACGAATATATGACGTGGCGCAGTAACACCTTGTTTTGATGCTAGATTCCACGTGAATAACCCCTTCAGACTTGATTGTTTAACATCTGTACTCACTGATAACCAACTCAACAACGACTTTCCTCCTTGGTCCATAAATGATAGTAATCGTTCTTCTGCGGTGATTGCTGGAGTCAACACTGGCATCCACAATGATATTTTTGTTAAATTGACTTTACCGGCATCATCATTTACATGATCTGCAGCTGTGTTTGCTGGAATCCTCCAAATTGCGTCATTATCATCACCCTTTCGTACAAGCGATACTGTATGCTTCGCCCCATAAATAACTTTTCGGACGTTTCTACAGAATCCAAATATATGATGTAGTGGAATCGCGCATGAAAATGATTTACGCCCTGCTCCCAACATTGAGTTTCGTGTTGCAGCTCCTAGATTGAAATTGGGGTCGTTGTTTATAATCATATCCTCGACATCAACATCAGCATCACCAGCATGTTTTTTTGGTCGTCTTACAACAAATGGATTTCCATTAGCGCTATTCCTACCATCTTTTGCAAACATCATAGAAGGTCCTGCTGATCTTGTATAATCATCAGAATATCTCGCTAACCCGATTATTGTTGTAGCCACATCAACATCGCGATCTATCGACTCGATTTCCTTTCCATCAATGAGGTATCTTGCACTCTCAAATAATGCCATAATACCATTATTGACAAAACCGACTTGAGTACCAATTGGATATGATGCTCCAGCAGCTGTTACAAGTACTCCTTCTACTTCAATAAACGCTTCACAGGGCAAAAAGTATTTACTGGTATCATGGACTTGAAGTTCAATTCGCGATCGACTATTTGCGTCTATTGCATGATAAGCGTAATATTGATAATCGCGTACAGAATCATCCTTGCCAACTGGGGCGTCTATATCAAACGCCGGATCATGTGATTTTTTGAACATTTTATTTATTTATCAGAGTCTAAATCGTGAAATCATAAACGATTTTCATCGACGTAGTTTTTTAAAGCCGCTTCCTGCTATCATATTTGCAATATTGCTTTGGTCCCCTTGATTTATCAAGGGGGTTAAAGCCATCGACGCTAATTTTTCGTCTACTGCGTTATTTATAATTCTACTAACACTTGCAGGCATTTCCGCTGTAGACGGTAACGGTTTCTTTTTTCGTGATTTCACTAATGATGTTAATTTATTCCTCGCAGTTGAAAACGCTTTTCCAGCAAGATCTCCAACAGCACCAATACCCTTATCACGAATAACTTCAATTGCTTTCATTCCTAGTTGTTTAGCTAACGGCATCACTTTTGGAGCCATTCTCGCAAATAACCCCGCAATGGTATTGCCTAAACCATCTCCGTAGTATGCTCTATAAACTGGAAACCGTGAATTAACTACATAGACGGGGGTTGGTTTATCATGATTGTAGTGTATGATCATTATTTGAAATCAGAAACCATTTTTCAATTGGAAACGCTAGCGTTTTTATTCAGTCTCGGTGATTAATCACTGTGATACCCACTTTCCACTAACTCGTCAATGAAATCTCGATATGTTTTGATATCCATGATACCGCCGGCAAATAACCGTCTACAGATATCAGCTGCTTCATTAATTATTTCCGGTGAGTTATTTCCAGCTCGGAAACCTCCTACAAGAACTTCTAATCGTGATATATCATTGATAACACTACCAGGACATGAAATCCTTGGATTTTCCCTCGAAGAGTTTCCAACTAAACCACTGCCTGAAAATCCTTTGGTTTTATCAGTGATACCGGTTGCACCTTTTTCATGATCAGCTTCTCTCGTTATTTTCATCTGTTGGGGAGATTGTGTTATATCAATAATTTTTGATTGTTCTGGTAGTCTAAGAAATCCGGTATCCGATTGCTCCCCTATAGATGATTCAGCTTTTTTTATTGCTGCCATATATTCCTGAAATGTTTTATCATCTCCTTTTGCTTGAGAGGAACCTGATAATATACGATATAACCCCCTATACCAATCTTTTTAAGGGGGAAGATTATAATCACCGTAAATATATTTTCTTCTCTGATGAAAACTCCTAGTGACAAATTGGGCTAATTCTTCCATAGAATCAAATTTTTTATTTCTCAATTCATCTAATTTACCGGGAAGAAGTTTTTCATTGAATGCAACTCGTCCACTAGTAGTAGTATCCTCCCCTTCTTCTTGAAATTCGGGTGGGGGGATATCTTCTTGAAGTTCTCCTTGTTGTTCTGAAGCGGTTGATATATCCTGAGGAAGTGTTTTCAATGATTTTTTTGTTTGTTTAGTTCTTTTTGCTATTTTTTCTAACACAGGAAGAAAAGACTCTTCTTGTTTTTTTCCTTCTTCAGAGATTGTTGACACTATCTGTTTCGTTGCTGTGGTTACTGGTTTAAACAATTCTTCGGATCCCATAGCAAAATCAGTCTGAAGACTCTGTCGTTGTTGTAGTTTATTCCGTACAGAGTCACGAATTGGTACAAATCTCCTGATTGCATCCAGTCGTTCACGAGCCAATCGGGTTGTTAATGCTTCATTGACCATTATTTGAAATCGCAAACAATTTTTCAGTTGCAAAACAATTTTTCAATCCAACCTAACACGATCGTGGAAGTGTTTTAACATCTCTATCAATGATGGCGAAAGTGTGGAAATCCTTATAAAAATAAAAAATATCACACTTTCGCCACTTTTCAATTGATCAATCCGAACCAGCCATCAATTTTTTATTCACTGATTTCAACAGTTTTGATCAAAAAATGCTAAAAAAAAATTAAAATCTCTATGAGGGACGGTCACAATCAAATAATGATAAATGGTTGGTCAATCAAATAATGATAAATGGTTGGTCAGTCAAAATTGTTCATTTTCTTGAATTAACGCCCGTAGGTTTCTAACTTTAGAATTAACCTCCTTTTTCAATTCGTATTCGTACCCCAATTCTTTTCGTATTCGTTCTACGATGGTATACAACGGAGCGAACACACTTACGTCACTGGAAAATGCGAGAGAGTCCTTAATAGAATTCTGAATTCTTTTGATGAGCGCATACTTCTTTGGTAGCATATACTTGTTAGTGCTAACTCCGTATTCTATGTCCTGAAAATCAGACATGATTTGATCAGGATTTAACCCATCTGATAGTTCAATATCCCAACCTTTCAATTTTGAAATCTCGGATATGATGCTATTCATGTTTTCAGAATTCATTATTCTATAACAATGATATATTTCTAAATGAAAAATATGACGCATTAGACGTAACTAAATTTAACTTTTTGTCCTGTCTTTTTTGAAATCGCCGATCGATAAATCCCCTCTGCAACTTTTCGTACTGAGGATCCACAAATATTGAAATACTTGCCGGCTTCATATATTGATTGAAATATTTTTTCTTCGTTAGTTATTGTATTCAAAGATTTTACGGGTTTCGCTTTTTTTGAACAAGTGCCAGTCCTTCCTCGTTTGGAATTCTCACTCTGTGTGATAGCTTGCAGATTTGATAAAGAATTGTTCTTTCGATTAGAATCCTTGTGATCGATAACAAGACCATCCTCGATCAATCCATTAAAACATTCAAATATGAAACGATGATTGTGATATTTCTTCTTTCCAGCGCTAAACATCAAATACCCTTGATTAGTCACAAAACCGACCGTTTTCTTCAAAATGCAGTGTCTGACAGTACCATCACTGGATGCTTCATAATTTAAAATCAAGGGATGCTGTCTGAATTCTTGGTTCATTCGTATACATAATACTATTGTTTGTCTAATTCATTGTTTGGTTTAATGATGAATCTTTCGATGTAGTCTTGAGGGGTTCTTATGATTTTGTCAGTGACAGTGTCAGTGTCAGGGACTTTTTCAGGGTCAAAATTTCTGATTGATTGTCCATTTTTTATTCTTTTATCATAATAACGCTTCAATTCCCTGTATCGCTTACCACCGCAATTCAAACACAACCGTGATTTCCCCCTAACCCCAACCCCACATCGTATGCACGGTAACGGACCAAGGCTTCCACGACGAAAGCTTTGCATATGATACCCACAGAACTCATTTCTGCATGATTTGTTACACGGGATTACTGATCCAATCATAAGCCACTTGCAGTGATTCATTATATAAAAATCTTTCATTTAAATGCTTGTTTTAATTATAGCATGAAGGAATTAGGGAGAACGCCTTCGAAAAATGCTGATAAGGAGTTTAAGAGATTATTAAAAATCAATCCTAGATTTAATCTCGATAAACCCAAAAAACGTAACAAACGTCCAATAGACGGAAACATGAAAGAGTTTAAGAGATTATTAAAAATCAATCCTAGATTTAATCTCGATAAACCCAAAAAACGTCCAATAGACGGAAACATGAAAGAGTTTAAGAGATTATTAAAAATCAATCCTAGATTTAATCTCGATAAACCCAAAAAACGTAACAAACGTCCAATAGACGGAAACATGAAAGAGTTTAAGAGATTATTAAAAATCAATCCTAGATTTAATCTCGATAGACCCAAAAAACGTAACAAAATCAATCCTAGATTTAATCTCGATAAACCCAAAAAACGTCCAATAGACGGAAACATGAAAGAGTTTAAGAGATTATTGAAAATCAATCCTAGATTTAATCTCGATAAACCAAAAAAAACGTCCAAGAGAGATTACCCCTGGAAAGATGCTCAATTCAATCTCGATATAGCTTCTAATACACCAAAGAATACAATTCTTGATAAAGCCATGATTAGTAAAATCAGAGACTGTTTTAATGAATTTAAGCGTGATGGAGCATCTTATTGTTGGTCAACATTTCGAATTGATGGTGTTGTTGATGCTACCATGAATGATGAAAAAGCAGCAGTGATAATTTCACGTGTTGGGGAAAAACGGCATTTTTTCCGAATCAAATTCATTATCGAAGTCGATGGCAAATGGATTATTAAGGATAAATTTGAACCAATCCTCAAGAATAAAAAAGCTGTCATTGTGAGTAGAGATTCCAAACCAGGGATTCTAACCGGCATTGATAAACCATACTACGAAAGATCTTATCCCGTAACAGCAATGGTTTATGGGATATATCCGTTAAATGATAAACCCGATATCGCAAAACTAGCTCCTATGAAATATTCGTCAGGGCTCAATTGTGTAGCAGAACGAATAATAGAACACTTCACAAATGCATCCCGAGGAAATAAACTAACTGATCTGCGACGCAGGAAAATAACCGAGTGGGAACTGACAGTGAAACAGCATGGTGCAAAGATTTCTGATATAGCTAAATTAGAAACATCATTACGATTCCCAATAACCGTTATGACGATAACCGGAGAGGTTTTATACGAACCGAAATATAACAAAAATGGAGCACCAATACAGATTATTGATCATAACAAACACGCGTGGACACCTGCGGTAACAATATTTCCACGAGAACGAACCGTGAAATATATCCCTAAGGAGTTCGTCGGGGATGTTTTCTATGAAGAGAAATTATTCGATGCTATTCATGCGTTGTGTAAGGATGATCCTGTGTCAGTGTGGTTACTTAGAAGTGATGAAGAATTCGATCAATTTGTAAAACCAAATGGTGAATTATATCGCATTGAAGAATTAGATAACAGAATGAGAAAAATCGCTAGTGATTTTTCACCGAAGAATTCCCATGAAAAACTACTCACGGATAGTTTTACTATTCCATCAGTGGTAGCTCACTTCGCAAGAGAAAAAAACTCATGGCGTCCAACACGAAGTGATTTTCTCGAGGATGTTAAATTGAGTTGCGTCGAATTTGGTCATGGAGGACTGTGGAATACGAAATACTCACGTGATGGTATGATTTCAATTGATATAGCCGCGTGTTATCCCGGAAGTTTTCTCGGGTATGGGGAATGCGCTGAGTACTTCAAACGATTTGGACACCCCACGCATGAAATGACTCGTGTTGCGATTAATGGACCATTGCCTGATTTTGATTTAACCGGATTCGCTCGTGTGATATCATTTGAATTAGCTACAGGGTTACATCCGTGTAGTTATGTTTGGCTCGGTAGACACCTATCTGAAAAACACTGGATGCCAATAGTGCTATTGAGATATATGATTGATTGTGGTATGCTAATATCGTTGATTGTTTCCGAGGCTATTATATGCTATCGAGCTCAGAAAGAAGTTTGGCTACCACAACCCAATCTAGATAGAATAATCAACGAACTACGAAAACAGTTTCCAGATTTCAGTGAAGAAGAAATCATAAATTGGTCTAAGAAGTTATTTGAAATTAAAAAAGAACAAGCAAAAGATCTCGGAAGAAGAATAATCGGTAAATTTACCCAGGGTGGACGATACGATAACGCAAAATACTCTTCGCGGTTGATCATAGATGTCGCTGAATACGATTTTATTGTAGCGGATTTAATGAAACAGGGAAAACTTGTATCCCGTAAGGATGCTTTTCTATCCAATGGTGAGAAATTAGGAACGGTTGTTACCTACTGTGATGGATATAATTCCCAGTACACACATTTGAGAAGTTCAATGCTAGCCTATGCTTCTATTAATCTATTTTCGATGATAAATAGATTTCCTAATACCGCGGTTAGAGTGGCCACTGATTCGATGTATATACACAATAAGTACAAATCAGCTGTAGCGGCATTCACAGATCCCGAAGAAAATTGGGGGCGTTGGCGATTTAAAAGGGAGATGCTACATGAGTATTGTGAATCCGCAGACGTTGCCATGGATGATAAATATCTTTGTTGTAACCGTATTGAAATTCAATCAGAATTGTCTAATGCACCACCGGTATCTGATCCAATATGTAGATACAAGACAGTTTATTTAAACGGTTGTGGTGGGTCAGGAAAGACAACTCGTGCAATTGAATTATTTCGTCGTGGAAACGCTAGCGTTTCTAACATGATTGTGCTAACACCGACTCACAGACTCGCCAGAGAGATGATACAACGAGGGGTAAATGCTTGCACTTACCACAGTTTCTTTCGATGGAAGGGTGACAAATGACAATGAATGATTTCTGGGAAACATGGAGACCAAATGATTTGATAATTGCAAGTAGAAAAATAGTCAGGGACACACTTCAGATGAAGTTATTTGAATTACATAAAGAAAAATTTGCAACGCTTCCAGTACCCCTTTGTTATAGGCCTTCGGATACACGAAAACAGAATATCGAAGTTGATATTCCAGGACAGAATGAAAAACAAATTCTGGTATTAAATGATATTGTGCTGGTTGATATCAACGTCGTTGAAGATGCATTGCGTGCTAATAAATCCCCGTGGACGCTAGGATACGCAGCGACGATACATTCTTCACAGGGATTGACTATATCGGATACAATTGTTTGGATGGTAGATAATCGCATCGAATGGTCAAATTTAGTCTATCTCGCAGTATCCAGAGTACGAAAAATAAATCAACTTCGAAGAGTTGTCCTCGATGATGAAATCATTGGTGATGATAATGACACAACAATGGATGATATTGATGTTAGCATCATTAATAAAAAACTCTCCGGTTACAAGCAACAGGACAAAAAAAAACAACGAGAATTTGATATTGATGCTGAACTAATAATCACTTTGAAGAAACAACAGAATAATCACTGCGCGAGTTGCAATTGTATAATGCGTTGGCAGTATTCGGATAAGGATCCTCGCCAATTCACCGTAGACAGAAAAAATAACAATCTCGGTCATGTCAGAAATAATGTGATGTTGACTTGTCTTGAGTGCAATAGACGCAACGGTGCTAGTTAAGACCATGCGGTGGCAATTGAGTATCCTCGGGAATTACTTGTAGTTGTTGTCGAGTAAAACCCCGCTGAGGAGCAGTTGAATCCAGTTTATAGACTGGAGGTCTACCAGTTGATCGTGTTATACTAGATATCTTATGCGTAGTGACGCTCCAAATAGGATCAGTAGCCCTTTTTCTACCCCCTTCAAGCTCTCCTGGTTCGTATAAGTACCTCACAATGACATTACTACCAAGAATTGGTTGGGAAACGCTAGCGTTTCTAGGGAAATCTTTTTGTGGTTGTACGGGTATTGACTTCTTTTTAATCGCGTTGATAGGTTTCATGTTGATTGTTCTAGTAATCTCGTTATTCAGTGCAGTAATCACAGATGGTAATCTTTTAACCCATTCACTGGATCGCTTTTCTTGAATGAATTCTTTTGCGTATTGATATCCAAATAACCGCTCAGCAATCGTCCGATTAAATCGTTCTACAATGGCCTGATCGCGATGTAGCGCAGTATGCCCTCGTCGTATGGTGACATTATGATGTTTCATTGTAGATAACACTGCACCCTGAAATTCCTTGCCAGGATCAACCTGCAATAGATTTGGCCAGTGCAGAGGACCTCGTCGATAAATCCTTTCAAATGCAGAAGCGACTTCAGTGGCTGATTTTGTTTTCAGCGGTTCTGCTTCTTTGTATCGACTCGCAACATCAACTACGGTTAACGCATATTTGTAACCACGATCATGTGGCAGAAATAATATATCAGCCTGATGAACTTCATTAGGAGCGGTCACATCAAAATGCGACAATTGAATTTGTTTAGGCGGTGGTAGATAAATTTGCCATAGTGCCTGTTTGGATAACCAATTAGCCGCAGTGGTTTTTTTCACTTTTGCAGCTCTAGCGAGTTTATTGATTGCAGCGTTACCCCTCCAGTATCCCCTCGGAGAATAATAAATTGATTCCATATTATTAATTACCGGCACCTAACATCAATTTACTTTTCATAGCCGATTTTATTAAAAATGAAGCCAATTTTTCTTTGAAGGATTTATCAGGAATAGCATTTAACGCATGAATTAATTTCACATCTGCTAGATGCCTGTGTTGCAGATTGCTGCTTTTATAAGCAACATCATGAAGGTGACAGGCCTTATCAATGGCGTTTATTGGTTCTTCACCGGGGTTGGGTTGATTTTGATTATTGAGTCTGATATCAAGTCTGGTTCCCGGTCCACAGTAGCTATATCCTGGGAGGTGCTTTTCTCCAGGGTACTTTGCCCATGGGGTTCCAGGGAGTTTTGCTAATTTGGCTGCGATATCACCTCCTCGTTTTTTTTAAAATCAGATTTCATAGACACAAATCTAAATTTCTTTGTACCACATTGCACGCATTTACCAGAAAGCGCTGATCGGTTATTTTTAGTTGTAATCGTCGTCACATCATCTGTGCCAGTACGCGTTTTACACTTCACACAATATAGATCCATAATTTATGTATAGAAATATGGATATAATTGATTTTTCAGCGACGAAAACAAGAGAACCAATTAAGCATCATGCAGCGCTACCAAACTCTATCCGGATGATTATAATCGGGCCATCTGGATCCGGTAAAACGCAATTGTTGCTCAATTTAATAATGAGATGGATGAAGTGGGATAAGTTGTATTTAATTGCCCCTAGCGTAGATGATCAACGATGTTATGAAGTGCTAAAAGATTTTAACGACAGCGCGGTAGAAAAATCCGGAGAGGGTATTATTGAGTTTATAACCGATATCGATGAAGCACCGAGCATTGATGATATTGATGGAGATATTAACAATTTAGTCGTATACGACGATATAATGTTAGATAAACAAAAAAATCCTGCTAGGATCTTTTCCAGAGGCAGGCATAAAAACACTGACGTGATATATGTCACTCAACGCTACACTCAGGTTCCAAAAGTCATCAGAGATAACTGTAATTTATTGTCTGTATTCAACGGAGTTGATACTCATACGCTACGAAATATTTGGCAGACATGGTGTTCTGATATGGACTTCAATCAATTTCGAGATTTCTTTAGTTATGCTCAGTCGACTCCGCACGGATTCGCAACAATAAATCTACATGATCCTCGGACACGATATCGTATCGGACTGGATCAAATATTCGGTTAAAATCGTAAAAGAATTATTAACCCAGAACTGAAATCACTAGTGATGAAATCACTAGCAGCAGAGAGGGTGGATGACAACAAGTTGCGACCAAAATTGATTAAAAAATCGTTTTCATTTTTTTAGTTAAAATGATTTCGTATGTAGATTTCAATCAATTTTTTTGTCTGAAAACGTTGTAGGGTTAACCTTTTTTTTGGTTAAAATAAGATTGTAGGAAGGCTCGTTTTAGGATTTCAATCAAATTTTGTCTAAAAACGTTGTAGGATTCACCCTCTCTGCTGCTACACCGTATTGCTATTTTGTTTATACGGTATTTTAATCTTATCAAGCCGCTCAGCAATAGCAGTAAAATCACTAACGATATTATCTTGTGTTCGTGTAATCGTCTCGATATTAGTTTTGATTTCAGAACGTTTCATGGGGACAGTCAGCGGCGTACCAAAGAAAGTATCTGCGATTTCATCCATTTTTCTAAAATTTCTATGGAGATTTGCAAACACGCTTACATGAACATCGTATTCGGCTGGCAACGTTGGTAGTTTATTTTCTACGACATCTAAATAATTGTTTTGTTAGTGCGTCGCTGTCAGATCTTGGATCACCAAGTGTAGTTATTTTATTCGAGTTCATGTTGAGCTCACCTGACATTGTCTCACCAGATCTGTTTTTTTACTCGCGTGAGTGGAATAAAATAAGGCTATGGAGTTTTCGGTAACTCCATTCAGTCTAATAATAATATCATTCAATGAAAGATTACTCGCTTTTATTTTTACCTCTTTGTCTTAAAATATAACAGTTTCTATTGGATCCACATTTGCAAGATTTATCAATTCGGATAATTCGTCGCTAATGATTTTTTTTCACACTCTCCTTTGATATTCCTTCAGTACGAGTTTGTCTCTCGAGAGATCTCCCGTAAATATTTTCCATTATAATTAGATTATATATTTAACTTCAATCTTTGGTAGACGAAATCTTAGACTTCCAACGCTGACTTGTATAATCGTTGAAAGCTTTATGAGGTGGTTTGTTTGATTTTGATACAGACTCGAGTACAGCAATTACTTCTCTGCTGCATATTGAAGGCTCAGTTTTGGTTTGTGTTGGTAGCGTTGAGTACCAAACTGGAATACTTTGTACTGGATTAATATATTTTAAAAATTATTTTGGTTGGGCTAACTTATACGAATCGAAATAAATAATTCGTTCAAAAATAATTGATAAATTTGAACTAGGAATTTATGAAAAAAATAAAGATATGGATGATGATCAATTAGTTAAATTTACTGCAGATGATTCAAATTTTTTTCTGATATGTTACAAAAATATCATGTACTTTAACGAAGATGATTATCGTCAGATGACCGTTAGATTTTGTCATAATAAGGGTGGCATTAGTAGGGATGATCAATATATTTTAAAGTTTTCTGCAAAAGTAGATTAACTATGATCTTATGATCCTCTTGGTGCTACTGGAAGTAGTATTCAAGGCATTGGGAGAAGTGATCTTATTGCTTGTCCTAACAATATTCTCGATGACGTATAAAGATCAGAAATTCACATGGGAGGAAAACGAGCTGGAAAAAATTATCGGGAAAAAATTAATGAAGCAGCTGATATTTGTCAGCTATTATCTACAGGTTGTATCATGGATATTAGCGTTTATCGATCTCTTATGGATGTAATTGTTGATGGTTATCATAGTGACTAATTGTCAACATGATTAGATAAATGGATAACAAATAAGATGATATTATTCAATGCTCAACGGGGACCTGAAATGAACAGGGTGATAAATTAACGATTATAAACCTAAAAAACAACCAATGGAAATGGACACGGTGATATTGTTCAAGGTTTATTAAGAAGGATGGGCCCAAAAGCAATATCGATCGCAAAGCAAGTATCAATGACAGCTATTGACATAGTTCGTGAAAAGCTACTGGTGCTATTGGTAATTTTGCCAGTAAACCGTTTTCGGCTATCAAAGATAGATTAGCATGATTACTGCTACGAAATCCCCAGCAAGTAAAATTACTGAGCACTGAGGTGATGCCTGCAAATTTTAATAAAATAATAAACCAAGCAGCGGATCACAAATTAGCAGCCTTGGATGTAGACGCACTGCGTAAAGAAGCAGAAAAAAATACAAGTATGAAAGCATGAAGTGGTCTTCGTGTTCCTTTGACAAAGTCAAGACGACCATTATTTAGACCATGGCAATTATAATAAAATGTTCAAAATTTTATCCGACCAAGCATTCGACATGGACGCACCGGTTCTTAAAGATGAATCGATACGTGATTATCAGTATAATTCTTATGACGCAAGACAGCCAAATCAGCGTGGACGGTTGGAACTACAAGTATGATACAAGTAGATATTTCTTACCCGCTGCAGCGTTTATTGCAGTAGAAGGTGAACTTGTAAAAACTGATGATGCAGCATATAATACTAAAGTTATGGTTGATTTTGATAACAATAGAATTTTGGCATTATTTGATAGCGCCGCATATATGATTGATGGGCAAAATATTGAAATAGTTGAAATAGATATTGATGTTGCTACAACGATAATAGACCTGTATAGACACACCGATGATTATACATGATCAGCTGGTCCATCAATGATGTTTGCTAAAGAGACTTCGAATAATCCTGATAGTAGAAACGTAACTTTCGGTAATGTAAGAAATGCTGCAGGAGCTGCAAAACTATCTGCAGTACTATTAATAAATGATAATTTTAACATACGATTCATCACACGCCGGTCAATGCTATATGTGATAATAGAAGATTTTCATGTGCAATTCCCCTATCTCACATCTTTGGATTTTGTACAGATGTTAGAAGGTATATTTTTGGACCTAAACATAAAGCTGCGCTTGTAATAAAAGGTACTGACGATGATGCAATCTGGTGACCTGTGGGATGCTGGTAAAGTAATATTATCAAAACTGTCATTATGGATGCCAGTAATGACTCCATTGATTGCTGAAGAACAAAAGTTACTCACTATTATGGATCAATGTGGTAAATCGATGTTACCATGGTTGACAACAGCCAGAGCTAGTGTTCATACCACAATTGATGGTTTATTTACATGGCATATAGCATCACAGAAAAGTGTTTCTGCACCGCGACGTATATTCACTGCTTTTCAAAATGCTAATCGATTAAATTCTCAAGAGCGAAATCATATGGTATTTGACAAACTCGGTATTTCTGAAGTCTCGTTAATGATAAATGATCTGAGGATGTTTTAATTAATTCTGAAAATAATCATTAAGCGCGTGCATATTATCGTTTGATGACATTAATGGGACCGGAATATAGATACTGGTTTGCAAATAGCACAACTAGATTTTCAAAATCTATATCCGATCTATTGTTTTTCACTGGAACACCTTGATTTAACCAGACAGACTGTCGTTGATATATATATATACATCCAAGCTCGCGTGAACACTAAATCCGGGTCAGATTAAGAATAAATACAAACCGCGTCAGGGAAAAAATCCCAGAACAACTAACACTAAAACACAATCAGAATATAGATGGTCAGAATAGGCTGTGACTGACAGAACGGCAGCGCAAAAAATTGAATGATGCTAAATATGACAAGACTGGAATAAAAATTACTCTATTCGCGGACGCATTGTTTTTATTCCTAAACCAGGTGGTATATTTCCACTCCTCGTAGCAATCTCAACGTTAATACAGCCGCGACCCCCAGCTGTCGCAAAAGTGGCCGCTTTAGGGTCTGTCGCCGAAGTGGCACTAAAAAAAAGCAATGGGAAAAGGATTTTAAAAAGAATTAAGGGTCTGAGACTTATGAGGACCCTCACTGGTTCTTCCAGGGACGGTTTAATAATATGCGACCGAGAAGTAATTGCTATACTTGATGTTGTATCAAAATCAATCAAACCAACTTATAAAGTTGAGAGAGTGTTACAAAATCATTAACGATGAAATAGAATTGTTAAATCTTGCAAATGTTGATCCAAACGAAGCGGTTGTATTTCAAAATAAGGAAGCAATTTAAGGAAAATTAAAAACAATAAATTTTTCATTTCATGATATTGTCGTTAAAATTAATGGAGTAACAGAAAATAGAGTAGCTGTGTTTGATAATAACGGAAACATTAAACCGGGTGTAATTAAGTGAACGATATCGGATAATATTTGCGCACGAGTACAAAGTCTGGAGATACAATGACAGGCGAACTCAACATGAACGGGAATAAAGTAGCCGTACTTGGAGATGCAGTATCCGACAAGGTTGCGGCAACAAAAATAAATCATTAATACCCCAAGCCGAGAATGACGTTCATGTAAACGCGTTTGCAAATTTCCGTAGAAATGTTTAGAAAAATTGATGATATTGCAGATAATTTATCTGGTACTCCGTTGATCGCTGTCATGAAACTCTCTGATATCAAGACGAGCATTGAAACGATTAAACGAACGCACGATAACATTTGTTAGTGATTTTCGTGCTATCGCTAAAAGGATTGATAAGGTTAAAATACCACATAAACAAAATACCAATACCGTGTACTCGATATAATGAGATCTTTCACCTGAATACCTCAAAATATCACTGTTCAAGTTAACGCACCTGTTCAAGGTATATATAGATTAACGGTGATAATAATAAAAAATATCACAGGCGCGTAGTGATTGTTGATATAATAGTATATTCGGTATCAGCTGTTATGGCTGGAACAGGCGTATTGTTATCGACACTAGCATCATTTAGTGATTGCACCAGCAGTTGTAACAATTTATCTTTTAGCGGCTACAAAATTCGTCGGTGTTATTAATATAATTGCAACGAAATATCGAAATGTAGCGAAAAAGAACAATACGAGTATTTCATCATGTTGAATACCAGGGCTACTGAATACTCCAAATGATTATCTCTGATATCATATAGTCTTATAAACAAAATAATATCAGATAGTGAGTTCGCGATGATTAAGATTTACAATGAAGAAATATCAGATATAATAATAATAATAATAATAATAATAATAATAATAATAATAATAATGACTTTGTTGAGCGCCTAATCTTTCAAGGCTCTAAGAGCTATGCTCCATCAATAATGTTATGACTACACTACAGAACAACAAATGACAAAAACAATGAAATCGGAAAACATAAAAACATGCTGAAAACATATAAGATACAAAGCATGGTTAGGTCGCTAAGTTTGTCCCTGCAGTCGAAACAGATGAGTCTTAAGATCACTCTTAAAAGGGACCACTGTGCCTTTGTGTCTAATTTCAATGGGCAATTTGTTCCATATCGCCGGGCCCTGGTGTGCAAACGAACGTTGTCCATATGACATTCTTTTCACCTTGGGAACAATGAGTATACGATTATCAGAAGAAGAGCGTAAGTATCTAGCTGGTGTATACACATGGGTGAGGCTGGATAGGTATGTTGGACTGGAGTCTGTCATTGAAACATAGCACAGAGAACAAATTTTGTGTTTGATTCTGTATCGGATCGATAGTGAGTGTACGGTACAGAGAAGTGTTGAGGTGTGCTCTGATCCAGGTACTCTAAAGATGATCCGAGCAGCTGTGTTTTGAACTTTTTGAAGTTTCTGGAGTAAATATTGTGATGAACCAGACAGAATTGAGTTACAATAGTCCAGTCTTGAAAGTACTAATGAACACACAAGTGTTTTAGTGGCATCAACTGAAAGATATTTACGAATGGAACTGATGCGTCTCAATTCAAGATATGCAGCCTAGCATATGTTCATGACATGTTGGTGCAATGTGAGAGTACAGTCTAGAGTAACGCCTAGGTTTCGTACTGACTGTGAGAATTTAATGTTGGTGTTGCTGATATTTATTGTATGAGGTAAAGGATGTGAATGAGAAAGTCTTTGTGTTGTGATCAGAATAGTCTCAATTTTATCATCATTCATCTGCAGCTTGTTACATGTCCTCTACGATTTCACATCAGAAATGCACTTCTCTACTCCATAGATGGTAGCATCAATTTCAGTTGGGTGGCTAGACTTGCATATTTGGGTGTCATCAGTCATACAATTGGTGCGACACTGGGTGATGATATATGACACTTGAGAGCGGCTGAGTGTACAGAATGAACACAACAGGTCCAAGAACAGATCCCTGTGGAATACCACAACATACATCAACTGGGCTGGAGTTTATTCCATTTGCAGATATAATTTGTGGCCTGTTGACTAAGTAGGACTTGAACCACTGTAAGGCTATATTCTGAATGCCAAATACATGCTGGAGACGGTGAAGTAATATATAATTGTCTATTGTGTCAAATACTGCAGATAAATCCAGGAGAGTGAGCACTGTAATTTTTCCACTATCCAAAGCAGAGAGAATGTCACTAAATACTTTCAGAAGAATAGTTTCCGTACTGTGGCAAGGGCGATATGCAGACTGTACATTGCTAAAAAGACTGTTTGAATTCAAATGAGATACAAGTTGAGTTAGAACAAGATTTCTAAGATCTTTTATATGAATGGGAGATTATAAACTGGGCGTTAGTTCTTTAAATCGTTAAGGTCCAGTGTTGGTTTCTTCAGCAGTGGCTTTACGATGGTAGTTTTGAAAAATGATGGCAATTTACCCAATGAGATAGATACATCAATTACATCAGTTAGTGAAGGCAATATTGGGTCTAAGCACTCAAGCAGAAGTGATGTCGGAATTGGATCAAGTTCACAAGACTTTGGTACACTTTTCATCACGATTGTACGTACTAAATCATTAGAAACAGGTTCAAATGCTCCTAATGGTTGCTGCTGAAATTCTGCATCATAACTTGAAATCGTGCTGTCAAGCGAATCTCTAATGGTTTGTACTTTGTCATCGAAGAAATTTGCAAATTGGTCTGGTAGGTC
The DNA here is from genome assembly GCA_029339505.1 of Unio delphinus. NCBI lineage: Eukaryota > Metazoa > Mollusca > Bivalvia > Unionida > Unionidae > Unio > Unio delphinus. Next base: position 11,487,459 of record JAQISU010000155.1, read on the forward strand.
TAGTGGAGAGAAGGTTGTTGTAAGTGGTGTACATTTGTTCCTTGATATTAGTTTGTTAGTTATCTCGAAGAGCTATTTGCAGCTGAAACTCTCCGTGATCTTAGTACTGTAGTGGGATGATTTGGCTAAACGGACTATGTTTGTGACGTTCTTCTTAGCGGCTTCGTAGATTTGTTTATGCATAGTGAGTCTGGTGGAAAGCCAAAGCCTCTCTGCTTTTCGGCGATGTCTTTTAGCAGTGCGAAGCTGGTCCCTAGCACTGCTATTCAATGGAGAACACATTTTTATTGATACTCTGCATTCGGTGGCTGGGACATGTTTTTCAAGCAATGAACGCAGGCAATTATCAAGTTGTTCCGCTGTTGGATGTAAGAAAGTTGTTAGGCTTTCTTGAATGTCATGCATTAATTTGGTTCTATTTATCATTGGGAGGTTTCTCTTAGTAGCAAATAGAGGTGGAGGGTTAGGGACTGATACGTCGAGATGGCATACAACGCAGAAGTGATCCGATGCAAGTGAATGCGATACAAGGGTGGATTGCAGAATATTATCATCAGGTCTATAAAGAAGCTAGTCTAACATGTGACCAAGTGTATGGGTAGGTTGGTTAACTTACTGTTTAAAATTGAAAACATGAATGGAATCTATGAGTTTAGACGTGTATGGTTTAACAGGAGTCAAAGTGAAATTTGAAATCTCCAAGAATAATTAGGTTGCCACCTATCGAATTTCCATACTCTAGAAGATTTGGAAACTGCTCCAAAAAGAGAGATTCAGTCAACTTGATTTTGTTACTAGGAGGAGGTCGGTAGAGACAGAAAAAATGGACTGACTTTGTTCCAGTGTGAGCGCTGTTTGGACTATATCAAACGATGTGTGGCAGAAAGTTTGAAGGTTGTGTTGTACTTAAGGCATTTGATCATGGAATTCTTTGTAATTACAGCAATTCCACCTCCGCGATTGTTGCGGGGGAACGACTTGATGGAGTAATCGCTGGATGTTATATCCTTACACTTAGATTCATCTCCTGCCGAATGTAACCAAGTTTCTGTCAGAAAAAATACTTCAATATTATGGTCGTTGATAAAATTAACAATTTATGTGCGCTTTTCCGGTGATCATACTGATTGAGCGTTCAATAATGCAACACGTAGTGGTATCCCTGAGACAGTTGACACAACGGTTGACGATTGAAGAGGAATTTGAACCAGGTTATTAAAATTAACGGCAGAATCTAGGACAACATAATAATAATAATAATAATAATAATAATAATAATAATAATAATGTCGCAAGAACTACTGCAACAAAGCGCAGTTAATCCAAAGACTACAATGAAATCAATATATTCTATTAACCCTGAATGAAAATTAAAAAATATGTATTTAAGTGATCCATTCGTGACTGTCTAAGGTCATGGTATAAGGGGGCCGGCAAATTGCGCAAATTGAGTTTACAGCATTAATAGAGCGTATTTACAGCATTATATACACAATATTTACAGTTATATACACCCTTAATCTAAGGACGGCACACCATCTAGTTTTAGCTAAGTTAAATCTAAATGTGAAGCATATTTACAGCATTATAATACAGTATATACATATTTACAGTTATATACAAGATGGGACAACCCCATGTGAACGTCTAAGTTGCCTTATGACATATTAGCAGGCTCAGGGGTACACGAAACCCAAACCCGACTGTAAACTCCTAGCATGTCAAACAACAGTCTAGCAAGCTCAAGAGCGCGCGTTCAGTGGAAGATGACACAGTATATTTAACTTATATGGGACACCCTAAGTTGCCTTATGACATTTTAGAATGGTCCAGAAGTACACATATTTATAGTGATATAAAAGACAGCACAATATCGCGTCCCCCCTAAGTTGTCTTGTGACATCTTAGTAGGGTCAGGAGAAGCACATATAAATAGTATTAGCTAAGGCGAAATGGCCCCATGTGAACCCCTAAGTTACCTTATGACATCTTAGAAGATCCAGAGGTCATGTATGTATGTATGTATGTATGTATGTATGTATGTATGTATGTATGTATGTATGTATGTATCTATCTATCTATCTATCTATCTATCTATCTATCTATCTATCTATCTATACACTTAAGATAAGGGAGGGAAATGTCTTACAGAAGAACAAGACATTCTTAATAGATGGACATAATACTGCTCAGACCTGTACAACCACAGACCTACAGGGGACCCAGACATGGAATGTTGATCTGCAAGCAGGACTTAATAGCATTAAACTAAGTGGAACGAGATCAATGAAAGTGAACTCTATGATTAAGAAATTGATTTATCCAGAGGGGAAAACAATACCAGTTAAGGATTTATTGGCTTGTCCGTGTTCGATTCAATGGAAATATATAAAGATATATCGAAACGAGTTCATCAATGATGGAATCATCAGTGATGGAATCGTCAGTGACAACAATGATGAGAATTCAATAAGTGTTGCATTGACTGGAGAGCAGGGAAATATACTAGGAAGGGTTTGCATTAATGGAAATAGAACAACTTATCAACGACGACCTGGTCATTATTGTAAGATTTCTGATTTTGTTGTTTTTCAAGTCTGATCTGGATATTTATTTTACTTTTTCTAGAAATCCTTACGGGAAATAACATAGAAAATCGACCATTTGACCCGATGGGTCTCTAACTGAATTCAGTAAACAAAATCACTGAAAATCAGTGAAAAATCAGTGAAAAATCAACAATTAATTTTTTTATGAAAATCAAATATCAACAATGAAAAATAATTCTACTGTTGTTGTATCTGACCACCGTACCATCAGTGAGATAGAACTGTTATTTTATCATTATACATCCTCTATCATAAAGGGGGCAAGTGTCAGAAACATTATTAAATAAATATTTTTTATAGTGATTCTGACACTGGCCTCCTTTTCAGATACTGGTCTCCAATCATTAATCTGATGTATCGTATCGACTAAAATATCTGTGATACTTCCAACTAAGGAATTTAAGTAATACTGTGCTATCAATAATTTTTTTTTTTGTCATTTCACCGCCGATTTTGTAATTTTTATTGTCACCGTTGTCATCGTACCATCATAAAAATAAGTAAGATACAACAGTTATTTCATCATTATACGCCCTCTATCTCAAGGGAGCAACTGCAGGAATCACTATAAAAAATATTTATTTATTAATGTTTCCTGCAGTTGCCCCCTTTTCATTAGGTCTTAGATTAATATTCTGATGTATCGTATCGATTAAAATATCTGTGGTACTTCAGATGTGAAATTTCAACTTCGTAATACTATCAATAATTATCTTTTTGTCATTTCACCGCCGATTTTGTAATTTTTGTTGTTATTTTTTATCACTCCACCACCATAAAAATCAGTGAGATAGAACTGTTATTTCATCATTATACACCCTCTATCATAATGCAGAAAGTGTCAGAAACATTAATAAAATAATATTTTTATAGTGATTTTATAAGACTTTTAATGAGATGTTTGGCTAGAATGTTTTATACATCAGTCTCATAAACACGGCTGGGAACTCAGGAGGATAGTAAGAAGAAAAAGGATGAGTCCCCAGATAAAGAATGTCACCCGATGATGAAATATCAAGGGAATTAGGTCAGGTACGGAATCGAAGCTGGAATGAAGAAATCAGAATCTTTTACTGCTGATACGGAAAACTTTATTTAAATAATCAACACACATATATATTACACATCTAAAAACTTATAATAAAAATTCATGAAATACATATTACATTTTCATCATTAAGCTTTCCAACTTCATTTTATTCATATAACTTCTGCACCTTAGAATATTATACAACAGTTAATTCTCAATCAATTTCAAGATAGTAAAAGTATTAAATGTAATAACAATTAATGCACTTTACTCATTTTAAAATAGAATATTGATTTAGAATATATTGCTAGATATTACTCTTTCTTTCTTGAGGAATACTTTATTTCAACATTAAATCTAAACATGAAGTTGGTAGCAATTCAATCTTTACAATAAACATTACATAAATAATTAAATATGAATTCTTCAAAACATTTAAACATTCCATTGCAATATATTATAAATAAAAGAATTCAATAGTAACGTTGCACACAAACAATTTTACAATTAAAATCTCAATTATTAAAAATACTTATTTCTAAAAGAAGTTACGACATATACAGCTGCTTACCTGGAATGAAGAAATCAGAATCTTTTTCTGCTGATACGGAAAACTGAATCTGACCTGGTTCGCGCATCTGTATTTATACATACTCGGCCAGATTCAGGGTTAGACAAGGTCATACCCCCACGTATCAGACAGAAAAATGCCAACTCTTCAACCGGTAAGAACCAGTTTCAACAGGTCATAAGTCTTTATTTTTGTAGTTATTTATATTCGTTTGACGACGTCAGACCAAATATGGGTATCCGTTAGTTGGAAGCCATTTTGTTTCTGTGTCGTCCAGAAGTTTCTTAGAGAAATGTTACTCCACCTTTATTAACCGAATTGGACTTATGTCAATGTCAGAATATATATATTTTTACTGATGGAACCTAGAACTGTAACTGAGCAGGCAAAATCCATGTATTATGTTTTTCGTATACAATCTCACACAACATTGTATATTGGCAATGTTCTTAGTTATTTTTTTCAGTCTTATGCAGTATGTCTATATACATTGCCTTTTTTCCACTTGATTAGCAACCCTTTCTATTCTATATAGTTGTGTTACAAAAACAAATGAAATTATCTTTAATATCTTTTAGAATATTAACAAATAAAACATTACTTTAATATAATTTAAAGAAAAAAGCAATCTTATTAATTTTACTAAAAAATCAATTCCTAACAGTGATTCTGACACTTTCTGCAGCATTAATACAGCTGTTGAATTAATATTCTGAGGTATCGTATCGACTAAAATATCTGTGATACTTCCAAATATGAAATTTAAGCCATGCTGTACTATCACCAACTGCAATTATATCATCAATGATTTTATTCATATTGTCATTTATTACCGTCCGTCTCCATTCATCGTCATAGAAACAATCTGGCTTAGGCCAACATGGATAAAATATTTTATATCTTCCTCTGGCAGCATTGGTTTTATTATCACTTCTAAGTTCAGCTCCATATCGTTTATAAATTATCTTCAACTTCTCAATAATATTTTTTGTTGTCAATTTTTTATTTCTCAGATTTGATTCTGGAAATATTTCACTGAAATGCTCAATGATTTTATTATAACTCGCTGGTTTCTTAATAATAGATTCAACCACCGCAGATAGATTTCCTACATAAACTTTATTACAACTTAAATCAGTCACCGGTGGTAGATTTAATTCCGTCAATAATTTATGTATCAATTCATCCTGTTGACGCGGTGATAATTTATCTGACCTAAATATCTTTTCATCATAATTCTTCCCATGACAATGACTCGCCACAATAACATCATGATGATGTTTCGCCGCGTTGGTTTTCTTATACGCGAATTCAATCTCGTCAGGAATTAATTTTCCAACTTCACATTGGTAGACAGAATTATTATAATTCAATTTTTGTTGATATGGTAAGTTGTGTTGATTCTCTGAGTTATATTTGTAAAATTTTATATTCTGTCGTGGTATCTCTTCCACAGGTGCTATATTATTGATAATTTCATCTATGATGCTGTCTCGTTGTTCACCAACGACATATTTATTGTATTCCAGAGATATTTGTTCGCCAATACTCGCTAATAGAAATTCATCGACGCCATCATTGGTTTTGTATCTTCGTTCATTCGCGATATTTTTTTTTTATTCAACCACGTATCATAATCATCCACGGGTTGTTTTTGTATAGTATAACCACTCTGCGTAGCCAACTTGATTATTCTCCCATCAAAGAAACATTTTGAATTGTTCTCGTCGAGAATGTGATTTATGAAAGCCCGTCCATAACTTGTATTTATGTCCTCGATGTTGGGAAGTCTATTATTTCTCTCACCGTTTGTCAGCGTCAGTTCATTATGGATTATCTTTTTCACAAGATCGTGTCTAGACATTGGTAAATTATTCACTCTCCGTTTATTACTACTTAAATAGTGTATCTCTGTTACATTTCTGAATCGATGCATTGCCTGCTTTGTTTGTTCCACACTTCCGATTCCATCAGAAAATATAAATAGTTTATTGAATTTGTCATTGATGATACTAACTCCAGCTTCAACCGTATGATGATATATAACCATTCTAACATCGTTAAACGTGTTATCAACATCAGAGAAATCCTTTCTTTTTATTTCTTTATCCGTGTCGGCGTGATAATACTTCGCCGAACATTTTCTCCGTTGTGCTTCTTTCACGATCCCTTCCACGGAATACTTCCCGTACGATTTTTTATGAGTAAACACAACAGCGTTTCCACCTGAATCTACATAATTCCACATACAATCCCAATTATCCGCATGACTATTCTCTACGGTAAATAACTTATCATGATCTGGCTGATACGTATTCCTCACAAATTTCATCTCATTCCTCCCCATCACATGCAACATTTTAATATCTTCATCATCAGCGTCTGCATCAAGTACAATCACTCGTTGTGCTTCTATAATCAACCCCACAAAAGTTGTCCAGCGTTGACGTGAATATCTTAAACTACTAAATACTTGTCGTCGTATCCCATGCAATTCATCAATGATCACCACATCAGGTATACCTTTCACACGATGTAACGATTCAACCTGTACAACAACTCTTGTCACCGTTCCAGATTTAAATATAATATCACCACTGATATTACTATACAATTTAATATTATTATCCACAGCTGTTTTCATATTGTGTGTCTTTCGATAGCTCACACACAACACTGATTGATTCTCTCTGATTGATCTCCATGCCGCAATTGATTTTCCCATCCCACAATGCGATCCTTCCAAATAATCCTCATCATGAATCACTTTTCATCCCTGTCCTCGTTCATGAACAGGTATTTCACAATAACTAAATTCCGGTTCACAATTGTTAAACTCGCCTGTTTCAAATTGTTGTTCTTGCATCATTAAATACTTTTCATATTCCGTTCATGTCGTCAATATCGTTGTTTCCATCAATGATTCCGTCGATTTATCAAGTACAGTTATCTTTCCTTGTCGTCGTGGACAAACAATTTCGTATCGATCATTATACCCGTACACTAGACAACTATCACATTTCTCTTCAACACGATCATACAACGCGTTATAACCATGTCGTCGTTCATAAATCTTACAATAATGACCAGGTCGTCGTTGATAAGTTGTTCTATTTCCATTAATGCAAACCCTTCCTAGTATATTTCCCTGCTCTCCAGTCAATGCAACACATTGAATTCTCATCATTGTTGTCACTGATGATTCCATCACTGATGATTCCATCATTGATGAACTCGTTTCGATATATCTTTGTATATTTCCATTGAATCGAACTCGGACAAGCCAATAAATCCTTAACTGGTATTGTTTTCCCCTCTGGATAAATCAATTTCTTAATCATAGAGTTCACTTTCATTGATCTCGTTCCACTTAGTTTAATGCTATAAAGTCCTGCTTGCAGATCAACATTCCATGTCGGATTATTAACAGCAACCTCTTTTATGAACTGTTTATGCTCATCAAAATCTACAATGTTGTTCTTCAACAACACATGATAACCACTTGTCGTCTCAAAAATAGAAATCTCGTCGTTGATGACATCGTCACTGTCATCATCACCACCACGGAAATATTTCACAATTTCACTCACCGTAACCACTTTACTATCAATGTCAATCACAACTCGTCTTAACCTTTTTCCTTCAAAATAATTTCATTAACCCCACACTGTCCAGAAAAATCAATTAACTCATCATCATCAATAAACACATAAAACCTCTTCCTGACTTGTATGATCACTCCACGTAATAAATATCCACGACACATCAATGTTTCCATCGCAGATTCCTTACTCGTTGTCGAATACCCCAACCCCAATGATTTTCCTCTTCGTAGATCTTCAATAAAATCATCCTTGAAATCCTTTTCATTTTCATCTTTTATCATCTTTAATCGAGACATATTATATATATTATATCATCTATCTAATTGATATATATCATTTTCTCAATACCTCAAAATTATGATCACCCCCAGTATAATCCATCCCTGATCATCATCATGAATTCTTCATTGATCACAATTCACTAAAATAACATTTCCTATCCATGATCACAATTCAGTAAAATATCATTTTCTATATCATTTTTTCAATACCCCCCCCCCAATTTCTTCCTCCCAATTATGTGTCCATCAATGATTACATCATCGATTTCTCACTCATCAAGATCTCAATTCAGTAAAAAAACACTTGTATCCTAAAGTGGTCCAGAACCGCCATAGTGTCATACTAATGTAGTCATTTAGGAGTTAAAAAGACTAGTGTTTATATTTCTGCTTGTAGTCATTTAGGAGTTAAAAAGATTACTGTTAGTAGCCACTTAGGAGTTAAAAAGACTAGTGTTTGTAGTCATTTAGGAGTTAAAAAGACTACTGTTTTGTAGTCATTTAGGAGTTAAAAATACTGTTTGTAGTCTTTTAGGAGTTTAAAAGACTACTAATATTTTGTCATTTATGAGTTAAAAAGACTAGTGTTTGTAGTCATTTAGGAATTAAAAAGACTAGTGTTTGTATTACTGTTTGTAGTCATTTAGGAGTTAAAAGGACTATTGTTTGTAGTCATTGAGGAGTTAAAAAGACTAGTGTTTGTATTACTGTTTGTAGTCATTTATGAGTTAAAAAGACTAGTGTTTGTAGTCATTTAAGAGTTAAAAAGACTAGTGTTTATACTACTGTTTGTAGTCATTTAGGAGTTAAAAATACTGTTTGTAGTCTTTTAGGAGTTTAAAAGACTACTAATATTTTGTCATTTATGAGTTAAAAAGACTAGTGTTTGTAGTCATTTAGGAATTAAAAAGACTAGTGTTTGTATTACTGTTTGTAGTCATTTAGGAGTTAAAAGGACTATTGTTTGTAGTCATTGAGGAGTTAAAAAGACTAGTGTTTGTATTACTGTTTGTAGTCATTTATGAGTTAAAAAGACTAGTGTTTGTAGTCATTTAAGAGTTAAAAAGACTAGTGTTTATACTACTGTTTGTAGTCATTTAGGAGTTAAAAATACTGTTTGTAGTCTTTTAGGAGTTTAAAAGACTACTAATATTTTGTCATTTATGAGTTAAAAAGACTAGTGTTTGTAGTCATTTAGGAATTAAAAAGACTAGTGTTTGTATTACTGTTTGTAGTCATTTAGGAGTTAAAAGGACTATTGTTTTTAGTCATTGAGGAGTTGAAAAGACTAGTGTTTGTATTACTGTTTGTAGTCATTTATGAGTTAAAAAGACTAGTGTTTGTAGTCATTTAAGAGTTAAAAAGACTAGTGTTTATACTACTGTTTGTAGTCATTTAGGAGTTAAAAATACTGTTTGTAGTCATTTAGAAGTTTAAAAGACTACTATTTGTAGTCATTTATGAGTTAAAAAGACTAGTGTTTGTAGTCATTTTTGAGTTAAAAAAATTACTGTTTCTAGTCTTTGAGGAGTTAAAAAGACTACTGTTTGTAGTCATTTAGGAGTTAAAAAGACTAGTGTTTATACTACTGTTTGTAGTCATTTAGGTGTTAAAAATACTGTTTGTAGTCATTTAGGAGTTTAAAAGACTACTGTTTGTAGTCATTTAGCAGTTAAAAAGACTACTGTTTGTAGTCATTTAGGAGTTAAAAACACTAGTATTTTTAGTCATTTAGGAGTTAAAAAGATTACTATTTGTAGTAATTTAGCATTTAGAAAGATTACTGTCAGTAGTCATTTAGCAGTTAAAAAGACTACTGTTTGTAGTCATTTAGGAGTTAAAAAGACTACTGTTTGTAGTCATTTAGGAGTTAAAAACACTAGTATTTTTAGTCATTTAGGAGTTAAAAAGATTACTATTTGTAGTCATTTAGCATTTAGAAAGATTACTGTTTGTAGTCATTTAGGAGTTTAAAAGACTACTGTTTGTAGTCATTTAGCAGTTAAAAAGACTACTGTTTGTAGTCATTTAGGAGTTAAAAACACTAGTATTTTTAGTCATTTAGGAGTTAAAAAGATTACTATTTGTAGTAATTTAGCATTTAGAAAGATTACTGTCTGTAGTCATTTAGCAGTTAAAAAGACTACTGTTTGTAGTCATTTAGGAGTTAAAAAGACTACTGTTTGTAGTCATTTAGGAGTTAAAAACACTAGTATTTTTAGTCATTTAGGAGTTAAAAAGATTACTATTTGTAGTAATTTAGCATTTAGAAAGATTACTGTCTGTAGTCATTTAGCAGTTAAAAAGACTACTGTTTGTAGTCATTTAGCAGTTAAAAAGACTACTGTTTGTAGTCATTTAGGAGTTAAAAACACTAGTATTTTTAGTCATTTAGGAGTTAAAAAGATTACTATTTGTAGTCATTTAGCATTTAGAAAGATTACTGTCTGTAGTCATTTAGCAGTTAAAAAGACTACTGTTTGTAGTCATTTAGGAGTTAAAAAGACTACTGTTTGTAGTCAATTAGTCAGTGTGATGATATGACTGGGTCAGACTTTTGTTCCCTCTGACTTTTACTACATCTATCTTACATCAGAAACGCATAAAAAGGCAAGGATTAAGTTTTTATTGTTTGAACAAAAATCATGTCAGATTCTATAATGAGTGGATGATGGCTATTGGTAAACAGATCACGTCTCATTATTTTTATTTCTGTATATTAGTCATAATAGCAGACGTATGTTGAGGAAATGATTGATATTGGTAAACAGGCAGCATTTAAATATTTGATTTCCATCTATTATTCATAATAGATGCTTGTTAACTGTATATCGGTGTGAAACATCTGTATTTTTGTGATGTAATCTTTGGAAGGAAGGTATGTTTATAAGATAAATCTTGATTAAATGTATATCTTTAAAAGAATTTATTTGTGTACACTTATACACACACAGATGGCCTATTAAATGCATATTCTCTTTCTATCTCTCATCACATAAGTGCATAGAAAAGAACTTTTGCCACATCTGCATTAAACTGAAAACTTTGCAAAACAGAATTAATATTGAATCACTGACATTTCATCTCCATCTGTGTTGTTCTCTGGCTCTGTCAATGTAAGGTTTACTATATTCTAACTTTTAAAAAGTCAACACGTCAGAGAGTATGAGTATCTGCACACTCAATTTGTATTACTGTGTTATTATAAAGGAGGATATGTCTAGGCAAAAGAAGTGGACATGTCTAGGCAAAAGAAGAGGACATGTCTAGGGAAAAGAGGAAGACATGTCTAGGCAAAAGAGGAGGACATGTCTAGGCAAAAGAAGAGGACATGTCTAGGGAAAAGAGGAGGACATGTCTAGGCAAAAGAAGAGGACATGTCTAGGCAAAAGAAGAGGACATGTCTAGGGAAAAGAGGAAGACATGTCTAGGCAAAAGAAGAGGACATGTCTAGGGAAAAGAGGAAGACATGTCTAAGCAAAAGAGGAGGACATGTCTAGGCAAAAGAGGAGGCAACCCTGGTCAATATGAGAGTGTGATAACTCCTGTTGTTTGCTCTTCATGGGTCAGTGGTTGTTCCTGGGTATTTTTTCAGGCTCTTTTGGCTGTCATGTATAGCCTATAATGTGATGAGAAATGGCATTTAAACTAACCACAAGCATAGACTGTGCTGCTGTGTGGGTATTCTGCCTTTCTCACCATCCACATAAACATTCATATTTAAACATACACAAATATTAATCTGGGTACGGCTGTGGAAACATTCCAGCCTTAGACTTTCTTCAGATGTAAAAATACTACCTGTTCCAATAAAAAGTATTATCTCCAAATAGAGAGAAATGTCATCCGTTTCCCACCCCCACCCCCATTATTACATATTGACAAATAGTATCGTGTTGCTTCTTCATACAATTATGAGAGACGAATTATATCTAGATTTTTTTGCGAAAATTAATGTTTCTGTCCAATAATTTAGTGTTACAGCCACTATCTCTAACAAAGCCATAAGCTCAATTTATCAACTGACCACTTAATTTTTGATCCCACCTCCAATGTACGTATTTTTCAGTTTAAATAAAATCTCCATACCGTACCCCCACAGCTTGAAAAAACTTCCTGCCTTAATTAATTAAAAAAAGTAAATAATTATTTTTATTATATTGTAGTTACACATTATATTTGATTAGAACAAATATTCTAGTTATAAAGAAAATTCCATGCACCCACCCCCAATGGAAACTTAAGTGATCAGTCTTATTTGTTCTTAACTAAATGCCATTTATGCAAGTCCTTATGATGTAAGGATCAGGTCAGGTTTAATCGAATAGGCAAACTAGGCAGCTGTATAAGGCACCAAGATGTGAGTGGGATGACGAATACTGGTTAAATATGTAATAAATAAATTATTAATCCGAATGCATATTAAAACTAACAAAAAGTTTGTTTATATCAAACGCTATCCCATAAAGGGAAGGAACGCAAGATGGATAGTTTGCTTTGGGTGCTAAATAACCTTGCACCAGTACTGGTAACGGCGATGGCCACATGATCATTACTTTAGCCTTGATAATGTGCATACCAGAGTGTAACATTGTACCAGTTTTAACTACACTCACCAGGGGTGGGGGGGTGGGGGCTAAGATCAGCTACATGACAGATATATTAACAGCTTCCCAAGTAAATAATGCAATGATCGGTCGTGTGAATAGTTTTCCGTGTTCATGTCAGGCATATTTTATAAGGTACATACTGCCCACACGGCGTCCATGTGAACAGTCGTTCAAATATGGCCACACGGAAGCCGTGCAAATAGTCTTTTCAAAACTGGCAACATGGCGGCTGTGCAATTAGCCTCTGCCTTTGGGTTAACCACCTCCACCCCTCCATGCATATCTACTAAATTTACAGCTCCATAATATGTACTTCAATAGTCAAATATATTTACTCTAGCGCTTCTTAGCAATTAAAACACTTGTAGGGAAATGGAAATATTTCAACGTGATTTCTACGAATATTCTATGCCAAATGTGAATCAACTTTTCTCAATGTGCATAGAAGAACACAGGGGCTCATTACAAAGAAAATTTGGAGTATCCATCCATGAATCAATGAATGGGGGGGGGGGGGTTAACCTGTAACAATATAACATTATTATAGACTTATAGACAATTCGGCCCAACCTGGGCAAAAATTAAAACAATTCATCCCAGCTTGATGGACAATTCAACCGAACTCAAAACACAATTCGGCCCATCTTTGCGATATTTGTATTAAGTTCAAACAGCAAGTAGATACTATGTAAGATATATATAATTTAAGCAGGACAAAATGTTTATAACAATTTATAGATTTTAAATAGAAAAGATTTTAGGAAAAAGAAACAATTGAGCAAATCTCAAACTAAGCTATCTAGATAAAGAAAATGCTAAGACTTCATTATATATATATATATATATATATACACACATATATATATATATATATATATATATATATATATATATATATATATATATATATATATATACACATATATATATATATATATATATATATATATATATATATATATATATATATATATACATATATATATATATATACATATATATATATATATATATATATATATATATATATATATATATATATATATATATATATAGATATATATATAGTGCATTCTAATTAAAAAACTTAAATACATTTAATTTTTAATCTATAAAAACAATTATATGCATCTGCACAACAACATTCTCTCAATTTAAGCCAAATAATCTATATTGATTTATAAAACAATAATATTTAACATATAATGTTCTACAGAATATGTTTACATATTTCAAAGAGTAGTGACACCGTCCATGAGATTTTATACAAAAATATTATTTTTTTTTTCTTAAATATAGTTGTAATTATGTACACTGAGCTGAATTCAAGGCAAACTTAAAGTGTTGCATAAAATAATGTATCAAATGTTTTTTTTTATTATCGGCTGAGAGTCAAAGCTGTACATGATTTGTTTGATCCTACCCAGAATATTGAATATTGCATACTTCAGGAGCACATAGATCTTGAACAACCGGAAGCATCAATATTCACCTACACCAACATGATTCGAGACTGTAACAGATATAGAGAAAGAGAAAGACCAACGGATCCATCAGCCTTGTCATTCATGGTACATAAATGATGTTACATAACTCGTTATTTTTCTCTATTGAATATTACATGATAAATACAATCAGAACCTGATACAGAATAAATTATTTCTATGTTACGTTTGATTCGTATCCATTATGTGTTCTTAAGACGGTGTTGTTTATTGTCAATTTTCAGCTGGACTAAGACTACTTGTCCAATGCAATTGTCAGAGCCATTCTTCAGACAAGATGTAATCCACAAAGACAAACGCCACTTAATATTTGCTACCGATTACCAGCTGGAACTCCTGAGCAAGGATAAAACATGGTACATCGATGTCGCCTTCAGTATTGTGAAGAACCCTTTTTATCAGTTACTAGCGGTTCACAGTTTTTTTAAGTCCGGAGAAAAATGAAGCAGGTACCACCTGTGTTCGTCATAATGTCTGGCAAGAACAAGAAAGATTAGAGGAAGGTATTTTATTATTTTGCTCACCTCACCACTTTTAATAATATTCATTATAAATAAAAACATGAGTAACTTTACAATGTCTTAATTCTGCAAATTATGAAGAAAACAAAACTTCGCTGACATTTTACATGTTCTCTGTTTGTTACATATTTTTTTCTCTATATCAGAATCAATTTACATAATGTTTCAGTATTATGTGCTCCAGGCTCTACTTTAACTTCATCCTAGAGAACCATCAGTCCAGGCATTTGTAACAGACCTACAAAGTGGAATATGAAAGGCACTCTGCTTGGTTTTCGATTGCCCACATATAAATGGATGTGCCTTCCACTGGGGTTAGGCAGTGTGGCAAAGACTTCAGGAAAGAGGTACTCGGGTATTGTTCTATTTTTATAAACCACTGCTGTAGTAAATTTTTCACATTTAGTCAATTCGTAACACGTTAAGTTTTCATTTATGTTTTGATCAGTTCATCACTATTTGAACCTAGAGACAAGATGGTTCACAGTTTTGATTTGTAAAATGTTCCTTATTATGTTAATAATCTAATTATCCGCATCAATATGAAGGGTAATAAGTATATATTGTTTATTTGTAGATGGTACACAACTAGCAGGCTGCTGTTTCCAAGTTTTATTGAAAGGTGTTTTCTTTGCCCTTTCTTCCAGTCGAACATATCCCTGCAGTTTAGATGAATAGATGACATATATTAGTGACAGGTGTGGTAGATATCCAACACAATTTGGCCCATATCCACGTGGAGTGTCTCTGGAAAAACGGTGCAAACAAACAATAACGTAGAGGGCTGGCACAGTAGACTGAATTGCAAAGCGCGTAAAAGTAACCTTCAACTGTATTTTATGCTTACTCTACTATATAAAGAAGCCAAATGATACCATCTTAAGTAAAGATGGAATCGGAAGGAAAAATTGACAAGACACCAAACTAAGCAGATCCATACCATAAAAGAAAAAAACTTTTTTTAAGATTTGGAGGAAGTACTCAAATAAGGATATCAGTGTCAATGGTCTTCTATAAACGTGTGGAAGCATCTATGGACCACAAAGTTGAAAAACTGAGTTGTGTTTCAGAATCGTTGATCAAACTATTCCTTATATTATTCAATGATCACGTACATTGATACTTTCATATCAGGGTTGTCTGTGTGTGAGAGAGAGAGAGAGAGAGAGAGAGAGAGAGAGAGAAAGAGAGAAAGAGTTTGTTTCACTAGGATTTTTAACGTAGCTTTAACAATTTTTCAGTCATATTGCCGCGATATCAGTATGGCAGTTTATAGTTATGTCTACCACTGAGGCATCATGCCGCAGACATCACGGTAGCATGATGTCCCACCCAGCCACATTATCCTGATACCAGACCTAACAGTAACCTCTTAATGCTGAGCGGTTGAGAGAGAGAGAGAGAGAGAGAGAGAGAGAGAGAGAGAGATAGTATTTTGTCAGTGTTTAGTTGCTGCAATATTAAGTTCTTACCAGTTAAATATTGATTTTTTTTTATTTATTATTTTTAGTTATGTTTTATTTATGTTTTATTGTGTGCGTGCATAAACTGAAAGCTTAACAGTACCAGTCAATATCGTCAATCATAGTTTCTCCATTACTCCATACAAATTAGAAATGAATAATCTGACTGCTAGTCTTATACATGTATACGGTACAAATTATCTTTGTTTATTTTGTGTCCATGTGTACGAGTCTCTCTCTCTCTCTCTCTCTCTCTCTCTCTCTCTCTCTCTCTCTCTCTCTCTCTCTCTCTCTCTCTCCTATTGTACATCATTGATATACTTTCTGACTTTAGAAAACAAAATAAGTACGGTACATGTACTACAGAAAGAAATGGTGACCTCCCTTTATTTCATATACCATATTACACTTATTATATACCCCTCTTCCAAAAAAAATAAAAAATTAAGTTACCTATAGCAATTATTTTGAACTATACGATACAAAAACATATATAAGAAATGTCAAAAATTATTTAGTCTTAGTTAACTTACGAATATATAAGTCATAAATTACTGAATATTTCCTTTTAAAAATAAATACTTGTTAAAACTATTGTCAGTTATATTATAAAGTTAGGCCAAATCGTCTTTAGAACTGGGTCGATTTGTCATTTAAGTTTAACCGAATTGTCTTATTTTCGGTCCAAGTTGGGCCGAAAATGTCTTTGAGCCGAATTGTCCAATACCCATTGTTACATTGTTACAGGTTAGACCACCTCCACCCCCATCCCTTGATTCATGGGCAGATACTCCCTATTTTCTTTGTAACAAGCCCCTGGGTAGAAGAATACATACATATAGTGAGTGTCTTCCGTTTACAGGATAAAATTGACTATAGTCTGTGTCTACATCCCCGTTTGTTTGTAACTCCTCCCCACCTGCCGATTTCAGTAACGAAAAGCATAAACAAGATAAAAAGTCAATAAATCTTACTCAGTTCATTCATTGATTTATAATTTCTAACCCGTCTGCGACCAGGATGTCCATAACACCTTTATCGTCTGCGCGTCTGATGCTTAAGGGAAGTTTTCATTACAACTATGGCTATCCTCTAGATCAATTTCCAGTTCCTGGACAAGTCCATTTTCAGCAAAGGGGCGGATGCATAAAAGCGCATGTATGTACATAGAAGGTAGATTTTATAGGTGGCAAAGGGATATAACTCTAAATCTTACCGTGATTGACGGAAGTATACGGAAGTAACCCAATAGGAGCAATGACGTCACTATGCGGAAAAAAGACTTGCCCAAATTGTGTGCAATATGGTGTCGTGTTAGTATGAAAACTTCCGTTAAGCGGATAAAATGCAGAAAACAAATTGCGAATATTCCGAAGGAATCACAATATATGCTACAGGATGAACGCAGCCGTTGTGAAATGATTATATAAAAAACCTTGCAAATGCATGGAAAGCAAAATGAAGAGAATAATGCTTTTGATCAGAAGGGAGAATTAGGAATTATGGTGAAAACTAATAACCGGTGTATGTATGTATGTATGTATGTATGTATGTATGTATGTATGTATGTATGTATGAGTACCGCTCCGGTGGCCTAGTGGTTAGTCTGCCAAGGAAGCGGCAGGTTGTGGGTTCGATCCCCGGCCGAGTCATACCAAAGACTTACAATAATGGTACTAACAGGTGCCTCGCTTGACGCTCAGCATTAAGAGGTTAGTGTTAGGACTGGTCGGCCTGGTGTCAGGATAATGTGACTGGTAGGGATATAGTGCTACATGTCTGCGGCATCACTATAAACTGCCTCACCGCAGACATCGTAGCGATATGACTGAAAAACATTTAAAACTACGCTAAAAATCTTAATAAAAATATGTATGTATGTATGTATGTATGTATGTATGTATGTATGTATGTATGTATGTATGTATGTATGTATTCTCTAATATTAATAAATGCCAACGTAAAGAGTGTTAAATAACATTGAAAGAATACTACTACTAGCATTATTATTTTTATTATTATTATTATTATTATTATTATTATTATTATTATTATTATTATTCCTGTATAGGATTATGAATTTTTTATTAGTTATTACGACTCAGAAAAACTTTAATTTTATTACATTTAAATTTATTTATCATTATTTAATTAGTCAGTTAGTAGTATAAGCTTTGCAACGCGTTGTCTTGAGATGGGGTCATTGGGCTTGTCATCAATACGTCAGCAATTAAAATCAAAGGTCTAAGGTTTGCAGCCGCTGAATGCACACACTTTAAATAACAGTGAGGATGAGACAATCAATTGACCTTACGCCAGAAGGTAGATCGCTCCGCCTACTGAACACGTGACTTGACAACCGCTTAAAATCCAACAAACATTATGTGAAAATGGCGGGCGTGATAACATTAAAATATATACCAGACGATATTGGTGAGCAATATTTGCCATATGAAACAACACTGAGACATAGACAGAAAGCGTGAGCATTTATCCATCGCTTGCACTTCTCTAAGTTACGTCGGTATGCGGAGAACTCGCCCCCACGTATTTGGAAAAGTCACCCTAGAGTGGTTGGAGAAGTCATCCCAAAACTTCTCACCCAAATAACCTTTTTATAACATAAATAAATAAATATACGTGATCACAAAATATATATTAACGAAATTATAGCAAAATCATAGTAATGTTTATAATGACGAAATTAAGTCGGTATATAATCTAATCAATGAAGACAGTATAGTGATTAAAAAGGATGATAAGTCAATGTGACAGGGGTCTCGGGTCTTGAGCGTTATTCGTACAATATTGCACAAGCCCACTTGTCAGAGGTATTGCACAACTTGGAAGAACAATACTCTACACCACTTCCCACTAATACTCGCTATCTAGGAGATGACCGTCCAAGGTGTAATCGCCCGGTTCGAGTATAGAATGTATATGGTAAGCTGATATAATATATTGAACAAAGAAACTACGAGCCCCCGTAAAGGTAAATAAACAATTTAATCACAAACGATCAAGAAAAATACATACACAGTGAAATTTCCTTCCATTCTGAATCCACGTGGTTTCAGAATTTACTTCAACCGAATTTCAAATAAATGGCATATAAAATAAAAAAAATTGAGCCGTTATTTGGCTGATAGCTAATGTCATCATAAGAATCGAGTGTTCAATAAAATTCGTCCACGTTGTTCGTTTTTCATGACCTGTTTCGTCGAACTGTTTCTCTGCTAACTCCTCGAACTCTGACTTGTCCTCTGTGTTAATGTATGTTCCTTGCGACTCTTATTTCCCAATTTATTTTCCCCGTCTTGTACTCATCTATCTCCGCACCGCTCTCTCCAAATAAAAACTATTTTCCTTTCAAAAGAAAAGGTAAAACGCACTAAGTCTCTTGTTACACTTTAATAGCTGAGACTGTCCGTTTTGCTGGTTCGAACAATCTGATATTACTATCAGTGGTAACAATTTTACGGCTAGTAATCAATTACACATGTCTTCAGATCAATACAGCTAAACCACCTGTTAATTCGGTTTGCTTTAACCTAATGCATTATACACTGTCGCTAAATTATCTGCGATATCAAAATTCTGGGAATTCACATGTTTTCCCGTAATTCACTACTTAAAGCAAGACATTAAATCTTAGAACACAATAAATATTCAAACAATATGATAAATTCAAGAATGAACATAACACTTTCCAGTTATAACTCCAGATAGTGTTTTTTCAACATCAATTAACACTACATCATTCTCACTATGAATTAAGGTAAGAATTCTAATTCATAATTCAAAAGCACATTACTAAATTAATGTAACAAATGAACTATTCGTACAAACGTATCAGCAAATCATGCAGATCTGTAACTAAGAAACATTATATGAATTACATCATGATAAGTGTGGATTTGAAACATACCTCGTGTTTTTGGTGCGCTTCTCACTGTTTGATTTTCGTCGGACTTTCTGAGCCTATTATTTTCTCGAAGGCACTGCTCTAAAAAATTACCTCCGGAGTCTTTATTTCGGAATAATTCAACACTGCCCCTCTCTTGCAGAGGTACTTCTAAAACTGAGGTAATTTTTAGCTAGTGGATACACATATTCTAAGATTTCCTTGTGTAGAACACACCCCTTATTCCACATTGACCAATCAGAACCAATATAATTTCTCGCGCTTCCCCTTGAAAGTCTTTTCGTCAGCGTGTCAAGATGCCAAGCTGTCTGTTTCAAATCATTTTTGACATGTTCGTGAGAGAATGCTCCTTCCAGGAGGTCACTTTCGGTCAGTATAATTTAAGCAAACACAGTTAACTGGGTGAACCGATTAGAAAAATATCTCTCTGTGCAGAATGTCCCATAAATCTAACAAATGGCTGCTGGCTAGAACTAAGAGTTATTTAATGGATTGGAACGAAAATTTGGCACTTCACAGTCAAGCATTATTATTATTGTGAATCGAGATGATTATGTTAAAGAAGTTGAACGTCAATTATAAATTAAATAAAAAATTTCAACATGCATTAATGAGATCAATAAGAATAATAATTCAATATGTGAGGTTTCCCTTTTAATATAGGGACACCTAAAAATAATCTGATATATTCTATCCTGGTATCATTAGATGTAACATCAGTATATACCAACATTCCGCATGTAGATGGTATTGAAGCGTGCAAATATTTTCTTGATAACAACCCTAATAATAGCACCCTATCTAGCGAAGATATTTGTAAAATAATAAAAACTTATCTTGGAAAATAATTATTTTCCATTTAATAATACGAATTACATACAAACAATGGGTACATCAATGGGTATTAATATAGATCCTTCATGCTCTTTCCATAAATATGTGCATTAGAAAAGGATTTCATTCAAAACGAAAAGTTTAATCCATCTCTGCTTCAGATTTTTAGATGACATATTTATAATCTGGAAGCATTCAAATGAAGAACTGATAAAAAGTATTGATCGCCTAAATCATTTTCACCTGACGATTAAATTTTCAATTATACTGCATCTAGTACACATGTTTCATTTTAAAGGCATACAACCTAAGTAAAAACGAATGAAATTATATATTTATTTTTTCAGTTCACGATTACTTAATTAGATGAATAATTACGATTCAGGCTGTTTCTGAGGCCGAAATCAGGCTAGTATCGGAAATTTTGTGATAAAAAACGCGATTCTGAATTATTGTCTGCAGACAAAAATTCGCTGTTTGCCACGCCTATATTCATGTAACCTCTGTGTTGACCTCTCCAGAAGATTAAGAATTTTAGCCATGCGCAAACACGTGTTTACAAAAATACTGGCGTGTTCACAACTAGATCGAAAACAAAAACTTAGATTCTGAAAGGGGGGGGGGGAGCTCTGCAGCACACGCATATGTATTGGTGACCAGCATGAACGATGGAATAAAAAGAAGTTCGCTTTGAACCTGGAAACTAATCCAGAGGTCGCCAGATTTTTGCTGGATACTGCTGAGTCTCAATTTTGCAATGAATAGTCAAGTTTTTATACCGCTATTTTATATCTGTATTGTTAACTCTTTATCAAAACTCTTAAAATAACATATTTTATATAAACTGGCATTATTCCATTTAGTTTGAAATAAAATGTCACAGCCCTGCAACAATATCGCTGAAAACCGTATGTACGTACACCATTGCTGCTATTTTTGAGGCTATCAAAGGGTCAATAATGATCATCATTTTCGCTCGCAACCATAAGATTTTATTTAGAGGCAAGCAGTCACTTTTGTTTTTTTTTTTGCTTTTAAATAAAAAATTTTATTTATAATGTAAATGGTGATGGCTGTAAATGAAAGTAATTCAATACAGTTAAGTATATATTATGCATACTATTATTTGTAAAGTATATAAAATTATTGTGTCTAATTAAACATTAATTTTTTCCCTTGCTATATTAGGTAATGAATTGAATGGCAGTGCAAGGAAAACAACTTCTACACCTGGGCCAACAATTAATAGGATACAAATTCCTGCTGTGTCTGATATAACCACATCATAATCAGATATGGCATCTGTGTAAGTATTACTACATTTTTAAAAAAATTTATGTTTATTTACTTGTTTACAAATATTTTGGTAGATGCACATCTAAGGATTTACCTGAACATGTATCATTCTATATTAGTTTAATATTTTGCTGTTGGTAAAGATTGTACATTTTGTTAAAATCTAGTTTGTTTTATTTAGAATAAAATTTTTGTTGTAAATTGTTTGTTGGCATATTTCTATTTTTTGTTATTGATATGTTCCTCATCATGCTGTATGTATTTTAGTTAAAGGGCCTCAAGGGAGAATAGTCGTTGACTAAATTAGTCACCCCTTTAAATAAGTTATTATTATTATTTCTTGAAGCATTATCATCCAGGTCATAATAACCAAGATAAATGATAATTTCTTTTGATACAAAACTAAAGATTCCCAAGTTCAACATTAGTATTTACACATTTCAAAATTTTACTTTAAGGGATTCAGTCTTGTCTGAAGTTGATTGAAAAGTCTAAAAGTTTTATCAACCCATTTGAGAAAGTATACTAAGAAAAAAATTTGTGATACATACATAAAAGGGAATATTTGAGTTAAGTATACTAAAATAACAACCATTATGATACATGCATGATATATGTAACTAAACGAAAAGTAATGTTTAGTATTGTATTGGTATTTGTGGATTGTATTTTTGTATGAACCAGAAAGTTGCTCCCACAAAAGCTTTCTTTTCTGTGTATTATCAAAAAAGTTAAAATTGTGTAGTTACAATTTATCTTAAATATAGTATCAATACTTAATTGAAATAATGAAGATATACTGGTTATCACAGAAAGAAAATGAATACATTGTATTATAAATACAAACCACACTGAGGCCATAGTTATGGTTTGTCCATTTAATACACATGGAGAGGGCATGGGGGGGGGGTTTACCCAAATGCATATGCTTGTGTATGGGGGTGGGTGGTCTACTGATAATATACGTATACATATACCTCGATAGTAATTTGTCTAATATGTACCCTGCTTGACTGGGTTCAGTTGGTGTTTGAGTTTTAGTGGACAATAGACAAACTTTTTAAAGTTATGCTGCTTATTTCTTTGCTGCAGCCAGACATTCAACATTGGTTGACTATCTGTTACATTAAATACATATTATTGTTAATCCTTGATCTTTTCTGTGTGGATTAAATATTGGCTGTTCTACAGAATGGGGAGAGCAATCACATGTATGCAGATGGTGTGTGTATAAATAAAAAGTATGCATGTGTACAGGGAGGGAGGGGTCATGGCTTTGCCCTAGTTTTGCACACATGTCCATAGTTGGAATCAGATTTTGTTTCTGGACTTTTTACTTTTTTGCTTGCAATCTAATTCACACCGGTCTGAGCTATACACATACAGGTGAACAATTGCAAAAGTAGGATAAATTGGGGATGGAAGTAAAAAGTGGCCAGGAGGAAAATGATGGGTCAGAAGAAGAAAAAACTCCCACTTTTACCCTTATGCCGAATGATGTTTCTGGCACACCTAGGTGTATATCTAATCAAATCTCTTGGAAACAGATGTATTTCAATGTATTCAAAATTAGCCCAAAAATGCGCTCCCTACCCCCAGGTGACAAGGGAAAATAATAGTATGGGTGGAATGAGTTGATTATTCTCTGCCTGTATAATGCTACTGTACATTGGCATTTTCATCAAAACAGATTAATGGGGATTTATAAATGTTAATAGTTCTCTGCATCTGAATCAATTTATTTATTTAGTCATTTTACTTTGTTTCAGAAGTGCAGTAGAACTGGAGAATTTCCAGAAGTTTGATTTTATTGTATGTCTCCAAAAGACATTCATATAAGCCATCAGCTTTCAGAGCTAGCAATCTGTTGGCAGCTCTTGATTATAACAATCATATTGACAGAGATGTGATTGTAAACACAGATGGAACAATAAGGTAATAAACTTTATTCTTGTTATCGTAATAATTCATCTTTGTTAAAATATTAATGCTTTACCTGAAAGTTGATAAACCATCTGTTTGTGGTACAATTTTATCTTTTACAAAAGACATTTTTTAAAATAAATTTCAAAAACCAATTTTGGTTAGAATTAGTCTAATGTAATTAGAAAATTCTGTAAAGAATCTAAACATTTTTATGATATATGGGTTAGATACAGGTTTGCTATATAGACATTTTCATCTGTAGCAAAATGATTAGTTACATGTAATTGTATGCAGTTTTTATTTGGACTTTTGAGAATTAAAAAAAAATAAAATTACATTGTCAGTGAAATGTTTGCATTTTCTTGTCAGATACCAAAGGTCATTCAACAAAACAGTGAGAGATGGTCTGCATACCCAAAGAAAGCTGATCAACAGTACCTGTATATTCCAGAAATAAATATGAAAATATTGAAATGAGGTTAGATGATAGAGTTGGAATGAACCAGCCAGTTGTTTTGGACATAAATGAATCCCGGTGAATATCTGATGTACTTGCTCCAATACCACCACCACCTACAGAAGAGATTGTTACAAAGCAGAAATCTCATTTTAAGTTGAAATGATTTAGGCCTTTTAGTCAGGTAACACCTGTTGATATCAAATTGTTATGGAGAGACTATTCTAGTGATTGTATGGTAAGAAATTACCCCTACCATGGACCCATATAGACTTTGACTAAGTCTTTCTTGAAGTGCCTACCACGAGCTGAAGTCCAGCATCTGTTTGATTTCCAAGTAGCAGTATATCTTCAGACCACTGTTGATTATGTTCTTAAAGCTTTTAAAAAAATGCATTTGAACAAAAAGATGTAAGACATTTTCTATCTTTTAATACCAATTGCATTTATACTTGTCTTATATGTATGTTTAGATTGAGGTAAATGCAGTGTATTTTGGCCATATGATGTATAAAAAAGCACAACAGAGGCTATACATTGTAAATCATTTAATCTTATAGAAGTAACAAGATTAAAATCATGTAATTACAAGTCTGTATTATTGCATAATAAAGTACATTTTAATAATTTTATTTTCTAAGTGTTTTGTGTAAAATTGCAGTCAGAAAGATTTCTAGTATACTTTGAAAAAGAAAAACATGTACATTGGAGCAAATGACTTCAATCCATACTCTTCATCTTGATTTAATTGCTCCTGCTAAACATGCCATTAAAGGTTCACATACAGTTTTAAACTGATTTTATAAAGAAAATAATGCTGTTAACTTCTGTCTTTTTTTAATTAAAAAAATTAATAAATTAGAAATGATATTCACAGACTATATTTGTTAACAAATTACTATGTACATACTGGTGTTGGTCGTTCCAGTGGCCTAGTTTTAAAAGCATCCTCCTCATATGCAAGAGGTTGCTAAGTCATACCACACATAAAAATGGTATTCACAGCTGCCTCATTTGGTGCTCAGCATTATGAGGTTAGTGTATGGAATGGTCGTCCTACTGTCAGGATAATGTAACTGGGTGGGATGTCATGCTCCATGTCTGCGGCATGATGCCTCAGTGCTAGACATCACTATAAACTGCCACACTTCAAACATCATAGCAATATGACTCAAAAATTGTTCAAGGTATGTTAAAAATCCTAATCACACACACTGTTACAATTTTGAAACAGAATTTTGCATATTTTCATCACTGTATAGTAGGCTCAATTTCATGAACTTGAGCAGTGATATATTGTTGCAAACAGGGTTAATGGTCAATTAGCAATTAAAACACCTCTGTGAATGTGTAAGTTTGTTTGTCTGTGTAGGCTAATTAGTATCAACAATGGTAGCATGACCCGTGCATTCCTGAATTTGATATGTATATCTGAGCAAATTTTGCATTGTACTTCGTACATTATATATTCTAATCAGTATATATATATGTGTGTGTGTGTGTGTGTGTGTGTGTGTGTGTGCCTTACTACCCTAATTTTAAAAGAAATGCAATAGGAAACATACATGGGGGTGAGGGCATGGGCTTAATTTCAATATTTGTTTCTCTGCAGTAGTTTGCTTAGGTGATGTACTAAAGTTTGGCATTGAGTAAATGGTAATCACTTTTGTCAAAAGTATAAAAAAACAAGCACAAGATAATAAAACATCAATGTAATTTCTATAGAACTGTCTAGTATTTTGGAATGCGATGTCTGTAATCAATCTGTTATAGTAATGGTACACTAGTTTCTCATATAAAATGTCTGTGAGAGACAAAGAGAAAGGAAGAATGGAGGCAGACATTAGACAGACTGGAGGCAATTGGACTACCAGTCCAGAGAAAGATCATACAGATGAGTAGGAACACAGGACAGGAGGAACCTCAATTACAGTCAGATGATAAAATAGGTCATAACCTGGTTGAGTTAAAAACGAGTGATAGGGTTTTAATTTGAGTTTCATTTGAGAGATGACTGTTATTTAATGATATTAAATTGTTGTTTATTTGACTTTCACATTGTGTGTATTCATTAATTTAACTGTCGGCACCACTGACTGGGAGCTCTGAGCATTGCATCTCTCTATCACTCTATCACTACTTCAATTCCTCATAGAAACAAGCCGGGAGGTCTTTTGTAATAATTTAAATAATATTGGGAACACCCCACCCAACCTAAATAACACGGAAAATCTCTATATATTATATGCCATAATTATTCGAAGATGATATCATTCATTTTTATGCCTGACTGTACTCTTGAATTAAAGTTATGTCTGTACATGCACATTTGTACATATATAAGTTTAGTACATTTCAAAATATATAAGTTTTACAGTGTATGCAGTTGTGTACATTCATCTGGGTATTTATATAAAGGGTATACTTATTTCTATGGTAAATGAGCACATTTAAAA
This sequence comes from Unio delphinus, assembly GCA_029339505.1. Taxonomy (NCBI): domain Eukaryota; kingdom Metazoa; phylum Mollusca; class Bivalvia; order Unionida; family Unionidae; genus Unio; species Unio delphinus. The sequence goes on from JAQISU010000155.1 coordinate 11,514,548, forward strand.
AACTGAAAATTTGATGCATTTAATTGGTGTCAGGTATATTTGATTTAGTTGTAATAAGACGGCTGATGATGCACATATTATGTTATATAAGCATTCAATGTTGCTTTTGATGAACTAGTATTTAAGTCTTAAAAACCTTATTCTGTTTCCAGAGCCAATTTTTTTCACATGTAATTGAAATTAATGAGCAGTATCTGGATAGAATAGTATCCTAGTGTTTGTAGTTCTGTTGATATTTACAAGCCAATCTTTGTTCATGAAACACTGCAACAAGTTTTGCTTTCTCAACTCATGACTATGCGTTATTTATCATTTAACTTAATGTGTTACTGTATATGCACAATTAAAATCATGTTCACCAGTGTACTTTTGTTCTTTACATCCTTTGCATCCCAAGACAATGCTAGTCAACTTCAATTCATGTTTTTAATAAGCAGTCTCGTCACACTTGCTTTCAAAACATAGCCATACAGATAATCATTCTTTAGTGGATAGGTAGCTAAACAATGTTTAACAAAACTTGTTCATGCAAAATAAAAATTGCATGCTACAAAAGAAATGCTTTATACAACTTAAAATAAACATGGATTTCATTATTCACACATCATATCATTGGATAGATCACCAAAGTCTTCCTTGAGTAAATCCAAAATGGTACTGGCCAAAATTATGTATCCATTACACGCCATGCACAACAGCTTGGAATGACATGTCTCTTGCCAGTACTTAGGTATCCATTAAGTCCATAAAATAAATTGCCTATTAGCAGTATGCTATTTCCCCCCGTGGTATTATCTTCTTCTGCTGCCTTTTAATAGTGGTTCTGATTACAATGATACAAATTATCACATTTTTACTTGGTTTATCTTACAACGTAACACAATCTCACAAACACGACAAGTAAACACTTTCAAGAATCGCCCCTTAAAGGAACCTCTTATTGTCAGGATTTTACATCGTATTGACGTTTTTGCCTACTTCTTGTAATTTATCATATATAATGAGAAATCTATAAGCAATACATATATTGTGGGTGACTATAAAGAACTAAGGAGAAGGACAGACGAAGAATAGGGCAATAATTACTCAAAAGCGAAACATATGCTTACTCGACTTCACGTGACACTGCGACTACAGAGAATATCGGTAAATTCCGTTTCTGCATAATTAATTAGCAATCCGTACAGAAAATCGTTATATTTTCATTGATTAAACTTACAGATGTACATTTTTTGAAACTGAATGACCTGTAATTACTCATTATTTCTACTATACTTTTAATAATATCATGCATTTGCAAGAACAAAAAGTCGAAAATCTTAGGATGTATGCCTTTAAGATGCAATTGTAATAAAAAAATATTGATAACACTATCTCTACAAATATTATTAAAATGCATATAATGATTTGAAGAGCAGAGCAAAAGGGACAGATAACATTTATTTTTCGTTAAGTACAGAAGCGGAGTTGATCAAATGGAAAATTAAAAAAAATTGCAATTTTTTATAAATTCAATAAGTTATTAAGTTGAGCGAGTTCTCCATGGGGTGAGTTTTTCACTATTCAGTTACGTCTAGATTTCGGGAAGGGAATCAAATTAACTCCTCCATTTTGACGACCTGGATAACATCTATCAGAATTGCACTGCCCCCATTGCATTGTGAATCGAAAAATTGCCGAACCGTTTCAAAATTTGTAAATATATACATTAGCCGGGTTGATTGCGACAGAAGCAGCTTGTCGGAGGAAAATGCCGGACGTAAACAGTACCTGGAGATGTGTATCATAGCGCTCGCTGATTGTTTAAACGAGCAGAATGATGGACAACTGGCGATAGGTCAATTGGATCGACGCACTTTTTAATCCTTGGCGAGGCCGATAAATCAGCCCCTCTACCGTGATGATATTGATTTTCGGTTTGGGGGGCTGATATTACCTATTCGTTAAAACCCGCAAAAATCTGCAGTCAGATTTGGCTGCGTACATCGGTGTACATTCTATATATTTACCGGTATGTCCCTCGGCTCTGGAGCTACCAACTTGTTGACATGTACATTATATTTGCGTAACAAATCCTATGTTCAGTGACTTGTAAATCCACGTGGAATAGCACAACCTTCCGTCATGTGGTCAGGTTGAACTTCGCGCTTTATATAATAATAATAATAATAATAATAATAATAATAATAATAATAATAATAATGATAATGAGGACTTTGTATAGCGCCTAATCTTTCGAAGCTTAGGCGCTTTACACAATCAGTATTGATATGACTACACTACAGAAAGAACAAATGACAAAAACAATGAAATTGAAAAACATAAAAACATGCTGAAAACAAATACGATACAAAACATGATTAGGTCTCTAAGTTTGTCCCCTACAGTCGAAACAGGTGAGTTTTAAGAGCACTTATAAAAGGGATCACTGTGTCTTTGTGTCTAATTTTGGACAATTCGTTCCACGTCGCCGGGCTCTGGTATGCAAACGAACGTTGTCCATATGACTTTGTTTTCACATTGGGAACAATGAGTATACGATTATCAGAAGAAGAGCGTAAGTATCTAGCTGGTGTATAAACATGGGTAAAGCTGGATAGTTATGTTGGACTGGAGTCTGTCATTGAAACATACCACAGAGAACAAATAATTTTGTGTTTGATTCTGTATCGAATCGATAGCCAGTGTAGGGTACAGAGCAGTGGTGAGGTGTGCTCTGATCGATTTACTCTAAAGATGATCCGTACAGCTGTGTTTGGAACTTTTTGAAGTTTTTGGAGTAAATATTGTGACGAACCAGACAGAATTGAGTTACAATAGTCCAGTCTTGAAAGAACTAATGAACAAACAAGTGTTTTAGTGGCATCAACTGAATATTAATTACGAATGGAACTGATGCGTCTCAAATCAAGATATGTAGCCTTGCATATGTTCATGACATGTTGGTGCAATGTGAGGGTACTGTCTAGAGTAACATCTAGGTTTCGTACTGACTGTGAGAATTTAATGTTGGTGTTGCTGATATTTATTGTCTGACGTAAAGGATGTGAATAAGAAAGTCTTTGTGTTGTGATCAGAATAGCTTCAGTTTTGTCATCATTCACCTGCAGCTTGTTACATGTCATCCATGATTTCACATCAAAAATGTACCTCACCACTCCATGGATGGTAGCATCAACTTCAGTTGGGTGGCTAGACTTCTGTATTTGGGTGTCATTAGCATACAATTGGTGCGACACTGGGTGATGATCTATGACACTCGAGATCGATAGACTCGAAATACTATTGAGACGAGATCAAATGGCGTGTGCATTTGGTGGGTTTCAGTTGAACCAGCAGTGATAAACCAGCGAGGGCGATGATGGATATTTACTAGCAAGTGCAGGCATTTGAATTTTTGGCGTCAACATGATTCGGCGTTAAATGAGATAATTTGCTTCAGCTGCGAAAAAGGAAATGTTCCCCAAGACATGCGAAACTCCACGATTGTGCCCCTCTACAAAACCAAGAGCCACCGCAGTGACTGTAATAAATACAGAAGGATTTCGCTACTGCGCATCGTTGGCAAAGTGTACGACTGCATCATACTCGGCAGGTTTCAGCTGCTGACGGATATTGTGTGTCCGGAATCCCAGTGAGGCTTCAACGCATGCAAGTCGACGACAGACATGATCTTCTGCCGACAACTCTAAGAGAAGAGCAAAGAGCAAGTTCAGCCACTCTACATGATGTTCATTGACATCACCGGGGCATTCAACCTGGTCAGCATCAAGGGTCTATTTGAACTACTCATTAAGATCGGTTGCCTCTAAACATCCTAAGCATAATAATCTCTTTCCATGCCGATATGAACGGAACAGTCATGTATGATGGATCCTCCCCAGAGTTTTTCCCAATCAACAGCGGTGTAAAGCAGGGCATGGTGCGATGTCGGTGCTCATCATGGAGATGCTTTTTGCAGATGAAGCGGTTTTTGTGACCCACACCAAGGATGCCTTCCAAAGACTATGGGACCGTTTCGTGCTCATGTCTGCAAACAATTTGGGCTCAGGATCAGAGTGAAAAAGACAAACGACAGCGTGCAAGATAACACCAGAGCACCTTCCATCAAAATCAACCGTGTCACCCTGGAAGCAGTCAACAACTTTAGTTACATGGGGTCAACCATCAGCAACACTCTCTCGCTTGATGTGGAGCTGGACAGAAAGCTTGGAAAGGCAAACAGCAACATGGCAGGACTAACGAAGAGAGTTTGGGAACACAATGTGATGACAGAGCATACCAAGATCTAAGTCTGCCAGGCATGCGTTCTCAGCATCCTTCTATATCAAAATGAAACCTGGAGCACCTACACGAGGCAAGTGGGCCAGGTCAACTCCTTCCACATATGATATGGTGCCTAGAAAATCATCTGTCAAGACAGCGTCCCACACAACAGCAAGATCCTTCAGCTTGCAAGTATCTTCAGCATTCAATCCCTGCTGAGCAAACACCTGGTTCGATAGCTTTCTCATGTCTGACACATGGAGGATGGGAGGCTGCTAAAGGACATCCTATATGGACAGCTGGCTATTGGCAACAGAATCGGCCGCCCTTCACTTCGTTTCAAAGATGTGTGCAAGATGGATATAAAGGCATCTGAGATTTCACCCGACGGCTGGAAAGTGCTGGCCGAGGACCGAGACACCTGGAGACTGACGGTAACCAAATCATAGCAGTCGCTGATGTGACGAGAGGCCAGCTGGCGGCTGAAGATAAACCTGAGAGAAAGATGATCGCGGCAGCAACCCCGACAACTCAGACTTCCCACTATATCTACACCAACTGCAATATGGAAAGTCAGTCGCGCAAAGGCCTGCATAGCCACATCAGATTATGCACCACTATACACTTCGTACTATATTTCAGGGTTTATTTATTCATTTTTTGGACCTCTTGCTTTATTTGAAATGCACAAGCTATATGTACAAGAGCAACGTGTGACAGTTTGAACTTATCCGAGGGTGCCAGATTTTGTGTGCTCTCTATGGCACAGATAAATGGATGCTCTCTTACTTCAATTTACCAGAAACTAATGTTACGTGCTTAGGCTCGAAAAAGTAGCAGCATAGAAAGAAGTGAAATTAACTAGCTGGTAAAAATTTAACAAACAATATATTGAGTTTAAATATTTTCATAAAAGAAAATAAATAAATTTACGGTTTTAGAGAATCAAATCCAAAAATAAATCCAAAAAGAATTCACAATACAATCCACTAAGAATTCACAAGTATAATCCATTAGTAATATCGCTAAAGTCCTGATAGTAAAATGTCCTAATAGTTCCCGGTTCGAATCTTGACGAAGTAATCCAAAATGGCAGACGATGTCACGTGATGCAGTTCTGATTTTATGAAAGTTTATGCGCACAAGTAATTTTTCCAGATAAATAACACAATAAGTTCTCTTGATCCAAACGAATTGAAATAATTTCCAATACAAGGTAAAAACACAATAAATTCCTCTTTATCCAAAAGAATTGAAATAATTTACACTCAAACTCTAACACATATTCTATAGGCCCAATCTTTCTACTGAACCGTTAGCTTCTAACACACGACTATATACTGATTCCCTCGTAAACAGAAAGGGGTCACGTGATTTTCTAGAAGGTCACAGAACGAACCCATGCTCGCAAAATTACCTTTACAGTATGTTCTAGAAAGATATCCTTGGAATCAACCAATCATTTTAAAGTAAAGCTCTAATGTCCTTGGAATCAACCAATCATTTTAGAAGCTTTTTAAAACTCTGAAGCAAGGTCATAAAATGAGGTTAACATCTGTTTTTTACTTGTAGAGTCTAGGTCAATCTGAATTTTCTAGAATATAAATCTCCCATTTAACAAATTTAAACCCAAAATGTCAAATTTGAATCTGACAAAAAATAATAAATTATTTAATCAAATATACGTAACACTAATATTTTGTAACAATTGCTATGTATAAGAGGGTGCCAACTATATTTGATAGTGATCTCCAAATTATTTTCATACGGTATCCTTTGAGACCCGAAAAATGTTTCTCCCTTCCCGTTCCATTCAGTAAATAGCTTCAGTGTGAATAAAGTATGAACAGAGAGGTTCAGGGGCTGATACAGAAAGACCGCTCAAGGGAATCAGCAGTAAATGTTTGGGTCAGTCTAATTGGAATCAATTTAGTTACAGAATATCAATAAATGGAAAATAAATAATGTCTCCAATGCAGTCATTGAAAAAATTCAGTCGGGCATACGTTTATGACAAGCACAAGACAATTGAAAAATACTCATGTACTCAATACAAGAAATAATAATAATAATAATAATAATAATAATAATAATAATAATAATAATAATAAATACTATTTTTCAAAATATTTTTGTTTGCCGGTGGAATGAATGATAGTATTACTGTGTGGTATCGTTTAGTCCCTGGAAATTATAGAATGTCAAATATCTTCTACAATTCGAATATACCGAATATTTGGCTTCACATTGGCTAAAGTTATTACGAATATTATTATTATTATTATTAATATATCTTTTTCCAATAAATTCATGACCCATTTAATTTACATTCTTCGCAGCGCATACCTTTACTGATAATACTGTAATTTCTGATCCTTACATTGTTTCTCGCATGGTATCTGTCCTTTTTGTTTAGCAAAGGTTTAAGTTAAAGCAAGTTGGTTCCTCGTATTAACAAAACATAATTTTGCAGATCATGCACCTTGTATTTTATTTGATAAATTTGCTCTTCTGATAACAGCGAAGAATTAACATGTAATTGTCACATTTTTATACTGTTCGTCATCTTATATTTGTATTATAATATACGTTTCTGTTTCCGTATTTTACGACCGTCAAACTGTTTTTTAATGTGTTTATTTTTACGATTATATGGTCTCAAGTAAGAGAAAGATTAAAAATGCAATAAGCTTCGAAAAATTCAACAAATACTTCTTTTTCCTTAGAATACAAAATGAAATTGAGGGGGAAAAAAGAACTTACGGTATTACACATCAAATCCCAAAATAATCCTAGGATTACAGACACAAGTAATAATAATAAAAGTTCAGAATAAACATCAGATTAAATCCAGAATAAACCCAACATGGCGGCCTGTATCGTGCTATTGTACCAACGGTCTCTTATTGAAGCACAACAATAAATTTCCAGGTTTTGAATTGACTGTAAATCCCAGTGAATGCCTCTGTACAAGAATATTCTTTTTTATTGAGCTCTCTGAATTTGCACAGAAACATTTTTACCGAACTCAATCATTTCCAGACCAAATGAACATTTAGACAGAAGAATGATACAAATGTATTTTGCTAGATTTTAAAGCACGAATGAATAATATTACCTGTAATAAGATTATATAGTCTTCAGGTCACAATTAATATTGTCTAAAACAAATAAAAAATGGACAATAACCTTCTAGAAACTTATTAATGTTTACAAAGTAAAATGTTAGTTAATAATTAGAAAATCTGTCACTAAAAATATAATACATAGCCTGAAATATGTCAAGTATGCCAAGTAAATTGTAGAGAAATTCTATCAACACAGACACAGATCCAAATAAAAATCTTATTTCTATTAATATCGAGCATGATATTAAACACATACATAGATAATATTTTAGATTTGTATTAATTATCAACAGAATTTTTATAAATACATTAATAATTCACGTCAAGTAGAAAATAAACTTGTTTTTGGACAAAGTGAAGTCCAACATACAATGTTATATTACAATAACATATACCATAATTTGTTAATTAACATAAAAAACTAAATATCGAACAATACTAATTACATATACACAACATGATATTTAGGTTGATAAGTGCCTCGCTACCTACTGAATTTAAGACCAGGCTTAAATTTTTATGGACTTTTATGATTACTTTTGTAGTGCAGTAATTGTGTTAATGGAATGAACTGATTGGGAAATCTACCAACAGTTGATTCAATATATATTTGGAAATCAATAAAATATTTGTTTCCTGCATAGTGAACACCTTTCTGCATTCTTTATAAGAGTAAAATGATAGTTCATTATGACTTTAGAAATATGAAGTCATTCAATATAGTATTTATACTCTCTCTCTCTCTCTCTCTCTCTCTCTCTCTCTCTCTCTCTCTCTCTCTCTCTCTTCTTTGAGCTGACCACACGCATCATCTTTTTTAATCACTGTAATGCTGTGTTTGCAGGTGGAATTAATGATAGCATTACTGAGTGGTATCGTTTAGTCCCTGGAAATTATAGAATGTCAAATATCTTCTACAATTCGAATATACCGAATATTTAGTCTTCACATCCACTAAGGTTAAGATTATATCATTTATGACCAACTTAAAAAAACAAACAACCGTGTACAATTTTTGTTAAAATTTACAACTTTTTCTCCACTTGGGTAAGTCTTTCAATAAGAATCTTATCCTGTACTTCCTTAGATATTTTATAGAAGTCTGGCAAATCTTTGTAATAATACTAGTTGACAAATGAGAACGCTTCCACACATTTCTCTAACAAATCCGAGAATCCATATTTGCCAGCCAGAGCGCATAATGTGCAGTATTTAATGACATACTCTTTCGCGTTCCGAGTATCATAGGAATTGCTGAAACAGGTTTTTGGGATGGAACCCAGCTCTCTCAATAGGAAATATTGACATTCTATCAGAAGATGCTTTACCTGGTACTCGTGTGCCATAGGTAACACTTGAAGCACGATATCATCTGAAACTATGAAGTAATTTCTAAAATTTAATATTTTATCATGTAGGGAAGGAATTAATGAATACTTTTTTTTAAATTTTATCAATGCAAAATTGAATTTTTCAATTTGATGTTTTTTCCCCCAGTAAATATGGATAGGTAAGGTAATGTCACTATATATTAAATGAATAATATGTTTATTTTGAAAGAGGAAATCACTGAAAGGCCGTTGGTTAGAATCAAACGTTATTATGTTTAAATATTTTGTTATAATTGTGTATACGACGAAAATTCAATACATCACCTAAATTTCAGTACTGCAGTTATTGTACACTTTAGAAATGCAAGGACATCTTGATAATTCTTGCCAGGAAGAGGTAACACATCAGTATTCTTCTCCCTAAAGTCTGACTCGTACATCCGTCGAAATACAGGTGATACTACGATCAGGAAAGACTTAGGTACCCATAAGGTTTTACCCTCAACTTTCAACTGAAGGTCAGTCCAGGCAGACTTCGTCATAAAATCAAAGTCCCCGAAATTCACATCACCACGTGTATACTTATCAAATTGTAACTCCGTAGATGTAGATTTTTGTGCATCTGTAAGTAAAATTATATAATTATACATCGTAAATTATGTTATACATCATCATGTCAAGCTGTCTTCTTAATTATCATTGTGTATAATGTGCACCAATAAAGTATGATTTTACAAACACACCAGAAATAATAATTTAAAATAGTTTTATTCTTTGAACATTAATATACGCTAGTGTTTATGCTGCTCGCTGTTTATTATACAAGCGACTAAAGACACCTCCTAATTCGTTACAAGATCTTTGATTGTAATTGCATGCATGGTGGAGTTCGATCTATAGTCTTTCATTGTGTAAATCCATACAGGTAAAAATATGTAAATAAACATACCTGTCCGGATCATGTTGGAATATACACGTGTGTAGGTCTAAACGGAATTGAACAAATACCTGGATCTGTCAAAACATAAAGTCTAAAAGGAATAAAACGTATTATTGCTAATAAAAAACAGAATGGAGAGCTTTTCTGTCGGTGTAAATAATGCCCTTGGTGACATGTACTCAAACAGCACGTGAATTGCTTTGGGTACTGAATATACTGTTTTTCCCACATGAACGTTATTATACTAACAAGTCTCTGTGTGTGTGTGTGTGTGTGTGTTTGTGTGTTTGTGTGATACTTAGCTTAATGTTGTCATATCGTAATGACGTCTGCGGTGTGGCAGTTGATAGTGATATCTAGCACTAGGGCATCATGCCCCCAACATGTAGCATTATGTCCCACCCATTCACATTATCCTGACACCAAGCTGACCAGTCCTAACTCTAACCTTTGGTGTGCCTCGGCTGGGGTTCTTGCGACCTCCCTCATCAGAGGCGGTAGCTCTAACCACTTATGCCGCCCCCCCCCCCCCGAACAGTCACAAATAAGCCGATAACTATCGAATACAAAATAAACTTTGGTATGTGAAAAGGATGAACACACTGTTTTAAGTCCAAGTTAACTATTAATGAAAACATTTACTCGCGCATGCTTAAACATTGCTGATTAGGTATAAGGTTGGCATATTTATCTTTTCAACCGGAATGAAATTTCCGTATAATTAAGGTTAATAATACTGCAGGCACCATATTCGGTTGCCCATGCGTTAAATCTTTGCTATTCATTTTGGTAACTTATCTACGCCGGGAATCATGTTCTAAAACGTATTTGAATTTCATTCTGTAGATTTTCTTATCATCAGGATGCTTCTTGTTTTACATGCAAGATGCACTCGACCCCTTGTATTTGTTGTTACTACTTTATCTTCCATGAGCTATAGATTTAGAAAATGTGTCTGCCTTGTTTGTTTGGATCAGTCCATACTTTGTTCACATCAATATGAAAATCTCTGTGTTATTAGATCCAAGCGTTGGTAAGTCATGTGAGATAACTCTGCGATTTATTGCAGATATATTCAACATCACCCAGAATTGTAGAAAACCTGATACCATCGAGGTTCAATGTACTATGTAGTATTTAAAATGTGTAACATTACTGTTGACATAAACATACTGGTACCCCTTGATCACGATCGAGTTCTTGTTCTCATCGAAGTAGATTTCATTGTTTTTGTTGTTCATTACGCTGAAGCTGTTCTTATTCGAATCGTCGTCGTTGTTGCCTGCGTTTTTGCCGTTCCATCTCGCTCTTGTGGCATTCTTCTAGTGACTGTTCTTTCTTTTATCGTGATGCTTGTAATCATGTTCATTCCATTCTTCAATAAACTATGAAATCCGTTGACTATTCCGGTTAGTGTCGTCGATAGATCCGGATATAGTTTACTGTAACGATTGTTACAGGTTCCGATGACGAGGCATTCGTGCATGGGCAGGCAGTCAGTGGGGAAGTATTGAACCTCCTACTGTTAAAGCGAAACCTTTCTAAAACGTTCATCTTTTCAAAATGTATAATATGCACTTTTCTGGTCGAAATTATTTAATCAATTTATTGAGCTTATTAGCGATTAAAACACTAATCGGAATGAAAAACTTAACTTTTCCCTTAGTGTGATTTCTCTATATGTTCTGTGTCTCGTGTCAACTGACACACCGTACCCACCAACTTGCCTAAAACAATTCATTCGATAATTAGTGTCAACCATTAACATGATAATAATGAAGAAAAAAACACGGGAGGTAAACATAGCAAATCAGCTTGGAGATCAAAGCGTAAGACGTAGTCGATACCTGCCCACTTAAGGTATAGTCGCGTTGGCAATAACATGACATGTGGCGGACTAAAATTTAAAGACTACTGAAAACATGTGAAACAAAATTTAGATTAAATTCAGAAAAATATTTTGCGAAAGAAATATCACATTCACCCATGTACTTCTGATGATATAGTGATGTTTGACAATTGTACTTAAGACGATTTAAAAGACAAGGAGCTGTTCATGAAAATTAGTTTTTACTTCCTTAAAGGTAACGACGTTATAGAAGATTGCTATCTATGTCTTGTTGATACTTTACCGGTGAGACAACAAGCTTTGCAATAAATTAAGCGTTCATTAAACATTGTGTAAGTGACAGCCAATAGTTGCGACTGTCCCATTTGAAAGGTATCAAAATAGTGTGAAGTACTTAAGTCTCATAAATGTTTTATTAGTCCAAGATGGCTTTGATTCCGAGTTTGACAAAAAATATTTCCAGGGATGCAGGCAAAACAATATTTACTAGTAATCAAGCTGCGATTCCGGAATTTTAAAAATAAAGCTATAAGTTGTCGGCAAGATTTAACTTATGTCACAAATAGCGATATACAGCGGTCAACATGGCCTTCCATTCACATTTTTGCCTGTCCGTCCGCCCATCGTCAACTTTAATTTCAAAATGTGCCTGATTTAAAGGTAAATATCTATGTTTGGAATAAATCGATCTTTCACAAATTGTATTCCTATGAAATTTAGAATAATAATTGGCAAAAGAAATATCATATTCATCCATGTACTTCTCATGATATAGAGAAGTTTCACTATTGTACTTAAAACGATTTAAAAAACACGGAGCTGATCAAGACTTAGAAGGTAATCTTCTATGACGTTGTCGTTGCCTTTAAGGAAATAAAAACTAATTTTCATGACCAGTTCCGTGTCTTTTAAATCGTCTTAAGTACCTGAGGCTTCTGGTTATAAGTTAAACAACAGGGTGATAAGAGTCAAGGATTCAATCAGATTGGAGTTCAAAGGCAGTCTTTCTATCTTGGCTGTATGTAGAGGTTTGCCTTTTATTTAGGTTGGGTGGGGTGTTCCCATTTATTTATATTAACACAGAAGACCCACCCTGGCTAGTTTTTTTTCAGAAATTGAAGTAGTGATTGAAAGATGCACCAGTCAGCGGTGCCGATAGATAAATTAAGGAATACACAAAAATTCAAATAACAATAATTTCATATAATTTAATAATAGTCATCTCTCAAATGAAATTCAAATTAAAATTATATCACTCGTCTTTCACTCGACCAAGGGACGGCCTATGTCATCATCTGAATTAGTGTGGTAGATTTTCCTCCTGTTCTGTGTTCCTATTAATCTGTTTGATTTTTCTGGACTGGTAATTCAACTCCGTTACTCTTTTCTTTTGTCTCCCAAAGAATCGGACCAACTGCACTGGGGTAATTCCCTCTGGTCCCTAAAAGTTTCCTTCTAAATTCTTCATCAGTTCTTCGTTCTCGTTTGTCTCCCAGAGACTCTGACCAACAGCAATCTGGGCAACTCCCTCTGGTCTCTTACAATAATATTATCAGATAAGCCATTACCGATTTTGCTCACGCATTTATGCCCAACGAAATACAAGTTCGCCATGATAAGTATACACGAATGTACACGCCAATACACGATAATAACCGCTAGCCCCTATTAGCAATTCAACCACTGATATTGATACAAAAAAGGTTTCTCTCAGTTTGCATTCTCTAAGTCTAAGTCTTCTGTCACACATGCTAACACGTGGCCATTATTAAGTTGTCTAAACGAATGCATATATTAGCGATTAAAAGATATTGGAAGAAACGTATTTTTTAAAATAAATACATTGATATCAGACCTTGTATCAAGGATATGTTTTGCATTCAAAGATCAAGGCTAATATCGACGTGTTTTTCAATTGAATCAGATAAATGTAGGAAGTGCGTACAAGGATTGCAATACATTTACAAATGTGTATGTCTTATTTATTTGCACATTCATACATTGGCTCGTTCATTCCTTTAAAAACTTATTTATCTACTTATTGATTACACCTTTCTTTACTAGTTTTGCTATAAGATGTTCATAACCATATATTATGTGCGGCCACAATGACTTGGCAATACTCATGCCTCTTGTATCTACACGTCAACATTATACCTAGTCAAACACCAGTACCTGTCTGGGCTTGAATTTATTTCCCGCTAATGCAAATTTTCAGAAAATACTATACCCATATTGCCAATCAACATAGTACGAGGCGAGGATAATCCAAATGAAGGTATGATGACGGGATTAAGGGTCTTGTTAGGCCAAATAAAAATCTATTAGAGACACAGACAGTAGGAAATTAAGAATACCAAGAAAATGTTGGGGGTGGGATGCCAGAACATTATAACTAATCTCCTATCATACATCCTGTTCAAATGTCCAATTAAAATATATTACAACTATCTGTGTTCAATTCATGAAGATATATATCATCGTTCTTTCTTGTTTAGCAGTCTAACTCAAAATATTTAAATATTATTTAACTTGCACTGCTGACGAGTTTCTCTATCCGTTTAAGAAAGAAACATCTTCCCCTTGACTTTCGAATACACGGTACGAGTAAGGACCGAAGCTAAAGCTGCAACATTTTTCAACGAATGGGAAATGTATTATTTGACTGATTTGTTAATTATGTGGGAAGTTGCAGCATAAACAATTGCCTGTGTTCTGGATTTAAATATTACATTTCCTTCCAGCAGTAGGAGCACACACTGTCGCCAAAGGCTAGATATATTTATATTCCTTTCGACAACGTTAGGAATCCTGTACTATTTAGCCCGCTGTTTTTTTCCAATCAGGGCTTACCTGGTTGAGTATCAAAATCTGCCACTCTTCGTTTACTACAAGTCCTACGAGCTACCAAATGAAAAATAACGGCCGATAGACAACCACGTACCTACGTAGCTTATACAGTAGAAAAAATAGAATGCACGGTATAATATATGCGGGTAAGCTGGCAATGGAAAATTGTGTAATGTAGCCTATGTAAATATTCTTAATTCAAGGCGGCGTGTTTTTTTTCCTCAGCTGATAATTGTTTCATAAATGAAGATATGGATTTATTAGTCAATTAAGTATTTCGGGCATGTGTTCTCGAAATTAATGTGGGGCATGTACATCTCCCACAGTCACTTCAAAGTATCAAGACAGTGAAATATCATATTTGGCTCGATAAGCAGAGCTATCAACCGGTACAAGCAGATACGTGGGTTCAAGGCAAGTAAAATATTTCGAACGGCTTGGATGGCAACTATTTTGAATTGCATCAAGCTGTTTAATATATAATGATTTGCATAGAAAAATTCAAATCTATCGCAGAGAGAAAGTGATTGAATTTGCGCCATATCTTTGTGTCAATACTGACCATTCGGTATGTAAAATGCATGAAAAAATTAGGGTCGGATGCATCAACATCTTGCGAGCTTTAAATTTGCTTTCCTGCAATGACCTTTCATTGATTTGCCAATCAAATGAATGATATTCCTCTGTTTTGATCTTTTTTATTATAGCTGAACATAAAAAGGAACCTTTAATCATCCACTTTTTTCAATGAATATTTTGTAAGAGGCAGGTAAACGTTGTATCAAATTTAATACAAAGACTGACCTTAACGCCTCAAGATCATTCGCATCAATAAATCGATTCTTGATATTCAGCTGCCATTTTGTACATCCTCCATTTATGACGTCAAGTCAATCTTTTTGGTAATATGCTGAACAGCTTACGTTCAAATATTGTTTAGAAGGTGAAATAGATTATTTGAATATGACTAAGATATTGCAAAACACACATAAGTTGAAGTAACATATCGCAGTCGTTCACATAACGATAAAACAATTTTAGTGCCAGTTTGGATTCGGTCTACCTAGCAAAATTTGGTAACATAATATTTGCAACGTTTCACCGTTTTGGTAAAATGTTAGATTGTCGACCGCCTTATTAAAATATGCAGAATATTGTCTGCTATAAACTTGATGGGAGATGTTAATTAACACAGTGAAATTATATTTATTTCAGGGGGAAGGTGTTTTTAGAATTTTTATCAGGCCTCTTACAACATTAATGTAGTTTTTATAAGGTAACACCTCCTTGCTATATTCATCGCAAATGAAAATGTACTGACAGAATGAAACAATTATTTATTTCCCTTTCATTATATTTCACCCGCGTCTCTCTTCCCAAAACCTGAACTGGGTTAGAGTGAGAGGTGTTTGCTGAAGAAAAGAATGCAGTTAAACTCAGATATAACTCATATCAATCATTAGAAAGTGTAAGTGTCATGTTGGAATTTAAGACTGGTTTAACTCCTCTAAATCACTAGAAATCGTAATTGTCGTGTCGAAATTTTAGTCTTGTTTTCTGTTTTAATGACTTTGCTGAACGGCAAACTTGCTCAAAAAGAGTACCGGAAGCACAGTATGATACAAACTCCATTGATGACTAGATTGTTATCGAGTTATTGATCGCGATGGGCAAACTGAACTGGCTTTAAGTCCAAGATAGATCAGTCTTGGAGTCTGAGGCTACAGTCATAAAATATAAAAAGGACAGCCAGCTTACACAATCTCTCAACTGGCTGATAAAACTGCTAAATGAGATTAAAAGTAACCATCGGACCTCGCGTTAAATTCCATAAAAAAAAAATAATATTTCTAGGAATCGTTGGCTAACTGGTTAGTAAGATCTGCGATGAAATGTAAACTAGTATTAATATAATTAAATCGATTTATTATAACCCAAAAGGATCTTTGAGAGGCAGAGAAGCGGTCGGGGATCATCAATTAAGGTAACGATTGCCAATAGGTTAAATCTTTTCGTCGTAAACCTGATATTAGATAGTTTACATCAGGCTTTGCATTCCACTTTATATGTTTCCATGAAACAGATTTCGATTTTAAAGGTCAATATTGATGTCAGCCAATAAATTAATATATATTTTAGTGGAAATCAGATAATTTTAGGAATGATTATATCTATTGCATGCATAGAGGACAATAAATTTGTGCATGTTTAAGTGTTATTCATTTGCTTGTTTATTTATTTATTCATGTATTCATCTAAAGATTTATTTTATTTTTTTAATATTTTTTATTTCATAAATTTCTACTATTTTGACAGCAGATGTTTACCACACTAGATAATGTGTGCTTTCGATTAAAGAAAAGGATCAATCGATACCTGGGCCACTAGTGTCTAAACGTCATTACAATTTGTCCAAAACCTTTACCTGTCAAAACTCAACATTTGTTTGTCCCCAATACGAATGTTTAGAAAATGGTATAGATAAATGATGATCAAAACGAGCACATGATGACGGGATAAGGTCCATGTTAGGCGTAAGAAACTTTGATCAGAGTAACATAACGTAGGAAAACTATAATACCCTGAGAGAAGGTTAGGGGAAGGGTTCTAAATAAAAACATTCTATCCGATCACCCATCTACATTTCTTGTTCAAACATCTAATTAATCATTTAAAAACATACTAGTCTGCCTCCTGAAGAGATATCTAACCCACCCTCCTTGTCTAGCTGTCTGACTTAAAATCTGCTGTCGTAACGAAAGCGACATGTATACTTTCAATGAAATGATATTCATAGTGAAAGTGCTAGACTAATCGATTGCTAGTTATCATATATTCGCTTACCTGTTTAAAATATTCTTCTTCTACATCAATCGCCAATTGCTAAATATATTTATCAGCGTGAGATAGGCATAAAATCATATAGTAACTAGCACAACGTGCCTATTAACTATCAACTTATTGCAGTTTTGGCCTCTATCAACGCTGCTCCTTGATAATTTCGTATCAAACTACATTTTACAGTGAAACAGGTAATACACATGATGTGATGTGATTAAATACAATCGTATCGATTCGTCTGTTTGTTCTAGCATTGCGTTGTATTACCGGTATGTCCATTTTCTTCATGTGAAAATGCCACGATACCTTTCCACTCAACCGGTACTTAAGTTTTTAACGTCAGGAAAGAATATAAGCAAATAGCAAGAGAGAAAGCGAACATACGAATCTTTAGAAGTGTCTGTTACTAAACTAAAGCTTATTGGCAAAATGAAGAAAAAAGAAAACAAGCAAACATGTTCGCTAAATAACTGTCTTTAACTTTCGAGAGAGACTAATTCAAGTTAGTTAATTTTGTTACTCTGCTGTTGTTTCGGTGTTTTTCTAAAAAATAAGTATGCGCGTGATTTGTACCCGTTGACCCCTTATCGAGGTCACGCCCTCGCTTCTGCTATCCAACTATTGTATCAAGACCGACTCGATATTCTGATCTGGTGTCATGTGACTTTATCGTTATAAATCCGTGTGGGGTAGTTTGTGCACGTGAGAAAACGTTTATATACTTAATAATGTACATGACTCCGCTGCACCAAGTCTGACGAATATTTCTGGACGTGTGTGTGTTAACACCATTAAATACAGCTAAAATAGTACAGCTGTATCTAATCACTTTAGGTATTTGTGTTTACCGCATAGTAACATAAATCACATCAGTATTTGTATATCTGCCTCCAAAAAAATAATCTTGCCAGATTCGATTGTTTATCCAGCATTATATCAGCGTACACAACTAAATTAGTAATAAATCCGTCAATATCATCCACGGACAGTGTTTCATCTTTATCAGTGATATAATTAATAATAGCTTCACCATCTTCGTTATTCGTCTTTACATTTTCATAAAAGTTTTTTTAACACTTCGTAGCATCGCTGAACATCCACCGACGGAGCAACTAAATACAGTTTATCCCTTTTTAACCATCTCATTATTACATTTAGTAGCGCTGCGTGATGATCTAAAGATTCTTGATTTCTTGTCGCCGAAAATCAATAACAACCATATGATCTAACAACAATAAATAAAATGGCTTTGAAATGTGTTAAATGCAGGGCGCGGACCCCCAAAATGAATTAACAACTCTTACGACATAAAATAACATATCAGTACTCACAGGTAAGTTTGAAAAAATTGGCACAAAGAAACTTAAATTTATCCCTGGTCCTAACAGAATTTAAAATTTTAGAAGGTGATATTGCAGCAAAGACAACAAAATTGGCAAAGGACTTCTTGGGCTAAATAAACAGGAGAAAAACAACTTTCAGGATATAATTATTAAGGTCCTGGATTCTGACTTGATATCCGACTTGATAATCATGATCAACCAAAGCAAGGTGAATATCCGATAAATGAAATTGATAAAGCGTATCATGCTCATCATTTACCTTATAACAATTATATATCATACGTTAAATTCCATAAAAATAATCTTTCAAGGAATCATTTGCTAACTGGTTAGTAAAATTTGCGATGAAAGGTACACTAGTATTAGGGGCTGGTCATTAATATTATGGAATCCATTTATTATAGTCCAAGAGGATATTGGACAGAGCAGCGTTTAGTAAACTCGCCGATGCAGCAGGTGTCAATGGTTGTACTGCTGCAGATTGATTATCACGACAGGCAATATGGCAAATTTATCTACCACCGCTTAAAAGAATCCATTATGCATATTTTGATATCAATGTTAATAATGAAGTTCATCAGACTGATATTTGATATTTACCACATGATACTATCAAAATACGAAGACACCTTTATACATACAATCTGTAGTTGATGTTGTGGGTAGGTACAAAGTGGAAGAGCCATTATTGACAAATACAGCAGTTGAGGTTGCTTCTGAGTTTGAACTAATTTATCAAGGCGGTGATCCACGATGGCCACAGCTACTACAGGTTGCTCCTGGCAACAACAACAAAAATCAGGATGTAGTATCATCGCTGATGGAGCACATAATGTAAATATGTGACGAGGACATACCGCAATTTATCGTGATCAGGCAGTCGTTGAACGATTCAATTAAACTCTTGCTGAGCGGTTATTTGGATATTAGTAAGAAGGAAATAATTCAAAATAATATAAGATATCAAGAATGGGTTACAAGAATTCCAAGTGTGATAGATGTTTATATGAACCGGGTGAACCTGAAGGAGGTACAAAAGCGACTGATCCTATCTAGAGTATTACCACACACACAATTTCTAATGTAGTAAGATCTACGGGTAAACCTGCAATATACAGATGAGATTAAACTGCTCTTCAACGTGGATTTGCACGTGGTGAACAATTACAAATAATCCCCGAGGATACACAATCACCACCACGATCACTTAACTAGCACCTCGACTTATGTTACATTCAAGACAGGTCAAATTCGTATTTCCAAACAAATGAATAAGACTTATCTTTTCTATCTACGGTAAATTGTTTTGGATAATTGAATACTGGCACGACATAACTGTGTTACAGTTGGAAAAATGATTATTCTGATTTTGTGTCAGCGCGTTGATAAATTCAGCATCAATATCAACGTTGCGAGATAGACTAAGTATGATCAATCGATACGATCACCAATGACCCAAACAACTGTATCATAAATAGTTAAGCCCTGAGATGAATGTATCGAGATGAATGTATCGTATACTGCATCCTCAACAGCACTGATATTAACTGCGACAACAGTATATAATACGAGATTCTGTATCTTTGACTCTACTGGTATATGTATATTAACTTCAATATTCTATCGTCGTGTATTAGTTGGACCATAACATAACGGTACAGGCAATTGTGAAACCTTTTTCTTACGTAACTGAAATAATTGCTGCTGAAGTGTATCACAACTATCTTTCTACTTACCACTATTAAATCATTTGCACTACATTTATAAAAAATCACTTATGGAAGTTTCTGAATGTATTTTACGCATTATTTCAAATTGTATTTTATTTAGTTGTAGTCTGATTCATTTCTTAAACTCTCTTAATTTTGGATCAAGGGCTCTATCATCATCAATTATTTTTTTGTAATAATCTACAACCAATAAATAGTGGTGGTTGACCATGATAGCCACACAGTATCAATGCTGTATGCTTTAACAATCGCCAATCAAAAAACTTGTTAAAATATATTTAGTGACCCAGTACATGTTTGATCCCAGATTATTATCCCAGGTATATATTTCACCCCCATTCAATCAGGAGTCCATTTATTATCTTTGTATCAAGAAAAGCTGTGATATGTGCATGATTGTATACGTCTATCTTTCATTTCTCTCACACGTCTGTGGGTAGGAGTTAACAGAACTAAATCCGAATTCTGTCAAAATAATTCGATCACTCAAGTTGTTTTACAGCAGCCACCAGGTCCATTTAGATAAACAGTCTATGTCTGGATAATGGATCAGATATAGATGTCGCAGACGATAATTCTGATATCTGATTATTTTTACGATAAATATATTTGATTTCAATATCTGCGGATTAGGTATAAATAGATAACATTTTCTATTCTATTCTCCATAAACCCCACAGTGCATCATGAGCAGTAAATTATGTCACTAATTTTGTATATTTCTTTCGCTATAAAATGAATCCGTTGCAACTCTGCAGTGTCACGGAATCTTTTTATCATCAATAGCAAATTTATTGAAACACAAGTGAGCATATATAATCTTAGCTGTTTAATTGCGGAGAGACGTCATCGATATAGCCAACAATTACCTACCTAATTGTGTTCCGTTAGACAAGTAGATGTTTTAGCATCATCTAAAATTTATCGTGCATATCGTCGTTTATAATGATATCCTCCAGCTTGAGTAAATTTACCGATTATTATTCAACCTGGATCCTTTGCGGTTTTAGCATCATCGTGTGGTAACCAAACTTCAGTCTGAGGACGATATGATAGAATTGCCTCACTTACTTACAATCAACGATATCAATATTTTACAATCAAACATATAACTTAATAAAACTAGTGGTGCCCAACGTTTTTCTAAAAATGTGTCTACTAAACCAAACATAACAGATCGGATGGAGACCCTTAGTAAACTCGAATGATATAATACGAGCAAATATAAGTTTGTTCAAAATCAGGTAATAGTCCATTTGTCGATACTCTGATCATCTCGTGACGAGGATGTCCAAATCTTTTAAAATATCCAGAAATTTACCGTAACCAAGAACATTTCCGGGATAACACGAGACCTTATCAACTTCGTTGTGGTCATATTCAGTATTCAACAATCCACTGTGTCCGTATTTACAGCTGCTTAGTTGCACATCTTCAGGAATTTTACTGTGTTCCCACGAATGTTTCTCTCTTGCAAAGTGCGAACCAGCTGACGGAACGGTGAAATAGTTGCTCAGCAACTCGTTAATATTGTCAGTTGAAAATTCTTGCGCGATATTTTTTATTTCATTTGAGCAAGATCATTAATAATAGGTTTATGATTTAATCAGTAAATTCCATAAACAACCGTGGTTAAAAGGTATGCTCGAATATAATATGGTTCACCAGTCCCAGTCAACATTCCTGATTTTGAATTTTTACGTAACACAGCGTTTTTTTAATTATGAAATACATGATTGCGTTTTTGCAAATAATCCACATATTGGATTCTGTTTCTGATTGCATACTAAATTTTATTCTGAAAATATATCTTTGATCTTTGAGATAATTAATATTTTTCCGCTCGGTCATCATTTATTGTAACGTCAATGACTTTGTCGACACCTTTGGACCTTCTAAAATGTCATAAGGCTACTTAGGAGTACACATGGTGATCATGTATATACTTTTTATCTTTAAATAAATATGCGGGTATATATTGTTTTGTGATTGCGCTAATATGTTTCATGTTGATTGTTCGAGTAATTTCATTATTTAATGTATTTATCACACTTGGTAATCTTACAACCCATTCTCGAGATATTGCATCTTGAATCATTTCTTTCGCATATTGATATCCAAATAAACGCTGAACAAGTGTTCGATTAAAATTGTTCAACAATTGCATAATCACAGTGTATTGCGGTATGACCACTTCTGATGGTGAAATTATGATGCTTCATCAGCGATAATACTGCACCCTGAAAATCTTTGCCAGGATCAACCTGTAGCAACTGTGGCCATCGCACACCACCTTGTTGTCCAAGTCCTCGTTGACAACATTGTTCAAATGCAGAGGCTACTTCTGCTGCTGTCTTTCTTGATAATGACTCTGATTCTTTGCATCTGCTTGCCATATCAACTACAGTTAACTCGTATTTGTATGTCTGTCTTTTGACAGTATCATGTGGTTAGAATAAAATGTCAGCCTGATGAACTTCATTTGGAACGCTGACATCAAAATGCTCGTATTCGAATATTTTAGGCGGTGGAAGATAAATTTGCCATATTGCCTGCCTTGATAACCAATCTGCTGCAGTAACACGTTTGACGTTTGCTGCTTCGGCGAGTTTATTATTATTATTATTGCTGATTTACCTTTCCAGTATCCTCTTGGAGAATACAAAATCTATTCCATAATAATATTAATTACCAGCCCCTAATACAAGCTTACCTTTCATAGAGGTTTTTATTAACTAGCTAGCTAATGATTCCTTGACGGATTTATCAGTAATAGAATTTAACGCGTGAATCAATTTTACATCTGCGAGATGTCTATGCTGCAGATTGTTTCTTTTATAAGACACATCATGAGCGTGACAAGCTCAATCAATAGCGTTTATCGGATACTCGCCGGGTTTTGATTGGTCTTGGCTGTCAAGTCTGATATCAAGTCTGGTTCCAAGGTCGCATTAATTATATCCTGGAAGATGTTTTTCTCCTGGAATTTTTTCCCATGGAGTCCCTGGTAATATTGTCCATTTTGCTGCCTCATCCTTGTTTTAAAAATGCAGAAATTGTACAAATGAATGAAGTTGGTAAGCTCGTATGGAAAATGTAATTTTATATGTATTTCGTGTATTTTGAATATATAGCTTTATAGCTGTGTCTCTAGAATGTAGTAATATATGTATATTAATTACTTGAATAAAGTTCATTCATTCTAAAGTCAGAAGGACTCACATCTCTCATTATAGATTCTTGTACCTCATTCTCCAGATGTAGCTGTATTTCATCATCATAGTGACACCCTCTTTTTAAAGAGCTTCTTCTTCTTCTTCTTCTTCTTCTTCTCTCTCTCTCTCTCTGTCTCTCTCTCTCTCTCTCTCTCTCTCTGGTTATCATCATGAATAAGAGTTTATAAAAAAAAATATTCTCATAAAATATGCATTGTTTTACTTCACCCAGATAAGTTTACGTTGTTGGAGGATACAAGTAACATAATGTGAGCCATTGAAGTATCATCCAATTTGTAAACTGATATACAATTTGTGCAGGATATACATCAAGATCCTAACATTAGGTCAAGTATATACCATCGTAAAAATATACTTTTTCGGTATTACCGCGAATCAAAATATTGTCCTTGTATTGCAGGGACTCTTCATGGCGTATGTTTATCGATCGTTTCCCACAATCATCTAACTTAAATAGGAAATTAAATGTATGCTAATAAACGGCAAAGAACACCAATAGACATATAAAATATCTCGAAGCAGAGTCTTGTTTTACTTATTCGCTAACTTTAAGACCCAGGATTACATAGCACTCCAGTATACATTCACGTATGCGACTATCTTCGTTACTCTATAAAACAAACTACTACAGTTTTCAACATGCATGATGAATCAAATCAATTTTAAGAAGAATCAATAAAATTTAAAAAATAATTATCAGAAAGCAGGCAACAGGGAACTTCACCCCATGTAAATAAACACCAACGAACGTGAGAGTTATAATATATATATAATATGGTATTTAAGGTGCTGGAATAAGGCAAATTTATATACCAATACCATTGGTATATCAAATTGAGATCCGACCATGACGCATTGGTACGAATATGTAAACAGTTAAGCAGTTTTTCAACTGCAGGCCTATCAATAAATGATGAATTTCCACTCATGAATCATTAATGACTCATGAACATAATGATAAAAGGTATTAATAGTCCCTGTTTTCTAAATGAATTTAACATGGTACACAATTTTATCGCAATACTTTTTTGTTCCCCTCTACGGTATTATTTATATGGGGCAACATACACATAAATTTTTAGTGAGAGTGAAAAGAGTTTGGGTTGGGTGAAAATCTTAAAACTGAACTTGCTCCAGAAATCTACAAGAATGTGATTCGTCGCAACGGTATGTTTACACTTTCCTTGGGATTAATCTACAGAGAGAGAGAGAGAGAGAGAGAGAGAGAGAGAGAGAGAGAGAGAGAGAGAGAGAGAGAGAGAGTTTTAACTCAATTTAAAATAATTTAATTACCTCTTGTTGGGTTGTCACTTTACTTAGTTTTTATTCCACGTTAATATCCATACTGTAATATGTGAATGACTGAGAGTTCTCCGAGTAAGAGAAGCTAACGTTTTGGTAGTAATCTAGTTTCTTCATAAAAACAATCTTTAATTTTAATCAATGTGAATAAAACTAGAAAACAATCCACTTATTTGCGAATGCACAAATGTGATTGAGAACAACAAGAAAAGGTTATAGAACTACATTTTCTACCAATAAATTCGCAGTGTTGTTCATGAAGAGTTTATTCACTCAAACAATACACTAGTGTCCGGAGCAACTCTTAACTAGGTTCAAAGGGCAAATATGTATATTTGTATGTGATATAAATAATATATATGTATAGTATGTACGCTGGATCAGTAATATACCACTCACTTTATCAATTATTCATTAAAAGGAAATTCGGCAAGCCTTGCTTCCTTTGAATGAAATTGAATGAAATATTTATACAATTTGTGGTATATGGTATATCATTAATCCAGCGTACATGCTCTCTCTCTCTCTCTCTCTCTCTCTCTCTCTCTCTCTCTCTCTCTCTCTATATATATATATATATATATATATATATATATATATATATATATATATATATATATATGACCAAACATAAAATGCCTACTGAATGTCTTTGATGGGTCAATCAATGTAATCGTGTAAAGTACCTCATAGTCTCCAATGCATTTTAATTACCTCACTGTGCTAATGTGAATCAACAAGTCTTTAATTAGTTGTAGCATGGGTGAACTTCATTACTATTTGTCTAGTGAGTCAAGTCTCTTATGCAGAATCCTGTATCTTGTTCCACTAGATATTTCATTGAATTCGGGCAAATCTTTGTAGAATTTATTGCTTTGTGAGGAAATTACTGCTATGCATCTCTCTAGCACAGAGTTCAAGTCGTACTTTTCTGCCATTATACAGATACTACAGTACTTTTTACAATCACCATAATAGACAGAACCCATCTGCATCATCATTAAACTGGAACAGTCGTCTATAAGCCATTGTACTTGATATTCATGCGCCAGAGGTAACACTTTCGGTACAATATCATCTATTAAAAAAGAAAATATGACAGTGACAACGCATACTCATTCGATAAGTATTCAGACTCTTACGTTTACTTGGGAACATAGTAAAACTCATACCGTAAAGTGTCAGTACTTTTCATCACTAAAGATTTGTGACTAAATTTTCGTTTTCTTTCATTTCTTTTAATTTAAGTTATATTTCCCAATTCCATCTATCTTAACTGAACCAGTGTTTGCGTTTTACCATTGACGCCTTATATGTATGCTCTCCTTATTTTCTGTATTATGAAGGAAACAAACGAAATTTCCTTTGAATCTTTGAGGCAAATTTCAAGAAATCTTATTAATACTTTGATCCGTATGTTTTCCTGCAAATTTCATCATCCTTATAAAATAGTATAAATTAATAAATAGGTTAGATACTAAATGGAGGAGTCTCATTAGCTGTTATGAAATATTGATGATGTTGTTGCTTAAGGTTTAACACCATTTCTCAACATACAGGGCAGCCAGTATATTTGATGGAGGAAGAACCCTGGAAAGTAAAGTAACATCGATCCACAAGAAGCTGCCGACAAGCTTTTTCACATAACTACATTAGCCGAATCTTCAAGACAATAATAATAATAATAATAATAATAATAATAATAATAATAATAATAATAATAATTAAAGGAAACTGTTGAAGGTTAGAGTCTCTTTGCTAGATTATACATGGAGCACAGACACAAAACATTTACATTTTACACTTTACTACCAGAAACTTACAGGTAACCTTTAAATTTATTCCTGGATGTGTGCACTTCAAGAAAGTCAGAACGTCTCCATACTTCTTGCCAGGCAGGGGTAACACAACAAGATTTTTCTCTTTAACGTCGGATTCGAACATCACACGAAAAACAGGTGATACGAGGGCTAGAAAAGACTTTCGGACGTAAAGGTTTTTACCCTGTACCATGAGCTGAAGGTCAGTCCAGCGAGATTTTTCAGAAAATCTACGACTTGCAAATCTGCACTACAACTGCTGTTCATCTCAGAATCAGGTTTGAATTTCTTGGTAGGTGTCATCCCACTAGAAAAGTTAATAATGTATTCAAATCAAAATTTATATTGTTTATCATATTGCCTGATGTATATTCAAAAACAATATAGTTGACAAAGTTATGATACAAAATGTGACTTGTTGACATTGAAATATTATTTCCATGACAGATCTGTAGATTCTTGGATACCTTTTAAATCTATAAAAGTATAAAAAACTTTGCACGTATGTTTAGTCTTTATATATAAATTGTAAACCAAATAGCAACGATCAGTGCAGACGCTCCGGTAGCCTAGTGGTTAGAGCGTCCGTCACGGATGCGGGAGGTCCTTGGTCGAGTCATACCAAAGTCTTACAAAAATTGTACTAACATACTAACAGCTGCTTCGCTTGGCGTTCAGCATTAAGAGGGTATATTGTTAGGACTGGTATGCCTGGTATCAGGATAAAGTGACGGGGTGGGACATCAGGCTTCGTGTCTTTCATGTCTGCAGCATAATGCCCCAGTGCTAGACATCACTATAAACTGTCACACTGCATACATCGTATGGATATGACTAAAAAATTGTTAAAGCTATGTTAAAATCCAAATAAAACGATCAGTGAAGAACCAGGTTTGGACTAGTGCCAGCGCTTTGGAAGCCAATTAAGTCTTTGTTAAATGCAGAATTATTAAATAGAGACACAGAAGACAAAAAAAAACACCAAACAAAATATTGAATGTACCAAACTTTATTATAGGGTTAAATTAACATGGTTATTTTTTTAATTTGAAAGAAACGGATGATGCTGTTTATATGAGGGTATTCCTGTAGTTTTTTTTATTACGCTGCGAATGGCACGAGTTTTTATAGCATTCGTTGTTCTTGCTTTCTGCGCATTTCAATCTTCCAAAAGGAAACTCGTGTACATTTTAGTGATATCCTCTGCTCTACTTTAACAGCTGCTCGAACATGTTATCGAAGCGAAATGCAATAAAATATGAAGACTGGTTTGTAACGCCTGGAGAGAGTATTGGAGTGCTGAAAGGTCAGGCTGTTTTTTTTTTACATTTCGATTGGAAATTACGTGGGTGGGTGAGTGGGGGCTTGATGTTGTTATTAATATGGTGTAATGCGTTGATCTAGATAAAACTTCACATAAAATGAAATGGAAACAAAGAACCAAAAGATCTCCACAGAATTTAGCTATGGGTAAAAACAATTCCATCAGTATCACGCGACCGTTTACATCCAATCAGATTGCCAAAAACCCAGACATTTTATACAATTGGAATTAGATGATTATGAATCTAATAGAAGTACTTTTTAACAAGTGGATATCACGGCTTATAGGTTAAACACCGATGATTTCATGGCAATCTATTTGGCTTGAACATTTAAAACAACTAGCAAAATTGACACAGATTTCATGAATTAAGTGATATCGTTGTGCAGTATAGCCCGAGCAATTCATCGTCTGTTAATCAGCATTATCCACAGCAATACTACGAGTGACATTCATGTATGGGCAGTTGACGTTGATATAGTGACCCTCCTACTGTTCGAAACGAAACCTTTCAGCATGAATAATCTGCACTTCAATTGTCAAGACATTTTACCTATTTCATGATCTTATTAGTAATTAACACAGTTATTATGAAATTAAACTATTCCCCTTAGTGGGTATGCATTCTCCAAGTGTTTTCCCAACTAGCATAAAGACATGCAAACGTAGCGAATGGCATCTGTTTACAGCGCAAAATTGACTAAAAGCCTGAGGTAAACATAGAGAATCAACAAGTAACCAAAGGTAAGTACTATTCAACACATTTGCGCCGCCGGTATGGTGGCGTGGTAAATCACATGATATGTGCAGAAATAAAGTTTCAAAACTACTGACAACAGGCGGTGGAAGGAAAAGATTATAAATCTTCAATAATAGCTGCAAAAAGAAGAAAGAAAGTTGGTCACCATGGCAAACTCTGACTGTCACTTATATACATGTATATCTCATGATACAGTGAAACTTCATAATTTTACTTATGATGGCCTAAAAGACGCGCAACTGACCATGAAATCTAGAGTTTACTGTCTTAAAGGCTACGGTATCATCATAGACGAATGCCATCTAAGTCCTTTTTTTTTATATACTTTGCTGGTGAGACATCAAACGTAATAAATTACACATACATAAAACATAGTACAATGATAAGTGAAATCCATTTGTTACGATCGTCACAATTGAAAGGTATCATAACTGCGTCAAGAGCCTTCTTTTAGGCCTCATGACTGTTTAATTTGTCCAAGATAGTTCCCACTTGCGTGTCAGGCAATATTTATTTCAGTGATTCAGGAGAAACAATTTGTCAAGTTGTAATTCATTAATTTACAACATGGAACTATTATGCTCAATTCCTACCAGATATTACTAATATAAAAAGTGGCAAAATATAGTGGCTAAAAATGACCTTCCTTCCACTCTTGAACTTGTCTGGCCTGCCGGTGTCAAACGCTAATTTCCGATGTATGTTTTGTATGACATTATCTCAAGTTCACGATCAAGGGATCTCTAGTGAACGGGATATGTAACCTGACTAAACGACGTGGTCACAGAAGCCATTGTTTCAATTTGAAGAGAGAGAGAGAGAGAGAGAGAGAGAGAGAGAGAGAGAGAGAGCACGTGCTCTCTACACTTCTTTTCTTTCCTATCCCATCGAGTTATACCTGTGAGGCTTCAGACAGTTATAAATGCCACGGTGAGCTTGTTTGTGGTCTCCTGTCAAACGTATGTGAATGCTAGATAAATAATATACCAGGAAACACTCACCGTTATTTAAAGAAATGTAATTTATTCGATTCCGGTCTCATAATTCTGGCTTACAAGTTCAAGACTCCAGCGCTCGACCCAAGGAGATACGCTGACTGCGGCCAGAAACAATGTCATGCCCTATAATGGAGTTAGTACAATCCAATTATCGCTGATAATATGCAAGTCACTCTTGCGATTAAATTAGCACATACAAGAAAGAGAGGAAAAGACCGAGTAGGGGAGCAAAACCCAAGGTCGTAATTCAGTGATTGCCCTCGACAAGATTTCATAATTATTATACATACACCTGCTAAACCAATCTTTGCGAGCTTGATTACAGTTTTTTCGATCGGATCATAAACCATGACCTTTCATGCTGACTGTGTCAGTCAGTCAGATTTTCACTTCCAAATGCGGTCACGAATCGATGAATAAGAGGTCACTTCGTTGACCTATGAAAGCTTATTCCATTGGCTCATTGATTACGCAGTTTTCTTGACTCATATTCAGGAAATCTTACTGCGTGCAACCAGTGGTGATTTGATAATGCAGAGGAGTTCTTCTGTGGCTTTCGATGGTGAATTAACCCATGTTTGCACAAAGTACATTTACCATACATTGTTTTCCAATTACATTGCTTAAGAGGCTATGATTCATGTATCAATCTGTATTCTCTAAAAATGCTAACATTTTGAATATTCATTAACAAACGCATACATGTAGACAGATAATAATAATAATAATAATAATAATAATAATAATAATAATAATAATAATAATAATAATAATAATTAGAAATTAGGCATCAGGGCAATGGTTTCCCGAATAAAGTTTCTAAAACTAATGCAGGGTTCTTTTAATTAATTTATAAGGTGTAGAGGGTAGATTAATATCATTTTGTTTGTTTATTTTAGAGCTTAACGCCATTTTTCAGCACATGATAGCTATACATGGCGGTCAGTATTATTTGGTCGAGGAAGGACCAGAGAAAACCCTCGGAAAGAACCAACGACCCACGAGAAGCTACTGGCAAGCTTTCTCACTTACCTACATTAGCCGAATCTTAGACTCGAACCCCCGCAGTCGTTTTGTAATGTACGTCAAAGTGTAAAATATAATGAAGTTACTTCATTGTGCGAATTTAATCTAAAAATTCTTAAATAATTTATGGATGCATGAACTTCATATTTCTAAATTCAATAATACTGCTGTAATTTATCCATTTAAGACATATCTTCTTCGTCATCTTCATGCACAAATAAAACAATTTAATGACACTCACAAAACCTGAAACGAGACATATGGTTTGTCTAAATTATTTTGCTCCTTCATTTTATTATGCATTATGCATTTGTCTGGTCTCAATGGTGGAGAATAGAGTTACCATTAATCGTGGATTGGATTTCTGCTTGAAACAAGTATAACACTCTACCCTATTACATTATATTGATGTCATTATAACAATTCGAACAGTTTTTAAAAATACACGAATAAATTCTTCAAATCATGGCGATTACATCTTTTTTAGCAGTTCTTGATGTACCTACAAAACGAGAGCAGTTTCGTTGTCGTCGTTATTGATGTTGATGACGGATGTGGTGTTACAAGTGGAGCTGGTAATGCAAGTGCCTGTAATAGCGTGAAATCACCACCTCAATGCTTATTGCCAATTAACTGCGTAATTAACGGATTGATATCCTCATAATTGTGGAGGGAAAGTTACCTCAGAGTCTTTTCTTTACGAGGTAGAAC
The DNA here is from genome assembly GCA_029339505.1 of Unio delphinus. Classification (NCBI taxonomy): domain Eukaryota; kingdom Metazoa; phylum Mollusca; class Bivalvia; order Unionida; family Unionidae; genus Unio; species Unio delphinus. Next base: position 11,546,003 of record JAQISU010000155.1, read on the forward strand.
AATATATTTTGATAGCACATAAAAAGCAAAGACTAGAATAATGAATGGTTTTCCTTAGTTTAACAATGTTCCAAACTCGTTCCGTTTATCTACATCCCTGTGCTTAATTTTTCAGGCTAACTGCAACTGTTTTACACTGAGTCGATATCATTTTTGTTAATGAAATATGTTTCATGTTATTCAATATATGAGGATCAAAGTAACTGCCAGATGAATGTCGACATAGTGGCGGCATAACAAATCACGCCACATGCCACAGTGGGGGTTCATCTGGGATCTGAATTAGACATAAATGTTATCTTTACGACCTATAGGATTGTTTTTGTTAGAAATTATTAGTGACCAGGAGTGAGATATTTTCCATCCTGTGAATTTTATGTTTGCTATTAATTTGTTTAACTTGCATATGTTATATTTTGGTGTTTACGTGCTTAGTAAATTTCAGGGACTTGCAGTAAATGTGAAGCAAATATCGGGCAAAAAAATCTCTCCTAAGCGAAGTTAGTTTTCAACAGGTTAGTATTGGGTAGGAACTGATAATATTTGTCAATAGTTTAGTACGTCAAGACATGGTATCACTTACTGCTAGTATCATCATAAAATGGTTGCATAATGACAGATAGTTAAAGAGTTTCGCGCCATGGGCAAGGAAGATCATTGGAACGAAGGAGATCGCCTAGCAGCGTCAATAGATGAGAAAAATTAAGAATGGAGGGCCGAAAAAGCGGCGAAAGTGAGAAAGAGCTAGAGCTGGCCAAGAGAGCAGCGGACAGAAATACACAGATGGAGCGGGTTAGGATAGCAGCTTACGAGACACGGAGAAAGGTGGAGCTGGCCAAAATAACAGCGGACAAAGAGGCTCGGACGACCAAGACAGCAGCGGACAAAGAGGCTCACGATAGGGACGACTCCAGAACGAGTTCTGGAGGGAGCGTACGACCGATTGTCGACAACCTAATCGTACAAATAAGTATTCCGTTGTTCAATGACAAATAAGAGTCCATTGACGATTTTGCAATTTGCGAAACTCCCTTGCGCTCGTAACATTCCGTCGCAACGTTGAACAATTAACATCTCAGCATTTTTTGCTAAATGAACCCCGCAAAGTTTACCACAACTTAGCTGTAGAGATGCTGACAACTACGACGCGCTCATGAAGGCCCTCCTTTGCCGTTACTGACTGACCGCCGAAACGTACCGTAAACTTTTTCAGGACTCAAAGAAGACAACGGAAACCCACTCTGAATTCCATACCCTTGTTCGAGGGTTATTTAAGAAGTGGATAAAGATGGCCGACGTGGAACGATGGTACGACAGGCTACGGGAGATCAAACTCAAGGAGCATGTCTTGAGTACTTACCGTCGCGAATTGACAGTCTTTCGAGCTGAGACTAAACACCGGACGCTCGAAGAGATCGCCAGAATGGCTGAGAGATACGAAGAGGAAAACTCGAAGTGTGGAGGTGCAGGGGTACGGATCGACCCCGACCCACTGAGTCGCGCTATGTGGGTGATGGAGAGCTGGTTGTCCGTAACCGTGAGGGCGATGAAAAGGTGTAATGGTGATCCATACGTAAGGATGCCACCCATATATTCAAACAGGCCTCGCCCACGAAACGTATCCTGCATGTCGGCGAGGGCCACCGACGTGTTACATCTGCAAGCACCGAAGGGCAGGCAGAAACAGGTAAAAGCCGTCGGTAGGAAGTCAGTAAACCTCGCGCCTGCACCTCTCAACCGATTATGTGCCAGCAACTTGTATGACACTGGATGTAGCGTTCCATCCCTTGAAATACTTGAAGCCTGAGAATTACACAAGGTGGGTAAATGAAACCCAGCGCTCGTGACTCGTTGCCAGTGGCTGTCATTGATATCGAGTCACCGCACGTGAAGATGAAAATTGAAGCTGAGTGCTTGGCTGGACTATCACATGACGTCATACTGGGATGTGTTTTGTGTTTCCACAACCGAACGCCGAAGGCTGCACAGCGATGTCAGTGAGTGCTGTAGAAACCAGGTTCAAGAGTTGACAGACGAAAGCGACGCCGATGGAAGTTAAGTAGACACCGGTCAGTAAAGTTTTTCCGGCCATATTGAGGAAGCTTTAGCAGGAAGACGTAACTTTGACGCAGTTGCAGAAAAACGCTGTAGAAGGAACGGAGAAAGAAACTTCGAATATTGCGGTGAAATTTGCATACAAGAAGAAGATCTTGTTCGCCAAGCCAGGAAAGGCAACGAACACTTCAAGCAAGTCGCCATGGCAAAAGAAACTGAGATGAAATGTTGAAACTTGTGACTATTTGGGACATACCCTGAGTCAAGACATGCTGTCCTCCGAAAAGCCGAAGTTTGATTAGCTGTGAAACTCCGAACGGTCCGCCAGCAAACCTGAGGTGGGATTGGAGTGGTATGATCAGAAGTATGTGCCTATTTCAGTGCGATTATGGGACCGTTACCTGACCTGACCAGGAAAAAGGCCCCGAATAAAGTTATTTGGACGGATCCGTTTGAGCAGGCCTTCCAAACGTTGAAGAATAGGATTACACCCGACGCGGTTGTCTGTCTACCGAATCTGTCCAAAGACTTAGTGCGAAACACTGACACATTTGTTTTGTGACTTGGAGCAGTACGTTTTGCTGTCGCGTACGGGAGTCGGAAATTGTCGGCGAGAAGAACAAATCCGTATCAGAGAGAGATGGTTCAGAATCGTGTTCGAGATATGACGGTTTGCAAGGCACTTGTACGAATGGACGTTCATATTGGAAACTGACTACCAAACTTTCGGCTATCAAGCACAGGGAACGTTTTCGAATGGACGCTTGATTCGATGGTCGCTGTTCTTACAGCATTACCAGATGCAGATCAGATACGTGAAGGAAACCGAGAACGTCGGATCGGCTTTCATAAGTAGGAGCGTTGAAATGACATAGAATGATCTGTAGATAACCGTATGTTGTGGGAATATTGGTGTCTGTAGTCACCGTGTAGCGTCGCTATGAATTTGTTCGTTTATTGCGTGTGGTAACGCGCATTTGCATTTGAAGCAATTTTGTGGGAATACAATCCCGATTTTATTATCAAGCGTGGGGGAGAGGGTTGTCACGTTGCCCTGCCCACGATTGTGTCTGTCAAGAGAACATGAAAATGTTTAAAGTCATGTATATATGTTAGATACTGCGGCTATTGTTGGTCCTTTTCGTAAAGGTACAATAATCCAGCTTCACTGGGTGTGCAAAATTGCACATAGACGTTGAAAACTATGTTCAAGAACGAAGAACCCTTATAGGCGTCGCACATCTCACCAAGTTGACAGACGGTTTGTGGGCATTGTCTACTAAGTTGAATAGAATAGGGTAGAATCGACATCCAATCGGAATTGAGAGAGGATATGGTCACCATTCCAGTCCGAATTAAAGTTAGTATTTTCAAGCTAGGAACTTATTAATTGGCCAAACATCGTGCTGGAAAGTTATAAAACAATACTTCGAGAAAGCCACCCGCAATTTGGCACTGAACGAATAGTTTACTCCCAAGATTAAAAGAGGGAGACGGAATAAAGACTTGTGGAGAAATTGATTCTGAATCGACGGCTAGTCGGAAAAGAAGTCAAGAAGGAGAAATTGGAGAAGGACCAGTCAAAGATGAGAAGGAAGTAGAAGGAAAGTTTGACTGAGAGAAGGAATTAACTGGATAGGAGAGATACAGATGAGTTAAGAGGAAGAAGAGTGGTTGTGGAATTATTATCATTTGGCTACAGACTTGTATTAAATTGTTATTCATTTGGATTTCAATGTTTGTGCACTCAATAATTTAACTATAGGCATTGCTGATTTGGAGCTTAGAGTCTTACCTCTCTCTTTATATCATTAATTTCGCTTCCTACAAACATCAAGCCAGGGTGGGACTTCTATAATAATTAAAATAAAAAATTGGGAGCACCCCACCCCAACCATAACACATCTACCATAGTGGCGCCATAACAAACCCCGACAAAATCAAAAAATTCTATGATGATATTCCATTAATTAATCATTTACGATGTAATACAATAATGTTAACAGATATTCATAATCGATGTCTACTAAATGATTTCAACATGAGAACCTATTTCATCTATAATAAAACCTCTCTCTCTCTCTCTCTCTCTCTCTTTCTCTCTCTCTCTCTCTCTCTCTCTCTCTCTCTCTCTCTCTCTCTCTCTCTCTCTCTCTCATTATGCATAATTGAGAGAATACGGGAAAGTTGATGGAGTGAGAGAGAATAAGAAAACTGAACTTGCGCTAACACATGAGTTATTAGTGAACACCTTTCAGCCATTAAATATTCATTTAAACAATACCCAAATAACTAGTAGATACTATGGATTTCATTGAACATTGTGTTGTTTTTAAAAAACTTAATAATATTGAAATTCATACTCGTACTCGTACTACTTGAAATTCAGTACAAACCGTCGTACCAGCAAAATCCTGTGAAAAAACCAGAGTTACCGAGCCTGAAAATAATCGTGAAATATAGTCACACAAACTAACGAAAAATAGGTGAAATAGAAACGGGGTATAGAAACAACTGTATATTCGATAGTAGTGTTAACTAAGTCATAATAAGGACTTATATCAACTGCAATACATTGATATGTTGGAATGTACCTCTTTTTTCTCCCTGAAATCATTAGTTTATATTTCCCACTGTCAAGTACGGGGGTTGGTGCGTTATCGGTTTATAGAATTGTATAAGCCCCACTTGTCAAAGGGTAAGTGTTAAGTCCCACTTTGTCCAGGGCTATTGTACAATATATAATAATAATAATACCAATAACCCACTCCATTTTGGTACTCGTTATCTAAGAGATGACCACCCTCGATATAATTGCCCGGTTCGACTATGACAATAGATAAAGTAAACTGAGCAGGTATATTGAACAAACAACTACGAGCCCCCGTAAAGATAAACAAACAATTTAATCAAATACATACACAATTATGAAATTTCCTTTCATTAGGAATACACGCTGTTTAGAAATAAAACTTTCACCAAAATTACAATAAAATTTGAAATAGATTTAACCAAATTAGCCGATCTATTACTGATAGCTTTAAATCATCATAGGATCGAGTAGTACAATCCAAGTCAATGCCTTGTTCGATTTTCATAACTTGCTATTCCTCGATCGCGTTCACTGATCAGTTCAATGTTGGTCCTAGAAGACGCTGTCTTTCTAGATAATCTGCACCCGTGGATGTTTCCGCTCGATTCTGAACTTGTCCACTGTGTCACAGGATAAGCCGGGTTGGGACTGGATTAGTGAAGACACCGAAAACAACTGCGTTAATAAGATGTTTATTTATAAACGCAATTTAAATATAATCAATTCTGACACCATTATAAACAAAAGATAAGGAAAATTAAAATATTCCTAACATGGAACTTTCAATAATAAGTAACTCAATAACAAAAAAAAAATGAATGAATTCAACGAAAGGTATTTGAAACTGATGTAAATTACGTCTGATCACCAGATAGACAAATACAATTACACGTATAAATTTGCAAATATATATAGAGATCGTATAACAAGACAGATGTAAACTCCGGTAATTCTAGTTATATTCCTTCATATTACGAGTTATCAAAGCAAAGGCAAGTATGTAATGATTTTATCATTCATGTAACGAAATAGAGATGTAAATATGAATTTATGAAGTTATCGTTCACGTAACGAGACTGAGATGTAAACATGAAATTATGAATATTGTCGTTCGTATAACGAGACTGAAATGAAAAAGTGAAATTATGAGTTTATCGTTCAGATAACGAAACTTGATACATAGATGTGAACTATTTGCTCAGGTGGTAATAGCAATAATGTTTGAACACGTTTTTTTACAACTATTGTGGCGTCCATTTGACGTCCAAGATGTACATCTGGTTTCACACGCTCTAGTCAATGGTGGCGGAGTCGACACGCATGGTCCACTCGCCATATGTTTGAAGGATCCCTCGAGAGCCCTTACAGTCAATACAGTCACGATGGTCGCGAAGCCTTGGTCCCTCGATTTGAGAACACCAGTACCCTCTTCTGAACCAACGTCACCAAAACACAGATTATACGTCACAAGATACCCCAACGTTCTGCGACTTCACATCACCCAATTATATATAACACACATATATATAACGCAGCAAACCCAAAGGCAGCATAAAAAAGCATATATCTACCTCTGGTTCTCTCTTGCAGATATATTTTCAGACTATTTATAGTTTTCAAAAAGGAGATATTAAGACCTACGAAACTTCGAGTGAAAACACACCCTTTATTTAACCGTGACCAATCAGAATCAAATGTATTTTCCACCGCTTTTCTCTAAGAGTCGCTTTTGTCTGATCATAATGACATGCTTGTTTTAAGTAACATAATCCTTGCGTTTTCTAAAGTCTGACACTTTTCGTGAAAAATGAAGCGTTAATAATGTCACTAGCAGTCAGTCTGATTGCTGAGTAAACATGGTTTAATTAGTACAACGATCGCACTCTACTATACAGACCCTTTTGACTCGGCGTGTCTCCATAATCTAACTAATGGTTAGCTGACCTCACCTAATGTTTAAATAATAGATCGCCTGAAATTAGCCCCTTCAAACGCACTATTTTTGAATACGAAGTACTTAACTAATCTGTTTTTTTAGTGCTCTACTTTATTCATTTAAACCATATATATATATATATATATATATATATATATATATATATATATATATATATATATATATATATATATATATATATATATATATATATATATATATTGTTACGTGCATAGGCTCGAATAAGCAGCAACATAAAAAGAAGCGAAAACTAACAAGCTTGTAAAAAAATTAACTAACAGTTTATTGAGTAGAAATATTTTCATAAAATAAAATAAATTTACAGTTTTAGAGAATCAAGCCCAAAATTAAATCCAAAAAGAATTCACAATATAAGCCACTAATGGAATTGCAAAAGTCCTGATAATCAAATGTCCAAATAGTATCTTGACGAAATAATCCAAGATGGCTGACGATGTCACGTGATGCAGTTCTGATTTTATGAAAGTTTATGAGCACAAATAATTTCTCCAGATAAATAACACAATAAGTCCTCTTGATCATAAAGAATTGAAATAATTTCCAATATAAGGTAATAAGACAATAAATTCCTTTTTATCCAAACGAATTGAAATAATTTACACTCAAACTTTAACACACAACCTTTATTCTATAAGCCCAATCTTTCTGCTAAACCGTTAGGTTCTAAAACAGAGCTATATATGATTCCCTCGTAAACAGAAAGGAGTCACGTGATTTTCCAGAAGGTCATAGAAATAACCCATGCTCGCAAAATCACATATAGTGGCGCTCTACAGTTTCGCACTTTGCATAGGGTTAGAATTTTAAAGAAAAATAATTTTCTGGGATTTCTTCACTGGTTATACTGGCAATATAAAAAAGACTTTGTATATCTTAGGTGTTGGGAGAAGAACTTTCAATTCCCTTTCTTTTGATGTATGATTGATGGGTGTACTTTAGGTTCAAGAGTATACAGCTTGGGCTAACTTAAGATGTGCTCGAATAAAAGAACTGCTAGCTCTGCATGGTGATTTTCGCTTCCTTGACTTCAGAGGTAAATTGTAGAAAAATGGTCCGATAATTTTTTTTACTTTTCAGATGTTTTGTAATTTGCTCATTGCACATTCAGAAGCTGCTATTGCCTACTTCAGCAAAATTCGTTTTCCCTAGTTTAATAACTGCTAAAGTTAGTGTACTTTTGATTAATTCTGGCTAATTTTTCAAGCACATGGGAGCATCCATTTTGTTAAACCATGTGCTTAGATCATGTACAATTTCCACAAGTGCAGTATCTAAAGAAATATCAGCCACATTACATCAAAGTAGCATTGAGATATGCCAACATTATCTCCATTGTGCATGTTACAAATGCAAACAACTTCACCTCACATACGTCACTATCTGAAAAGTACATACTAACTGGTGAGCGCCCCCTATACAGCATGATCTAGAAAGATGTCCTTGGAATCAACCAATCATTTTAGAAGCTTGTTTATCACCTTTAAACAATGCCAGAAATGAGGTTAACAAGCAAGGTCAACACTTGGTGTTTACAGATAAAGTAAAGGTCATAGAGATTTTCTAGGAGAATTTCCCAATTAATGAATTTTAAACCCAAAAATGACAATTTTGAATTTGACAATTATAAATAAATTATTTAAATTAAATATACGTAAAAATATATATATATATATATATATATATATATATATATATATATATATATATATATATATATATATATATATATATATATATATATATATCAAGACTGTCTATCTAAAGATATTTACATGTTTCTTTATTGTACACCTGATGAGTTCGAGTGTCCGTCTTACAACAAACCTTCAGCTTCATCCTACATTGTGTTTCTGAACGTGAGATAACTAAAGCTGGAAGTGCTATCTTTTTTACCGATTGCGTAAGGTATACTTTCCCTTAAATGAAAGTGAAACTGGAAGTGGTAGGCTAAAAATCTCCTCGTTTCTGCCATCAATTGACCTCGTTTTAAATACTACTATTCATTGCGCTATTTGGAACACACACATACACATGTACCATGCACGCGCGCGCACACACACACACACACACACGCCAAATGATGAATATGTATTATGCTGCGAGAGGGAAGTGATATAGTAACTAGCACACTTTCTTGTTTTTTTCCAAAGTGCTCCAAAGTGCTGGTGGACCGAACGTCTGCTCAGACACTTCAATAACGCCAAAAACTCGAAGTCTGGCGTGAAACTGAGATCAACGATAAAGCAGAGACTTGTTCAATATTTCCAATTCTAGCAGAGATATCAGCACTGATTTCCATCGTTGCAGTTGCCGGCACGGCATCGATAAAAGCAGCGGGGCAAGGTATAAAGATCTGAGAAAAGTGATGGTATCGAAGATTACAAGGAATGCGTTTTGGTCAGGATTTGGACTTTCAGGAATGTTTTGCTTTGTTTTCCAGTTTTGTTTTAATTGATGCTGCTCGGCGATTAAACATAACAACTTTCAAAGACTTCATTTCACGGAGAGATTTTCCGGAATTGTGTAAGTCTTTTCAAATTAAAATACCGATAAAATATTCTCGGACAAAATATTAACCTTACCGACATTCCAGTGGCGTCTGAAAACACTGCAATTGATTACTTAGTATATGCGACATAACAACGATGAATCCTACAAATCTTACAGAGATAAACAAACATATGTGTGGAAGGCATCGTTTGAAAAAATCGACGAGCATATGACAAAACTAGACGATTACCGCAGACGAATCATCGTCACGACAATATGGTAAATGCGTCGTTCTCACTGGTCGGTTGAAAAACGACGTTAATAGGCGCATTATCAACGACTTATATAATACCGCAAGTGATAGAAATAAGTGTCGCTGTTGTTGTCAGCGCTGCTGGTATCCTTAATGTTATCGCAAAGCGACTGTCTACATATAGGGATAATAGAGCACGCGTCGACGAGTTCGTGTATACCTCGCTATGTCGATAATGTCAACGGGATTAAACGATGATGTTATATAAGACAGATAATTTTCTACAATTCGTGATATTTACTATCAGCATCACTATATGGCACCTTCAGAAGATAATGTCAGCGAGGCTACAATGTCGCCAACTCTCCATTTAAAAATCATTTATTGAATTTTGCGCTAAGAAGTCATTTATTCGTATATAATACCAGCACTGAATGGAAAGTGCCAGAGAGTCTTCCATTCGAAAATCATTGGAATTCTAACAGGATCATATCAGATTGAACCATTCAATGATGAGCTTCAGCGCAGAATTAAATTTACAACAGGAAGAGAATCACATATCACTATCAAAGCACATAAGCCAACGTTGAGTTCCACCATTGAACGTAGAACCAGATCATGTTTGACCCACACAACCACCACAACTATCTGATTATTCACCGATAAAATTTGCTTCTTTGAGAAATCTTGAGTGCTGGAAACACCTGGGGAGATGGTATAAAATGGATAGGCTTGCATCATGCAGAGGTGGGTGGATTGAGAGAGAGATATCGGCAATTATTCAAGCAGAAGAAATCGCCAGTATAAGTTTTTATGAGGATCTGATTATTGCAAATCACTTGATAAGCTTCCAAAATATTTTTGACACATATGTTTTTTCTCATCCAAGGTAATTATCATATACTCTAATCTGAGGTAAGAACTCCTTCAGGTTTTTTGTTCCAAAACGTTTCCTTTTTAAGTCGGCTAGTCTTATTAATTCAATGAGTCAAGGATAGACATTCTACCTCTTGGGCGTATGGCTGCGTACTTGTGTAGGGTACTTTGATGGCACTCTTTCGAATCATTGTCACAGGAAGTGACGTAATCACATGTAGGTCTTTATATCACATAACTGAATATGTAATGATGCAACTGATATATGGGCTGTCGAATCGAATAAATTGACACTCTTTCTGCTGACAACCAAATCTTTCTAAACATTTTTCTGCAGTAAGCATAACATGAATTTATATTGTTAAAATATTTACCTCTAGCCCTTATTAGCAATTTAGCTACTGTTATTGATATAAAATAGTTTCTCTCAGTTTGCATTTTATGTAACAGAATTGTTACCGAGTGGATGGTGGATTAAATGAACAACACAAACACAATGTGTGAAAGATAATGTAAATTTATGAAATAAATTATTAATGAAAAATAATGATGTATCAAAACAATAACTCATGCGTTCAACCCACAATTACACTTACAACCATTCACAATACATGAATAAATTAAATATTAATACCAAATAAAACACAGATACAAAGGAATCTCTTGGACTATACACAGATCCAAGGAACCTTTACAAAAGTTATATTAACGCAAGTATAAATTGCGATAAATAAATACAAACATCAAACTATATTATCGCACGTATGGAATGCGACAACTAGCACGAACATATACATGAATTTTGAATCCCTTGAAATACTACTGTGATTTGAAGTAACTATGTAAATATAACAATGTATTCAATTGTACTACAATTGCAACACATACATGTGTCTCGACCCTGTATAACCGTATGATTTACCAACTGTTGAATCGCCGCCCAGTTTCCCCGAATACCTAGGGTTGACCAATACTTTTATCGGCCGTTTGCCTTTCACGGATCCACCACAGTTATACGTACAGACAGCATACAGCATCTACTAGAACCATCGGTCCCAAATACCTAGATGCCACCCCGGATGTTTACACCTCTAGACAGCTCCAACACTCAGACTTCTAGATTTCCGGATATTTACACATCACGACAGATGTAGACGGACAGACAATCCGACAGACAGACAGTCAGATACCTCAATTTGATCTCACAATCAAATGGCTCAATTAATCACATTCAGCTACAATTCAGAGACATTCAGAGACGTTCAGCTACAATCAGATACGTTCAGAGACGTTCAGCTACAATCAGATATGTTCCGCAAAAAATCAGCTACGATATCAACTATAATAAAGAGACCAAACTAATAATAGTTTTTTTTTCTAAAACAATCTACAACTTAGATTATACTATTACATTTAAAGTCTAATAGTGACTAGTAATTCCAAATATTCCACGTTTAAATCTGCGTTGTAATAAAGGCATCATTACATGAAATGATAAACGGAATAAAATTCACAATAAAACGAAATATAAATTTAACACTCACCCCTTTGGCTGGAGATAGAATAACGAGTTATCTTTCCTGTGATAAGATACTTTTGGTCCCGTAATATTTATCAGAAATATTCTGCCTTATATATCCTCAAATAGGTGAGAAGAATTCACGGTAAAATTACCGTGCACCCCGTGATTCTTGGTGTTCCTGACTTCAAGTGATACGAAGTCAGGCACATGCAAATCGTTACACGCCGCTTACCTTGGAGAAAACCACTTATTCACCCCAGGTAACGCATGTACGACGAAACAAAAAACTGCTGAGATTAGTTTGTAATTCAAGAAGAAAAAAAATTCAATTTTCGCCTAATTCTGTGACATTCTAGAATGGTTCTGTCACATGCTAACTGGCCATTCTTAAGTTGTTGAACGAATGCATATAATAACGATTAAAACTTTGTTTGGTTGCTTTAAGTTAAATAAGTTGACATCAGATCTTGCATTCCGGACATGTGTTCGCATTCAAAGATCAAGATTAATGTTGACGCGTTTTTCGTTTGAATCAGATAAATGTAGCAAGTGCTTACAAAGATTGCAATATATTTGCGAATGTTTATGTGGTATTTATTTGCTCTTTCATTCCTTTAGAGATTTATTCATTTATTGATTACAAATTTCTTTACTATTTTGCCATGAGATGATCACCACGATAGGTAATGTGCGACAACAATGAAAGATAAAAGACCAAACAATACTCGTATCTCTTGTATCAACACGTCAACATTATACCTGGTCAAAAACCAATACCTGTCTGGGCTTAAACTTATTTCCCGCCATCACATATTTTCAGCAAATACTTTACTCTTATTTTCAATTAATATAGTACAACGCGCGGATGATCCAAATGAGGGTATGAAGACGGGATAAGGGTTAAGTTAGGCCAAAGAAAAGTTTATTAGGGACAGATATAAAGTAGGAAAACAAGAATACCAAGACAGTGTTGGTCGTCGGGTACCAAAACGTTATAACTAATCTCCTTTCATACATCCTGTTCGAATGTCTAATAAATATATTACAACTATCTGTGTTATGTTGCTGAAGATATCTCTCATCCTTCTTTCTTGTTTAGCAGTCTAACTCAGAATATTTAAATATTATTTAAATTGCACCGCTGAGGAGATTCTTGGTCCGTTTAACAAAGAAAAATGTCCCACTTGACCTTTGAATATACGGTACGTGTAATGTCCGAAGCTAAAACTGCAACTATTTTCAATGAATGCGTAAGGCATATTTGCACAGATTTCATAATTATATTGCACGTTACAGCATAAACAATTGCCTGTATTATGGATTTCACTTACCTCTTTTGAAACATTTCTTTTCCTTACGCCAGGAGGAGCGCACACTGTCGCCAAGGGATGAATATAGTTATGTACCTGTCTACAACGTTAGGAATCCTCTACTATTTATCACGATGCTTTTTTCCACTCAACTTTATTCAGGGTGTGTTTTGTTCGTTCGGGTGCACAACTATATAAGAAACGCATAATAGCACAGAATGAACTAAACAATATTGATTGGCACAGCTGCAAGGTCAAACTCATTTTTGTTGTATTGCTTTTTACAACAATTTTAACACATTACTGGCTTGATTATGCCCAAGCAAATGGGAACAAAGAACGTTTCGCAAGTACAAACAGAGGCAGCCGATCGGGACTGTCCTGGTTGGGTATCAAATTCTGCCACTCTTCGTGTACAAGTCCGACGAAAATTTTTATCAGGCTTCATTCAACCTTAACCTGGTTTTTCTTTGTAACACTTCCTTCCTATATTCATCAAAAAATGAAAACGTGTACTGTCAGAAGGAAACAAATATTTAATTCCCTTTCAATATATTTCACCCACATCTCTCTTCCCAAAACCTGAACTGTGGGAGAGCGAGAAGGAAGAATAAAATGCAGTTAAGCTCAGCAATAACTTGTGTTAATCACTAGAAATTTTAAGTGGCATAGTGGAATTTAAGACTAGTTTTCTGTTTCATTGACTTTGCTCATGTGCAAACTTTCTCAAAAAGAGAAACAAGAGCTCAGTATAATACATACGCTATCGATGACTAGATTGTTACCAAGCTATTTATCGTGATGGGAAAATTGCACTGGTTACAAGCCCAAGAGAGATCTATCCTGGAGTCTGAGGTTACAGTCAGCGTAAGCAGCCATTCAACTCAACTAGCATATAAAACTGCTACACGAGGTTAAAAGAAACCATTAGACCATGTTGTACCAGTGGGATAATACATTGGTCACTCTTTAGATCATCCCTTGCTTTTAGTCCGAGCCGGATGAAGCTTGATTTATGCATTTCATGTACTGTATAGATTATTCTTTTTGTCAAAGCTTCCGTGCCACTGCTGAGAAATGTGTGTACTTATATGTGCCACTTGCAGGTCAAATAGGCCTCAATAGCGAAGTGTACCCTACAATGTACGAGTCAAATTTGTAATTAACATTAAGACGACACAGAATGCGAGGGGAAGAAGGAATAGGAGCAGAACTTCAAATGGCTTATTGCAGTTGGGGCTTTGATTTAATAACAGTCTTCGAGTTGACCTCAATACCCATACATCTAGATAAGTGATTGAATATTTATGTAACATTTATCCATAGGTCTAACATGCGAGATCCTCTATCATGTAAAAGTAAACAAATCTTAGTTTTCATTTAACTTATTCTTTTGTATTTAAATTATGTTTTTTCAGAAGTAGAAGAATATATACATTACGTCAGTATACTTGGAACCATTTCACCAGAACAATTCACACTCTAGTTCAGATGCTACAACGCCCAATTCAGGCCTAGACTATGCAGGTCAATTGCAGCTGGTCCGTCCCACACATCGGTTTAAATCGTCCTCGGAGATGTTCTATGATAACGCCGAGGTGTGGCTTAGACAGTTGGGCCTTCTAGTATCGTGACTGACATTCACTGTAACGTTTTCCTCTTCATATTAAGACAGTAAAACTAAAATATCAAAACAGTATTGGCCATTCTGGGTAAAGGTGTTAAATCAAGAATGGTGCGCTTATAACAGCTATATGCCGGCAAAGGAGTTCTACCTCTAAGAGAGAGCACTAAAATAGAAGCGTGGCCTCGTTCCAGCCAAGAGGATAAAACATTGTTATTCTTGTTTTTCGACAACTGATGCCATCCAGGGCACGAGTGGCAGGGTAACGAGCCCAAATATTTAATCCAAGCTACTGCAGCCTAAACGTATTCACCTAAATACTGACATACTGACCACAGTTAGTCTGTAACGTGAACCCGCTATTCCAGCGTTAAGCAGGAAGGCCAAAGCTAACCAACAAAGTTGCACTGCAAAGAGCGCTAAGCTTCCACAGCCTCAACGCCTTCATTCCGTTTGAGGAAAATCCTGCTGAGCCAGAATCCGACCAGTTCTTTGAAGGTCATTATTATCGATGTTGCTAGGTCTATACCTAAATCATGTCATAGCTTATTAGCCTTCCGGTGATGTACCAAGATTGTCTTCTCAACATAGAAGCTTGCATTACGGATGCGTCTCTACGGAGAACATATTGGCTTGATCAGGAGCATTTTGAAGTTTTAAATTATCGAATTTTTAATATTATAATGTTTGCATAGGTTTTTGGGGATGCTGATTTAGTACTGCGAGATATGCGAGTACAATTAGGTTTAATATAGATGCAAAATAAAGTTTATATTTGTGGATAAGAAGCAAATATCAATACCGTCTGTATACCGCAGAAGAATGTTCAGTGGATATATAAAACACTTTCAGAAATGTTACCTTGAAATGATGGTTGGGTTGAAATATTTTGTTTGTTTGTTGTTTTGTCTTTTTTTTTTGGGGGGGGGGCCACCAGACATATGCCCCTCCCTCTTTTTAAAAAAACTAGAAAAAAGTGTGTTTGTGTGTGAGTATGTTTCCCCTGATGTGTTGTTATGTGTTCTTTTAGGATATTTTCTTTAATTTTAAAACTAACCTTAATTTTTTCTCATCGTGATTATATATGAAATATGAGGCATGGTATTAATGCTGCTTCTTTATATCTCTTAGGTACATTGCCATCGATCAATATATCATTAAAGATTTTCCCAAGAGATGTTAGTGACGATTTGGGAGGTGTTTCAAGAACTGGTAATGTATTTCATCAGGCCCAGTGGTTGTATCATGGGCCTTGTCTAAAGCCTCCCTAAGGTCCAATAGTGAAAACAGCTGGTCATATCTTTCAGAGTTGTTGGATGTGATTTTTAAACGTGACTTTTCTTTCTGATTTTTTAATCGTCGTAAGGCTTCTGAATAATTAGATGATGAGAATGTTTAGAAAAACTTTCTGAAAGAATATTGGTATGTCTCGTTTCGTACTAAAATTATTATTGTTTGTTTTCAGGTGTCATAGAGATTTGTTGTTTCCCTTAAATTTATTTTTTGAATAGTGTCCCAAACGTTTTTAATTGAGGAACGAGAGTTTAAAGAAGATCTATATTTCTTCCATGATGCACGTTTACATCCTTTGATTGTGCGGCGAGCTTTAGCCCGGAAAATACGGTATTTGCTTACATGTTCGGGCGTTGGACGATTGTTAAATTTTTTAAATGCTTCTCGACGTTGTCTGATGGCTTGTATACATTCCTTGATTACCTAAGGTTTTTGGATTTAATACTGTTAGGTGAGGACTTTGGAATATATTCTTCTGCAATCTCGATTAATATGGAAGTGACATGCTGTATAGGATTAATAACGTCGAATTCTGTTTCATCATTTAGTCTAGTTTTACAAAGTGTTTTAAAAGTAGCCCAGTCGGCCTTCTTTATGTTTCATTGTGGAATTACGTCATCAATTTTAGAGTTTACATTTTTAAGGTTGATTTGAAAGTTATCACAGCTGTGAAGGTCACCAGCAACCTTCCATTCATAGTCTAAGCAGCGAAGGAGAGCAAACTGTCAAATCTATACACGGGTATGTAGTCGTTCCTTGGGTGTATATATGTCGGTGATTTAATGTTATATAGATACAGATCGTGTCTGGAAATGAATCTTCTATTGTATGGCCTATGTCGTTTATATAATTTAATCCCATAGAATGTTATGGCCTTTAAAATCCCCGAGGATAACAAGATTGTCTACTTCGTTTGGAATGAGGTTGTTATATTTGGTGGTATGTAAATTGTGCAAGAGATAATCACTCGATGTAGAGTGACGCTTACAGCAATGGCTTCGCTGCTTTTGGACTATGAATGTGTTTAAAAGGATGACTCCGTGAGGGGCTCTGTTGTTCACAACAACATAAACTCATGCGGCCCTGTCAGGAATGTTTCCTGTAAACATAGCAGGGAAGGATCGTGCTCATTTAAAAGCAGAATATCATTGTGGCTAGCTTTAAGTCCACGGCAGTTTCATTGTATGATGATCTTCTTCATTATAAGGTTGAGCTGGAAATTGTGAAACTTCCTTAGACAATTGGCAGAGGCAATTTGTGTGGTTATTGGTGTGGAGAAGGAACGGGTGTGTTTTTCTTGTTAGTAGGTTTGTAGACTTTGATGGAATCATCTGAGCCCTTCTGCTGCTTATTTGCTTCTGATTTATAATTTGTCCTTGGTGATTTCAGTGCTGGGGTGTTATTGAACGTTGTTTGTGTAGATGCTGTGTTTTCCTGTGGTTGGTAATGGGGGATTTTAGCACTTGATGTTGAATCGGGTACATCTGTCTGTGTTTATGTGTCCTTCGTGGTTTTGCAGTTGTTTTAACGACAGAGGGGAAGGATGGGCAAGGAAGGGATGTTTGTACCTGCACACGTTTTCTGGCCTCTGGATTGGGATTGTTTGATGTATACTTTACCTTTTGAATCTCCTCCTGTTCCCAAATATTACATTCCTTGGAATTGGCGTTATGCACCTTGTCGCAGTTGACACAATGTGGAGTTGTTCTACAATTAGATTCAAGATCATAATGGTCTCCGCATCGGCCATATACTTTGACTTGTGATTATCAGTCTTATAACATCAAAGGGGGTTTGGAATGTAGATCTCGACCTTCACTTGCAAAAATCCAACTTTGACTATTTTGGGTACGTTTGGTTTGTTGATGGTTAGTACAACTGTGTTGGTGTCCTGCATATTGTTATTACGTTTTATACGTATTCTACGTAATGCAGTGACACCTTCATTTTCATCCCTTTGATGGTATCTGTGTGGTTGACTCCAGCCAAGTCACGTCAGCGCAATCACGCCTTTGGACGCATTGAGAGAAGTTTGATGGAATGACGTCACTAGAATATCGAAGAATGTTTTCATTTTCTTGACATTTTCTGTTTGACCCCTTCGCTCACTCTCAGGAAGAAAGTAGTCCGATTTCAATTTGTTCACACTTTTTGGTCTGCCAATAAATCCTGTAATGTTTTTGTTTTCTATTACAAAGGGCGACAGTGCTGCAAGTGGTGTTAAATGATCTTTCGATTGAATACCTATGAACCGTGGAAATGACTACACACTAGATGGCTCGTCATCAGATTCCAATAGGGGTTTGTTTTGGTTTTTGTTTAACATTTTGATGATGATTTGTTAACATTTCAGCAGCCATGCTTCCCGACTACCATAGAGCACAAGGAGGGGACACTGTTTAAGTGCCAGGGCTACACAGTTGCTATATTCAGTAGATAAAATTACCTATGATTGACTCGTGAAGTCAAGTTCTATGTTCAGTAGAATTACCTTCAGATTGACCCGTTAAGCCACCGCCTTCTAGGAAGTCTTCTAAAACTTGGGAAAGGGAAAACTAAAACCTATAATCTAGGGGCAACGGTCATATCAAGAGAGATACAAGAAAAAAGATAAAAATGGTGGGCAAGTAAATAAAGACTTCGTAGGGATCTGTGTGACTAGCTGATTTGTCGAGACCGGGCCCATCGGACCGCCCGTCTAGGAGAAGTAGAGGCTAAATCAGTGTATTTCATCGGCAAAGCCTTCGCTCAACTACCAGGATCCTTTCTTTTCCCAACACCGGTCGCAACCCACGGTAAACTTGTTGTCTGTATTGAGTTGCCTCTTACGACACGCAGTGAGGCACCAGTTGGGCCAAATCTACAACCCCAAACCCTCAGGGCTGTTCATCGTGATCAGGCAATCGTTGAACGAATTTATCGAACTCTTGCTGAGCGATTATTTGGATATCATTACGCAAAAGAATTAATTCAGAAAGATGTAAGATGTCGAGAATGGGTTACAAGACTTCCAGTTGGTTGTGATAACTGCTTTAATAACTTGGTAACTCGTACTACTGTATGGCAAGCTATTAGCGCGATCACAAACGATATATCTGCACAACGACTTCATTCTTCAAAACAGCAAGTGCTGGGTAATATTACTTTAAGATACTTTATGTGAGCCGGGTGGACTTCAAGGGGGTATAAAAAAAGCGACTGAACCTATATGGAGTATAAAAACACACAACATTTCTAGTGGACGAAGATCAAAGGGTAGACCTGTAATATTCAGGTTAGATTCAACCTGAGGCTACTGATTATAAGTTTAAGAACATGGTCATTAGAGCCAAGGTTCCAATCAGATTGGAATCCATATGCAGTCATTTTTGCCTGGCTGTACGTACTCTTTCGCTTGTGAAAGCAATTTGTCAAGTATAATAAGATATTTTCAAGATTTTGGGGGTCAATAATTAAGGTAACGAGCACCAATAGGTTAAATCTTTTCGTCGTGAACCTGATATTTGATAATTTACATCAGGCTTTGCATTCCACTTTATCTGTATGCATGGAAATGATTTCGCTTTTAAAGGTCAATATTAATATCAACCAATCAAATAATATATTTATAGTGGAAATCAGATAATTTTAGGAATGGATTATATCTAATGCATGCATGGAGGACAATACATTTGTAAATGTTAAGTGTTATTCATTTACCCGTTTATTCATTGATTTATTTATTTAACTAGGAATTTATTTTATTCGTTTATTTGATTTCATTTGTTTCTACTATTTTGACAGCAGATGTTTATCACAGTATATAAGGTGTGCTTTCTACTAAAGACAAAAAGGATCAATCGATACATGGATCTCTATTATCTAAACGTCAGTATTATAATTGGTCCAAAACATGTCAAGACTCAACGTTTTGTATATAAATATATATATATATATATATATATATATATATATATATATATATATATATATATATATCGCTAATACGAATATTCGGAAAATGCTGTTTCCTTATGTCCAACCAATATCGTATGGATAAAAGATGATCAATATGAGCATATGATGACGGGATAAGGTCAATGTAAGGCCTAAGCAACTTCGATCAGAGTCACATAACCTAAGAAAACAAAAATACCTAGAGAGAATGTTACGGTCGGGGATACTAATTCATTTTACCCGATCTTCCATCCATTATTCTTGTTCAAATATCTAATAAAACATTTTAAAACATTCTAGTATTCCTCCTAAAGAGATCCCTAACCCGCCCTATTTGTCTAGCTGTTTAACTTAAAATCTGATATCTGTCTTAACGAATGTGACAGTTATATTTTTACTGAAATGATGGTGATAGTCGAAGTTATCATACATTCGCTTACCTCGTTTGAAATACGATCTTCCTTACACCAATCGCCAAATGCTGAATATATGTGTATGCCTGAAACAGGGATATAATAGGGATAATGTATATTAACTATCAACGTATTGCAGTTTGGACTGTACCAACGTGGCTCCCTGATAACCTCGTATCAAACTACCATTTACATTGGAACAGATAATACACATGATGTGATGTGATAAAATGAATTGTTTCGATTCGACTGCTTGTACTAATAGTGCACGGTATTACCGGTATGCCTATTTAGTTTATGTGATAAGTGCCACGATGCCTTTTCACTCTACTGGTACTTCCGTGGTTAACGTCAGGAAAAAATATAAGGAAAGAGCTGGAGATAGGACGAACAGGCCAACTTATAGAAGTGTCCGTTTACTAAACTAAAGCTTCTTAAGAAAATGAATAAAACGAGCAAATGTTCGCTAATCTACTGTTTCTAACGTTCGAGAGAGCATCATTCAAGTTAGTTAATTGTTTTACTGTACCGTCGTCCTGATATTTATCTATGCGCGTTTACCCGTTGACCCCATATCAATGTCACGCCCTCTCTGCTGCTACCCAAAAATGTTACCAGGAACAACTCGATATCGTGATCTGGAGTCATGTAAATGTATGGTTATAAATCTCTGTGGTGTTGTTTGTGCACGTGACAAAACGTTTGGGAACTTAATTATGTCCATGTCTCCGCCGCACCAAGTCTGATGAATAAATACATTAAAAATAAATCTTTAAAGGACTCATTGGCTAACTGCTTAGTAAGATCAGCGATGGAAGGTAACTAATATTAGGGGTTGGTCATTGATATTATGGAATCAATTTATCATAATCCAAAAGTATAGTGGAGAGGCAGAGCAGCGATTAGTAACCCCATTGATGCAGGAGGTGTCAAATGTTCTACTGCTGCATATTGATTATCACGACAGGTAATATGGCACATTTATCTACCACCGCCTAAAATAATCGTGTATGCACATTTCGATGTCAGTATTTCTAATGAAGATCATCAGGCTGATATTTTGTTTTTTCCACATGATACTATCAAAATACGAAGACGCCATATCTATCCATCTATCTATATATCTATCCCTCTTTCTCTCTCTCTCTCTCTCTCTCTCTCTCTCTCTCTCTCTCTCTCTCTCTCTCTATATATATATATATATATATATATATATATATATATATATATATATATATAATTATATATATATAAATTCGAGTTTGCTGTAGTAGATGTTGTATGAATTTATAAAGAGGCAGAGCCGTTATTCACAAAGACCGCTGCAGACTTTTCTTCTGACTTTGAACTAAATTATCAACGCGGTGATCTAATATGGTCAAAGCTAGTACAGGCTAATCCTGGTGAAGAATTTCAGGGTGTAGTATAATCGCTGATGAAGCACATGATATTAATATACAACGAGGACATACTGCAATTCATCGTGATAAAACATCGTTGAACGATTTAATCGAACTCTTTCTTAGCGATTATTTAGATATCAGTATCCAAAGGAAATAATTTAAAAAGTATAAAATCTCAAGAATGGGTTACAAGACTTCCAAGAGTGTTAGATGCTTATATGAGCCGGTTGAGATTGAAACGGGTAAAAAAGAGCGACTGATACTATCTGGAGTATTACCGCACACAATATATCTAATGTAGAAAGATCTACAGGTAAATCTGCAAGATACAGATTTGATTTATCTGCTCCACAACGTGGATATACACGTGAACAATTATAAGTAATATCAGAGGATACACAATTACATCCAGGATCACTTAACTAAGACCTCTACCTAAATTATATTCAAGACAAGTCCAAAGTGATATCAACTGCGACAATATCATTTAATACAAAATTATGTTTCCTTGACTCTCCTGGTATATCAACTTCAATATTCTGTCATAGTGTATCAGCTGGTGTATAACATAACGGTACAGGCAATTATGGAATCTTTTACTTAATTAAAAACTGAATAATTGTTGATGAAGTGTATTACTAACTATCTTTCTACTTGAAATAGTTTAGTCTCCATTTATCCCAAAAATCGTTTATAGAAGTTTCTGAAATTATCTTACGAATTATTGCACACCGAATTTTCTTCCGTAGTTGTTTTAATTTATTATGGTCTCTTAATTTTGGATCAAGTGCTCTATGATCATCAATTATCTCCTCATAATAATCTACAAAATTATTTAGCCATTCGTGCGGAGACAATCTAATAAATTGTGATGGTTGACCGCGATCGCCACACATTATTACAGCTGTCTTGTTTAACAATAGCCAATCAAGAATTTTAAAAAAAAATATCTAGCAAGAGTGCATATTTCAGCCCAAATTATTAGTCCAGGTATATATTTCTCACGCATTTGATCAGGAGTCCATTTATGTACCTTGTATCGAAAAAGCTGTGATAAGTACTTTATAGCCTACCTCTCTCTATCATTTCTTTCGCATGTCTTTGGGCAGGAGTTAACACAACGAAATCTGAATTGTGTCTAAATAATTTAAAAACTCGAGGTCCAAAAAAACCAGTCTTATGTCTGGATACTGGATCGGCTAATGATGACGCAGACCATAAATCTGATATCTGATTATTTTTACCATACATATCTTCGTTTTTAACATCTGGGGTTTCAGCATAAAATATAACATTCGTTTTTTATTCTCCATGAACTTCACGGTGCATCAGTTTTTCTTAAACGAGTCACTAATTCTGTGTATTTTCTCGATATTAAATGAATCCTTTGCAACTCTGACTGCAGTATCAGGGAATCTATTTATCATCGACTGCAAGTTTATACAAACATAAGCGAGCATAGATAATCTTAGATGTGTATACTGCGGCGAGATGTCATTGATATTACCAAGAATTATATCTAATCGTGGTTCGTTAGTCAAGTAGCCGTTTTGTCGACTTACACATATATTTTTCGCTGTTGCATCTGCGATTATATAATTGTATTCATCATCATCTAAATTTCATCGTACATATTGTCGTTAATGATCATATGCTTCACCTTGACTAAATGTACCGATTATTCTTCTAACTTGCGGGTTTATCATCATCGTGTGGTAACCAAACATACGTCTGCTTCCGACATAATATCATTGCGTCACTTACAATCAAAGATATCAATATTTTACAATCGAACATATATCGCAATAAAACTATTGGTGCCCAGTATATTTTAGATAAATGCCTACCAAACCATAACAGATGGGATTACTACTGTTAGAAAACTCGAATGGTACAATACTAGCGAGTCCAGTTTGATAACAATTAGGTAGTTGTCATTTTATCGATACTCTGGTCATTTCGTTAAGGGGATGTTCAAAACGGTTACAATATCTAGAACATATTCCGTAACAAAGAAAACGTTCTGGATAGCACCTGACCATATCCATGGGTTCAACATCGTTGTGATCGTATTTAGGATTCCACAATCTACCGTGTCCGTAATTACATCAGCTTAGCTGCACATCTTCAAGAAATTCGTGTTGGTTTCCAAGAATTGTTCTCTTTTGCTAATTGAGCTGCAACTGACGGAATGGTGAAACAGTTGCTCAACAGCTCGTCAATATTGTCAGTTAGAAATTTCGGCGTAAGATCTATCTTTTTTTGTGGAAAAATTCTAGAAGGTACATTTAACGTTTAGGTTGTACAAAGTGATCATATGTTTCATCACGTTGAAATAGCCATACTGATACAGGATCATTTTCATTTCGTAAATAAAATCAAACATATTTCCTTGGTAAAATCTTACGGTTAGTTCTCGTTAAAATATTGTTACTGCGTTAGTCCACGCGTGCGCATTATGATCAATGATATTTATTGGAGCTCCTCTTCAGTTATATTTCGAATCGAATACAATTTCTCCTGTTGTCATTTTTACTATTATATGAAATTTAAGTATTTTCTCTAACTTATATACATCATTAATTGTAGGTCCAGTATTTTGTTCTAATTCAGACCACTCGTCTATTTGTTTGCGTCTTAAATCAGTTAACCCATTCGCACGTATCGCGTTTATAAAATGTTCGATTACTCGCTCAGTTACACCGTTACATTTTGAAAATTTCATCGGAGCAAGGTCATTAATATCAGGTTTATTATTTAACGAGTAAATTCCATAAACAACCGCGGTTACAGGTTATGCTCGTATATTATATGGTTCATCAATCACAGTTAACTTTCCTGGTTTGGGATTTTTATTTAACACAGCCGGGGGATTGTTTTGTCATTTTAAAAAAACAGGATCACATTTCGGATACTGTGTCTGATTGCACAATAAATTGTATTCTGAGAAAATATTATTCATCATTGAGATATTCAAAAATTGTTTTCGCTCGTTCATCGTTCATTGTAACGTCAATGATAAAGAGATCGCGTATAATTTTGAATGTGGACCATACGTGAAATGCCCCAACATCACGGTCAAGGTCAAAACTAGATTCAGACTTTAGACCTTTCCGATGCTTGATTGTGGATAATCTCTCAAACTCCTCCATGTTATATTTTAAAGAAATATTTAAATAAAAAGTATTATATTTATACAATCACGTAATAAAGAATCAATGCAGGTCGGTGATGATCGGGTATTCAACCCCTTGTAACTAATCGTGGGTAAATGAAGTTTGTGGACAGCATTAACAAAGCGTTAGTAATGGAATTCTAGAACAAAAACCGTACTTCCTTTTGTGGGGTTGGAGTTAGAGAGAAAACGAAATTGTGTGTACAATGTGGCGGTCAAAGATACAGAGAGCTTAAGCGATCTTATGATTTAAAAGATAACTATTATGTCAACGTTATTTGAACCCCTGAAGATTATTCGTGAAAGTTGTAAATTATAATATAAACAAATACTATTATATATAAATGGAAAAAAAAGAAATTGTGAGATATCCCATTAAGAATTTTGAAGCATTTCGTGATGCTATTATTATGAACGTTCGACTGAAAAAGCAGTCGGAGTGGTAGGTAGTACTGGTTATGACAAAGTTACTGATGAAAAAAGTTTCTTTGTCACAAATTGATATACGAGACTTGTGATGGGGTAATCAAAGGCGATTTTGTGATTGTTTATAATGACGGTAACAACTTGGTTCTGGTTTAGAGAAATATCTCCCATAAATATCTACCATTATGCTTTAAGATCTGTGTAACAAGCGATTACTCGTGTGTTTGTGTAAACCTTTAGTATGTAGTTTGGCTGATTTTGATCACGTACATCAATTACTTTTCAGGCGCATATTGGCGAGTCGGTTAATGTCAGCGTTGGTAATGTTGAATACAAGATTCCTACTTTGTGAGGATTCAAATACTCAATAAATTCTTTTGGCAGGACTAACCCGTACGAATCGAAATAAACAATTACACGTTGATCAATTCCGTATGTGATCCGATGGGTACCTGGACCAACGCTGTTATCAAGATTAATAATACCGGTTTTAGTACTATTTGGTCTTGAAAGTAACGGATCTCGCATAAAAACACCTCTAAAGTTTTTGTTGTTGAATTTTTAGCAGCATCGATTAAACCAAAATGTGACATGGTGTTATTGGAAGTCTCGGACCTTTTCCATACCAATGAGGTCTCTTAAAGTCTGAGACCTTGCTTTCTTTAGTGTCATACCCGTCGCTGTTACGACAGCTCCTAAAGCAGCCGCTGTTATGATCGCAAAGGTCGCGGCTGGGATAATGCTTATATTTCAGCAAGCAGTGGAAATATACCGCCTGATTTGATAATGTCGGAAATAGCGTTGGTGCATCAATGACTCTCATTCGTCCGCCAACACCTTCAGAGTCAGAGTAATATTTACAGAATGATAATACATTTATAATATCTGCATGTTTTCTACTGGTGCATCAATGACTCTTATTCGTCCGCCAGCAGCTTCGTGTAGCATCGTATAACAGAAATTGAAATGTAATTAGGAACAATTCCAGCATGTCATTTTAAGCGTGCTTAAAAACGAAAATCAACGACATATATCTAGATAAATCAAGATGTTCCAGTGAAGAATAATAAATCGGATATAAATTTGTAAAATCTAATTGTGATATTTTCAAACTAGTACATATATATATATATATATATATATATATATATATATATATATATATATATATATATATATATATATATATAACAATATATCTTCAGATGGTTCTTGTTGACCATTACGTTTGTCAAATTTCATATGACTTTCTTCTTGCGAGTTTACTCGTTCAGTATTTTGTAGTGCAATACATATATGTCAAGGTGCGGAAACACCTCGCTGTGATGCCCTTTGTCATGCAAATAAACCATTAATACTAATTTGAACACTGTCTGTTGTTACTGTGAACCATGACACTATTGATTTACCGCCTTGATAAATAAAAGACAGTAATGCTTGTTCTTCAGCAATTGTTGGAGTCATGACCGGCATCCACAACGAGAGATTTGTTAGTATTTAGAGCACCATTACCCCAGATATCATCATCGTCCGTAGCTCTTCTAACAAGTAGAACTTTATGTTTAGCCACAGAAATAATGTTTATAACATTTCCACAAAATCCAAATATGTGTGACAACGGAATTGCGCATATAAATCTTTTACGGACATTGCTCAACATTTTTTGAAGTGTTGCACATCCTAAATTGTAATTTGCATTTTGTGATATTACTGCCGGTGTTTCTGCGGCTCCTGCATCATCTCGTATTTAAGTTAATATATTTTGGAAAGTCAGAAGTATCATTAGCAAACATCATTGTTGGACCGGATGATCTTGTATAATCATCAGAATATCTTGCTAAACCTATTATTGATGTAGCAACATCAACATCATTTTAAATATTTTTAATATTTCCTCCATCACTAATATATTTTGCACTGTCAAACAAGGCTATAATTCCGTTATTAACGAAACTGTCAGCGACGTTATATTCAGAATTGTTTGTTTTTAAAATGTTACCTTCTACTTCAATAAATGCTTCGGTGGATAAGAAATATCTACTTGTATCCTGAACTTGAAGTTCGATAATTCCACGCTGATTTGGTTGGCTTGCGTCATAAGAATAATACTGATAATCGCGCATGGATTCATCTTTGAGAACTTGTGTTTCAAAGTCGAATGCTGGGTCGGATACACGATTAAACGTCTTTATTATAATTGCCATGATCTAAATCATGGTCGCCTTGATACATCAAGGGAACACGAAGGCCACTTCCTTCTATCTGCTGCTTTGTTTATTTTTTTACTAACATTTGCAGGCATCACTTGGTAATGGCTTTGGTTTTCGTCGTATTAATCGTGCGAATCGTTATTTGATAACCGAAACCACTTTCCTTGCAACATTACCATTTGCGTCAGTGTTTTCCCCAAACCACGTCAATAGATTTCATTGATAAATGTTTTACAATCGGTATTGATTTTCTGGCTTTCCATCTAAATAAACCCTGAACAATATTACAGAGTCCATCTCTGTAAGTTGTTCTATATTAGTTGGCAATCTTGAAGTCATCACCCTGACCATTACAGGTCCACGTTGAACATTGTGTATGATCATCTTATTTGTTATTCATTTATCGAATAATGGTCACAATTAGTAACTATAATAACCATCATTAATTTCATCGATAAGAGATCGATAAACGCTAATGTCCATGACACCACCTGTAAATATTCGCTGACAACTATCAGTTGCTTCATTATTTCCCGAGATTTATTTCCAGCTCGTATTCCTCCAATCAGAATTTCTAATCTTTGTACATCGAGAATATTGTTAGGACAGGCAATAAGACCACTTCCCCCAGTGCTTGGGACACCACTTCCAGTAGCACCAGGAGGAGCATAACATTCTTCTTCTTTTCTTATAAGTTTATCTTCGTTTGCAGAAAGTTTTTTCAAATCTGGATCATCCGTTATAATACTACCCTTATTACGATTAATTGTAAAGATCATCTTACGAAAAACTTTTTTGTTAAGTCCATGATATTTTTGTAACATATCAGAAAAATAATTCGAATCATCTTCAGCATATTTAGCTAATTGATCTTCATCCATATCGCTAATTTTTGCATATGGTCCTAGTTCAAATTTACCAATTAATTTTTTAACGGATGAAAGACTTTTTTCGCTATTGTAGTTTCTGCTGTTTTTGCTTAGTTTTCGTTGTTTTTGTTTTTTCATTTGTTGCTCTTTTCATTCTTCATATTGATCATACACATCGTTTGCTTCATCGATGAATCCTATATATGATGCAATTTTTATGCTGATTCGACTTGTGTTAGTTTTAGTTTTATTAAAAACATCAGCCCAGTGTTGTAGACAGGAAATATATTTTCCGTATGTCGGTCTCAACATTTGTTTTCTGTTTTGATAAGTTGTAACAACAAGAGCTCGAAACTCATTTGGATCAATTGTATAAATTGTTTCTTAAAGCATCTTCTGTAAATTTATTACGTAATTCTTCGATTTTTTTCAGTTGTTTCTCTATAGTACAAGGTTTTGCTAGTTGAGGCATTCGAACAGGAAGATCTTGTTAAAATCTTGATGTTCCTTCATTTTCGATTGCTATTTTTTTTAAGTTGAGGAAGAGGAGGTTTAGTTGTTTCAGTTACAGGTTTGAATAATTGTTGAGAACGTTCTGCATAATCAACCAGAGATTTCTGACGTTCATTCAAACCATAATGCCACTGATGCAACACTGCGTCTTAAAAGATGGGAAAACACTCTTCTAATTTTCTTGACTCATCATCAGACATTTATCGTGATTTTTTTGACTAGGATGATCGTTTGACATCATATAGCAATCTTTCGTGATCAATTCCACATTTGTTTCTGCCAGGTGTTTGGCGAAACAGGTGACTAAATGTTGCTCTTGTTCCAGGTAACTGGAGTTCATCACCATGGCTTCTTCGTCTTTGCCTTTGGATTCTACTTTGACGGTATCCTCCCATTCCATTTTCATAGATTATCTACTATTCTAGGAGGGATTACAGTTTTTCATATCTTCAAATAATCTATAATGACTTCTCTTTAACCGTTGTTTTCTACCGTATTGTTAAATTCAGCATAAACGGTTACATTCACCGTTTGGTGTAGTTATTTGTTATACATGAATCTGGCATGATTTTATACGGTAGAAATGTCCCTCGTCGCTGTCTTGATCTGGCATGAAATCGAAAGCCAACAAAGCGTAATCTCCTCTGTAATCTTTGTACGTTTATGCCGTGGCTGGAATTGGTCCCTAAATGGCCGGTGCCTTCGTTCAGAGACAAGTTTGATCTCAAGTAATTCGTCTTTTCAGATCAGGTTCGAAGGGACTGGTAAATAGGGGTTTACCCTTACGACTGAATTTGATCTTTAACACGTCGTATTGCTTACACTCGAAAGGATTTTCATTGCGGTATCCGTTGAAGGATGCATTGCTCACCATACCAATGATTAAATGTTTGGGTATCTGTCCTAACACGCGTCGTATCGGATAATTGGTTGTTGCTCTGCTCAAGGTGCGACTGATGTCGTTTCCCACTTTACGTAACACTTCCATGCAACGTAGTTAGAGTTTAGCGTCTTCTATTCTGGTTTTGTAATTGGCATCGGTTGCATCCATCAAATGGGAAGCGGTACTAATGCGATTATGTCTAAGATGGATATCATAATACATCACGCAATCTCCAAACAATTTGAAGCGATCATGGGGTGTCACGTAAGCCGTAATGATAACGTTTCCAACATCGTCGGCTTGAACAAAGTCAAGTTCTTTTTCGTCATTGACTACGATCAAGTGATCAGGAAGGACGTCCACGTGTTTCATGTATTTATTTGTCGTGAATCATCTGGAAGTGAATCATCGGGAAGTAGCGGGAAGGTTCTGACAAATGCACCGTATTGGGTAAACACGGTCGTTGTGCCATTCATCCTCACAAGCATTTTAATATCACTTTGGTCTTGGGCTTTTCTAAGTCCCATCCATCCACCGAATACCTTCCGTAGGTCTTTCCTCCTCCTCCGTTAACGATATGTTGGATAATATTCTCTTACATGACACACAAGTAATGTAGACAGCGTTGTACTTTGATCGAATATTGACGTCTGACAAAGTTCGTCGTTTGATGGCTTATGCTAGCCAGGGTGTTTTCTGGCTTCAATTTTTGGCGGTACACTAAAGAACACGCTTTGCAGTTGTGCAGACTTTTTCAAAGGATCGATCTATCCGTGTTCCATGAACAGTTCTCGAAATTGTCCACAGCGATGACGTAAACTGTCTATGTCGCAACGGAAACACTTTACCCTTTCTTCCTGAATCTTGAAAGGGTTCAAGGTGTGAGTCTTGTACCAAGCATAGAAAGCGTCAAGTTGTTCGGTTAGCATAATGCCGTGATCCTCAGGCAAATGGGATATAGCAGCGTGTTGATCGGCTTCGGTATTAAAAAATCGTGGAACAAATCATTTGGCCATTTCTTTCATCCAGAGCTTTTAGGCATTCGACTCAAAGGCATTGCAAAGTAACTTATCGATTCGATAAACGGCATACGGCAAGGTTATCGTCTGTGTCTTTCGTCCATACAGAGTTTAGATGCCGAACATCCTGAGCATTTCAATCCACAAAGCTTGTGTTCCTCTCGATTGTTATAGACACAGTTACATTTCTCACAGTAATAACCGTATCACCGTAATGCGGCGATAATGGTTGGGCATCAAATGTTTGTCGTCATAATAGACTATAATGTATTTTCCGTCTTTGAAATCTTTGTCTCGAAACAACAGAGGCCCGCGCCCTTCTTGAGGGTGCACTTTCAAGGTGTAGCTTGGAGCCAGGACGTCTTGCAATTATTGCATTTCAGGAATGCCACTGGGCGTGTTTTCTGAAAACCCTGTCTAAATCTTTTTCTTGTTTGGTTCGGTTCGATTGTCGAATCTTTTGCCATGATCTTTCCGTTCTGCCGTGGCGTTCTTGTCGGGATACATTCGTCCAAGTACGATGGCACGGTCTCTGGTTATGCTTGTTGTTACTTTGAACGATGCTACGGTTGATGCAACAAAGTTCGTTCACTAACAACACATTTTTGTGTCCTGTTTCGTAGGGAAGGGACGCATGGGTCATAAACAGTGTCGCTTTTCCATCGGTGATATGCACTTTTTCTTTGGATTGTTGCACGTGTTAAATCTTGTCGATGACTATGGATTGTGTCAATTCTGATAACTGGATCCAAACGGTGGATATAAAACTGTAGTGATGAATGGAACGTCTTCTTCGTCTTTACATTCCTGTTTTAGTGTGGTTAACAATGACTCCTATACATTGGTGATTGACTCTCCTGCTTTTCCCAGCCGTACGTCGGACACCAGACCTTTAAGCTTCACCGAGTACGTGTAGGCTGTGGTTAAAAATGTTTCTCGAGGAGCGCTTTTTTCTCTCGCGAATGCGATACTACGTTTATTGGTTCACTGGTGGTGATTGTGGACTTTGGATGGGGGTACACTCTCTGGATCATCTTCAAAATCGCTGCATAAATTAGGCAAGCTTCAGCTACTGTGCTATGCACTAAAGCACGTTTACGCCTCTTATTTTTGACTTCTTGTTCCACGAAATGATGCGACGTTTCATCGTTGCTGCAAAAGTTCAAATTACTACATTTTCAACTCGATGCACCCTATATAAAGGGTCAGTGTCTTACCTCGCAGTATCATGTCACGATTTAAGAACCAACACAGATCGAACTTTTGATCAGAGCTTTGCAAAGTGTCATACAAACCTTTGTTTTAGACAAGTCCACTGACTACTTTCCTTATGTTGTGAAAAAGGTCAAGATACTTGCTATATCTGTCAAAAAAGAGCATTGGGCTACATATCATCAAGGACGTGGAAAAGCAAAACAATTCTCATAAGAGACAAAAGTCAAGATACCTGTTATACTTGTCAAGAGAAGGACATTGTTATCAGACTGCCATAAGAAACAACATGAGCAACGGGAAGAGAAGGGTTCCAAACTGGAAGAAGAGCTACCCTCCCAGAAGGAAAAATCCCGACACGTCCATTAAGAGATAAAAGATAAGAAAAAGCAAACGAGACAAAAATGAGAAAAGAGAGGTAGAAAAACATGTCAGTAAAGAAATTCAAAAAAAGGAGTGTAGTGGAAAAAGACACAGAATAATTATATGAGGTTTCTAAGGTGTTGTGTGTGTCACATTTGTACCAGAATTTTTCAGACAGAAAACGTAAGTGTATCTAGATTTTGATATTGTAGATTAAGGAACTACACTCAACGCAATCACACACATACATTATGCAAAAAATGAGATATTGAGTTTTAATTGGTGTTGGCAACTTAAATGCTATTTCTTTTTGAGAGATGTGGGTGGCCTTAAATAGGACTGTGGGTGTTTAAATTTGTTTATTAAAACAACAAACTCGGAAACGGGACGTAATCAGCTTTAACTGCCTTATTCCTTTGTCGAGGATAAGGCATACTCCTGGACTTGCTCATGTCGATCATTTTAGGCGTCTTTATATTTTAGGTGTAATTGTTATACAAATTTATAAAATATGGATTTTTCTGATGTGCTTTGATGTTATTGTAATTATTAATTTTGATAATGTCTTCATTTTTTTCAAGTATCAGCAAGATAACACAAACAACACTATACGCGTGGTGGTCCATACAAAGGATAGTAGATACATAGGTATTGAATAGTAAATAACTGGGCAATGAATGGGTTGTGGATTTGTTGAGCCAATACGCGGCAAGCCCATATTGCTTGCTTTCACATGTTGCATTCTGTAAACTGGTGGGGCAAAGGTATGTTATCAAATACAAGATGTGTGCTTTAATATCAGGTAAAGATTAAGAGATTTGTGTCAACACAGTGGATTTTCACAATGTTGTATGTTTGTTAGCTCATAAAACTCCCGGTTGACCTCTGGATAAAGCCCAAGACATAATTAAAATAGATGTAAAGTACATGAACACTTTAAAAAGACATAAATTGAACAACTTACAACACATATTTTGTGCAACATCTTTTTGAACAGGTTATGTCTTCCATTTGACTGAGATTTGGACATCTCAAAGAGAATCCAATCATGGAGTTTCAACAAGATATAAGTATCGTTATGTGTAAGGACTCTTATACATCTTTGAAACTCCCACTATTGACATAAAGTTCACAAAATCGTACTTCAATCTTATTTGTTTTAATACAGTGTATTAATGTGTTCTGTTAGCTGGGTGCTGCAAATGCTACATAAATAACAAATACAAAATGTAGTATTAAAGTGTCATGGTCATTGCTTGTCAGAAATAAGGGATGCTATATTGTGTTCGATTGTTTTGCAAATAGCAAACGCTGAACGTTGTGAATAAAAAGTATTCATATAATACGAACATGTCATACTTCAGAATGAAGTTGCTATACAGAGAATTCAGAATGAGAAGGAACTAGAGGACCGCAGTTCAGCCTCTGAGAATGTATTGATCAATACTATCAAGAGTAAAGTCCAACAAAAAACTAGGAGAGTTAGCAGTGTCAAGATTGAGCAATAAGGCAGACGAGATTCACTACTACGCATAAACAAATGATATAACGAACTTATATAATGCTTTAAATATTCTCGTATGGCCAGAGTCATTAGGAACATTTGCAATATTTAATGTCGACAGCGCCGTGCTGCTCACCGACAAAGAAAAGATACCTATAAGATTTGGAAAATGTGTAAAACACTTCAACAAGCTCCTTAAGCAATAGTCATCTGTCAAGGAGGCAAGTGATCGACTTCCCAGTCTGGAAACCAGAATAGTACGTTCTTTTACAGCTGATTGAAACTATGAAAGCGATCCAACTGTCAAATGGCAAAGCAGCTGCAGCGGTAGATATACAAGCAGAACTGAACACAAACGGAGGAGGATCGCGCACATGATACAGAAGGTTACTTGATTATTCTTGCCAATGTGGATTCGGGGAACTATATCCCAGGAGTACAAGGGTATCATCGTCCACGTTTACTAGAGGAATGGCGAAATACAATACTGAGGCAACCATCATGTCATCGCCTTGCTGTCGATAGATTTCATAATCCTTGCCAGAATTATGCTGAATAGTCTTATGTATTACTTCGATAAAGGACTTCTGATGGATACAATGTGTGGCTTCAGGAAAGGACGAGGGCCCTAAGACATATTGTTTGTAGCACATCAACTCCATGATCAGAACTTCAACTTGTAAACGACAATCTATCCATAAGACAAAGGCATTTCAGATAGTCAGACATCGAGGCCTATATAAAATCATAGCAACATTTGTTTACCCAGAGCAATTCGAAGGATAGGTTCGGCAATTTCATAATGACATGCTTGAATGCTTTGTTGATTGTCGTGACTTATCTGGACTAATGACATTCACCAATTGAATCAAGCAAAACCGTGTTTTGGTCCAATCCATCATTAGCACGATGTTCTCTGCCGTAATTAGCAATGTCTTCTGTGAGGATTGAAAGCCGCTCAATATATTGTTCTTAATCTCCCTTTGGCTCACAAACAACTGTATTATGCATGCCAAATCTCATTATTGAATGCAGCATTGTATGGGCTATATTAGCAGTTATAGGGGATAATTTGGCATCAATGGAAATTTCAGTCAAAAACGTAGTTGGACACTTTGGCGTCACAGAGAATACGGAATGGGAACTTTAACATGGAGTGAGCGGGAAATGAACATAGCGATAAAAGATTGGGGCATTTTAGCGTCAATGGGACCCTTACGTTAAATGGGTGTATCAAAACTGTCGTTAATCTGATTTTAACATAGGAATGTTACTGAGCCCCTTAAGTGACATGTATGAAAATATTTTTATTTCGTTATTTCGAAATAGTATTTCGTTTAAACGAAATAGTATTTCGTTATTTCGAAATAGTATTTAGTTTAAAAGAAATAGTATTTCGTTATTTCGAAATAGTATTTCGTTTAAACGAAATAGTATTTCGTTATTTCGAAATAGTATTTCGTTTAAACGAAATAGTATTTCGTTATTTCGAAATAGTATTTAATTTAAACGAAATAGTATTTCGTTATTTCGAAATAGTATTTCGTTTAAACGAAATAGTATTTCGTTATTTCGAAATAGTATTTATCGCCCTTTGCATTTCTGTCTCTTCACGTGGAGGTAGATTTTGCAGTAAACAGCGTAGTGCCCGCGTCTCGTCTTTGATTTGAAAGATACGAAGGTGAGTCAAGTGTAGGCTTAGTCCTGTGTAGGACGTAGATTTAGCAATGAATACATATAAGTTATCGTTGTGGTGTCGTTGCCTGCAAACTCCGTATAGTAAAGTATGGGTGTATACTCTTGAACGTAAAAGTGCGTGCGTTTCTTAGTAATTTATAAAACGCACATGACCTTGAAGTACTAAACAGTTGCATGGTGCATGTTTTCTTAGTTATGTATACCACAGACGAATCTAAATCATTAAACAGTTGCACAGTACATTCTTTTCTCAGTAATGTACAACACACACAGGTCTTTCATTCACTATCACTGTTGTAAGAAAATGCAAGTAAATATGAGCACTTTTTCTTGAAATGTTTCTCTGAGATATTTCATTTGGGTCCAGATTTAGTTATTTGTAATAACTAATATCGCCATGAATATTAAAAATCCCAACAATGATACTGCATTTTTGTGAAGCTATAATAGTAGTGGTTGTATTCTTGTTGGTGTCAGTGTATTTTAGCATTGTAAATAATTTGCCAAAAAATGGTGTGCATTTCTGGCCAGCCGAGCATCCCTGTTTTTGTTTGTCAACCATAGAACCCCCCCACCCCTATCTAAAAGAGAAAAATATATTTTTAAAAACAATAATTTCTGAAAATGTTTTGTGCCTAGTCCAGTACTTGAAGTACTTAATACATTATATATTCTAATCATTACATTATAAAATATATCATTTAAAGAAAAGAATTGTAAAAAAAAATACCTACCTAGTAGGCACCCTAATTTTAAAACCAATGGAATAGGAAATGTTTTAGGGGGCTGTATGCATTTTTCAAATAAACAAGGAGGTATTGGGTGAGTGAATTTCATCTCCACATGATTCCTGGCTTGGTTATCTTGTTTTTAATAGTTTATGTTCTACCTTTGCCTTGTGGTGTTTGAATGGAAATTTAAGGATATGCATCATGGTTTGATAATAATGAGCTTCAGTAGATCAATATAGTCCAATAAATTTTTCTGGTAATATTGATTTGTACAGATATTATAGAAATTAAACAGCTTGATTATTTATCTTATTCTGTGTATTAAAATGTGACAATTCTAATCATAAATTTATATGAAAGGTCAAAGTAAAAAATATTACTTTCATAGAGAAACAACACATTACCTCTTGATAAAAATTGTATTTACATTTTGTATTAATCAAGGTCTATGGAAAATTCACTGTTCCAAATGTATTAGTCTATATTTTCTAGCAACGCTTCACAATTGAAAGTTCATTATCTGATAATTTTTCATCCTTGAACCAGATAAGTATTTTAAAATGGATAAATGGATATAAAAGTCAAAGGGAATCATGATAATTATATAAGGGGTAACAACTCCTAATGTATTATAACCTGGGTTTTTAAAAGCTACATTTTGTCATGAATGTTTTTTTTTTTAAAAGTAATAATGTCATTACAGTTCCTGTGTTGTTATGTTGAAAGGAAAAAACGCTGAGCATTTAATGAATTCACTTTAACCAAGCAATGTTATTTTTGTCAAAACACTGAGAATTGAAATAATTCTTTAAATATTATACACCAGCTTTATAAAAGCCACATTTTTATGAATACATTTTGTTTTCAAACTTAATAATATCAAACAAATTAAGAGCAATTTCAAAAACGTGTAAAACAATTCAGTAATTTGGTCATAGATGCTAAATACCATTGATAAATTAAAATTTTAAAATTTGTTGAGCTCTTTTTATCTTGAAAAATCAATACCAGTTTTCATGTGCGAAATGCACAGATATCTGATGAATTATTTTGGGAGTGGGCTAATATTGTCAAGATGTTGGATGAATTTTTATTAAGAAACACGTATGCATATGCATGATGTGATGTTGCAATTGATCTGGAGATTTGTATCAATCTATAGACTATTTATGATCAGATTTTGACCACCGTTGGCAATCAGGACATCTGTCATCAAGATCTTGGTTGAGTATGATTATGAGAGACAAGCATGTACATTAATGGTGTGATAATGTAGTTAATTAGCTGAAGGTGTCAGCAGTGTAACAACTATATTTTTGATCAGAGTTTAATCAAACAAACTTTATAGTCTTATATCATACAGATTTTGCATGAGTTTGATTATTAGCCTGATCAACACATAAACATAAAGTGATCTTTTAGCTATTGGACACATTTGGTAACACTCCAGTTAGGATTTTCTCCATCTTAAGTTTATATATTTTTGTATGAGCAAGAGACTATGCGTATTAATTATGCTTTATATTTAAAAGGAAATGTTATCAGTATAAAATAAAATTGGTAAACTCAACATGATATCAAGTTTTGAAGATACCAATAGTTTACATAGGATGTGTTCTTCCAATACCACATGGGCCTATCCACCAATCTATGTTTAATTGCCTTGGTCTGTCCATGGAAAACGCACTTTGCTCCAATTTTCTTGGCATGATATATGCAATAATGTGTTTATTAAAAGTAACATTAAAACAAAGAGAATAAAAACATGTTTAGTAAAATGGTCCATTGTTAAGCTGTGTTATCCAGGTATGTGATATCAGTCCAGTAGGACCTTTTGTTTAATTGTTGACTGTTTATGTGTTGAGCTGTTTCTCATGCACTGTTCCCAGCAGATTCATCGAGCTTTGTATGTAAGTACTTAAGAAGTAAGTACTACACCCATCGATCAAAATTATATCACTGTGAACTATATTTAACAGATCAGAAATCTGCATCTAAATTACTATATTACACTGGGAACAGTTTCTTAGACACTATTACTGCATATTTATGTAACATGATATATGTATGTAGGATACAACTTGATATATGTATATTGGATATAACATGATAGAAGTATATTTTAGTACATGTTGTTATATGGTTTAATGCCATTTTTTTGGCACAAGATAGGCTATATATGGCAGCTAGTATTAATGGTGGAGGAAGAACCCAGGAAAACCCTAGAAAGAATTACCAACCCACAAGAAGCTAGCTGCTACTGGCAAGCTTTCTCATGTACCCACATTGGATGAGCTCGAGACTCGAACCCACTTAGAGGTGAGATGGCAGTGATCCATAACAGTTACAGTAAGCACTTTACAGCACTCGGGGTCCCCAATATAAACAAATAGGATATAATATGATATATGTATATAGAGTATAACTTTATATATAGTGAAGTAATTGATATATGCACCTTAAGAAGCACTGCATGACGTAGAAAAAACAAAACCTTTGCAACTCAAGTCCTACCATCATTTGCCTTTAACTTGTTTATAGACTGGAGGTTGCCTAAAAAATGCCATTTTTTGCATAAATAATGTGGAAATGGAAGCCTGGCTTCAGATATTTCAGACAGCACTATTGGATAAGAAACACTTTAGGAGCAGGTGCTTCCCTCAACAAATGTATGAGATATGGTCCATTGATTATTTGTATTATGTAAATTCGACACATATTACCTTTATCTCTTGCATTAACTTTTATATTAATCTTTCATTATTTAAGAACAGTGTTAATTTGTCTATTACAGAATGGAGGATATCCTGAGACACAGAAAGATCAGTGAAGACATCATCACAAGGATGAAAGAAGATGGGGTATATTTAATCAATCAATTTCTAATAAATAAAAGTCATAATATTAACATTTTTGTACTTGTAGACAATGGTACCAGTCTACAAAATATGTTTATTATACCATAACACAAGATCAAAAAGCTTCTTAGGTTTGTGTTTTTCCGATGTTTATGTTTTAGAGAGTGCAATTATTAAAAGTGGAACACATAAACCTGAAAGGGTCAAAGAGTAAAATAATTTGTTGATCTGTTTGGCTTATAAATTGCTGTATTTCATAATGACTGTTTTACATCAGTGATACATTATCTGAGTCAGTTCAATCATGGGTTACCATCTTCTTAAAAAATGTCAAATAAACTATGGATGTAAATCATCATATACTTACTAGTTCACAGTAGTGCCTAAAATTTGGAAAGTGTCATCAAGGATGACAAGCCCATTTTTGTATGTTTATATGGTAATAAGACTTACTCAAGGGACATTACTGCAAAATGGATGAGGACATGCAATGAAGTGACACTTTAACAATCTTTAGAGTTTTTAATTTTAAAGTCTACAATTTGGATATAATTAGAGCTTGTACCATGTCACAACAAGTAACCTGTGAAACACTATCAAACTAGGCACTATGTTTTGGGATAATTTTCTCATTTCAGCAGTGTGAACAGTTATGTAAGTATACACATAACACACTATTGAGTGAGAAACTTGCAAGGGAGTAAATAAATAACTAAGAACAAAGGCTATATTGACTGCATTAATAACCAATTTGTTCAAGATTTTGTGAACAGGAAATAAAACTCATGCCTTCAGCTCAGATTGGAGTCATCAATATTCTAAGCTTTTTGAACACGTATAGACCACTCGATATGAACCTAACGTTTCAAATCCATGTCTTCATTGGTGCAGATGGAGCTATACTACATTAAAAAGTGACAGAAAAATGGATGGTTGTACAGATGGGCAAGATTACATAATCCCCAGTGGCACTTATCTTTAAAAAACATACGGATATAATAAAATGCAGAAGGTTGAAGTTTAAATTTACTTATATGGCTACAGACCATTAAGACCAGAATGTTGTAATTCATATTCTCATTTGTCCTGTTCTTTTATTTCAGATAGATGTAAATGTGATTTCCATGATGGATGTAGAGCAGCTACAGACATATTTACCCAGATATGGAGATTGCTTAGCAACAATAGCTTATGCCAAACAACAAAGAACTCTTGAAGACACTGCAAGCTTTTGCAGTGATAGAAAAAGATCTCTGAGAGATAGATTACTGGACAAATTACGAGCAACAGGGAACAGAAAGGAGCATTTCAGGAGAGCAGCACCTCAGGCTGGTAACAGAAATGCAAAAGAAAATCTTAAGAAAAGTGGAAATTGGCTGGTTAAATACTAATGGTATTAGTGACCAGAAGCAAGTTAGGTCAACATATGGTGGCAGAACAAGAGCTGTTCAAGTCCACCTTGATGCAACTGTCTCTGACATATTATCCACAGGAAAAGAACTTTTCTTTCCCAGTGGAATATCAAAGAAAGGAAAAGTTGATGACTTTGATTTCTATCTTGCTGATCAAACTCGTGAAAAATTGTCTGATGAACTGACTTTGAAGGATATAAATGAATCCGAAAAACTGAAGACTCTTAGGCTTTATGTTGTAACAACAGCACACACAAGACACTTGAATGGTAACAACAACAAAGAAAGAAATAATACAGAACTAGACATTTCATCCCAATTAATACATCCAAACCAGTCTGATTTGGGTCAGATGTCTCCTCAGGTTCAAACAGAAGACAATATAATGGCAATAGCATCTGTGTCCACCATTGAACTACAGATTACTGATAATAACCAAGCTGAAAATATGATGGGTTTAGAAGAGTCAAATACCTCTTCCAATAACACATGTCATGGGGATTGCTTCGAAATAAACAGTATTCATTCTTTTTGGCTCCAATGATAATTTGCCTTCAATCAGTCCTAATCATGAAGTGTGTGACTTAACACTTGATTCACATGACTTTCTGATGACAGCAGTTCATTCCCAGGAGCAGTTTCAGCCAGTCATTGACCTGTCACCTGCTTATTTCAATGGCAGATGATAGCGTGGGTTCATGAACCGTTATAGCGATTTTTGATTCTTTTCCAATAATCGATTTTATTCTACGCGCTAATACATCATTGATTTGTTCGATTTGGTAGGACCCTGTTGGTATTGAAACAACGTTCCAGTCTGGGGTACCGTCGTCTTTATTCTTATTTGCAAATACAAGGGAATTATTCGGTTGTTGACCACCAAATGATTTTGATCTGATATTAGGCCAACTGTGATACACTCGTAGTTTTGCTAGCGCTATCTCCTTCACGGGGACTGGGATAGGGAAATTCACACTGAATTCTGGATTCGTTGAGGTTATTGAGATCATGCTTGTTTGTACTGGTTTCGTGTTCTCCACTATTTGTTGAAGTAATTTCTGCGGTGTTGTCATTGTTATTATACTCATGATGTATTTCTAATTTTGATATCGCGGAATCATAGACACGTACCATCACTGAGAACTCACTATCTAATATCGTTGAGGTTATTGAGATCATGTTGGTTTTCGGGTTAGTGTTCTCCAATTCCATCGATGTTGTCATTGTTATTATACTGTTGTTGTATTTCTAATTTTGACATCGCGGAATCATAAATACTTACCATCGCTGAGAACTCACTATCTGATATAATTGTATCATCGAGCGATGACGATATCAATGAGGATAATTGCGAGTATGCGGTTGATACAACATGAAATTTAATCACATAGTCTTGCAGTTTACTC
Source organism: Unio delphinus (assembly GCA_029339505.1). NCBI lineage: Eukaryota > Metazoa > Mollusca > Bivalvia > Unionida > Unionidae > Unio > Unio delphinus. Next base: position 11,588,028 of record JAQISU010000155.1, read on the forward strand.
TGGCTGCATGATGATATTTTTTTTGTGATCCCGGTTAATATAGCAGCGATTGAAGCCACCGCGGATATACAAATTGGAACAGCAATCGGAGCTATCATTGTCACTGAAGACAGTATAATACCAGCTCCGGCCATTACACCAGACACTGAATACACTGTAACGTCGATGACTGTAATTCTCCTGCGGTATTTTTATATTTTCATTGCATACTCCTCGACGAGGGTTTTGAGTCTAGTTTGAAATTCTCTGACCTGATCATAGCGATATTGCGATGATGAAATCATTTTTATTTTAAAAAACGCTAGCGTTTTCAATTACGATTTCAATTTAGTTATTTACTTAAATCCGCTAAAAATTCCAAATACCACGTTGTTGAAACCCTAACCAAATTGTTATCAGTACATGTTATCGTGAACTTTTCCATTGTATCCTTGTCGATGATCGTTGAAATCGTATTGTTGACCCCAGATGAACTTGACGATGAAATATTAAATTGAGTCGTTGTCACTAGTGTTAATCGATAAATACCCTTGACGGTTGCAGTGATATCTAATTTGTTGTTTGTAGGTGTCCATGCAAATGATCCGTGTTGGATCGTGTATACTACGTTATTGGTTTTCTCATGAGGAATTTTTGTTTTTTCAATGATTGTTATCATCCTCGGAAAATCAGTTTTGATGGCTTCGATGAAGGTTTTCGTCTCATCAATAAATGAATTAATTTCAGCGATAGATGGTGTAACTACAATCGGAGACCCAAAGAACTTATGAACGACATTTCTACGAAAATTATTATAATTTTTCAAATGATCGTCAAATTCCTTATCGTATTCAGTGAATCTATCTGTAATAGTCGAAAAAAGTACACCCGGTTTGAGTTTGCCATCATTGGAATATTACACGATAGTATCCTCGATTGTGTTTCGTTGTTTAGCCAAAATATCATCCAGAGAAATATTACTAGTTTTCAATTTACCCTGACGATCTTGAAATACAACTATTTCATTAGGATCAACACTTGCTAAATTCAACGTCTCAGCTATTTCATCTTCAATTATTTTTTTTATATCCTTGATGGAATCAAGTGTAGATGTTTCTGTGGTTGGTTTCTTTGCTGATAGAGGTCTTCCCCAAATATCAGTCATGATATTTTATACATCTCTCTCTCTCTTTAAAATCGTTTCGTTGAAAAATCGATGATTTTCGCCAGCGTCTGCTAGTGTATTCATTTACAACAACATGTGGTGGTTTTCCCCTTGGGTTACCCAAGGAGATAGAAATAGCGTTAAGGACATTTAATACTTCGCTGCCGCATATTGGTGGATCATTCATTTGTTGTGTTGGTAGCGTAGAATACCAAATCTTCATTGGAAAATCCTTGATTTTTGGAAACGTTTTTATATAACGCATAAACTCTTTTGGCGGTGCTAACCCATATGAATAAAAATAGACAACCCCACGTGGATCAATAGCGTATGCAACCCAATGGGTTCCAGGTCCGGTGCTGTTATCGAGATTAATAATACCGGTTTCAACGCTGATTGGTTGTGTCGGCAACTGATCTTTCATAAAAACTCCTCTGAAGTTTTTAATCGCGAGTTTTTTAGCAGCATCGAGTAAATCAAAATTGGACATTGGTCTTAATAAACCGTTCCTGGTATTCTCAGGCCTTTTCCGCTGTACCATGAATACGGGGTTCCTGGTAGTCTTAGACCCTTTCCCTTTTTTTATAACCCTGCCAAGTTGCCTTTTTTAGTGCCATTCCTGCTGCGGTACCAACAGCCCCTAACGCTGCCGCTTTAGCCACCGCTGGGGCTGCTGCCGCAATCAACGCTGGAATCGCAGCTAACAACGGGAATATACCACCTGATTATATCATGTTTTTGATAGCAGCCGCAGAGAGAGTAATCTGAACACCTTTTTTTGCAACAAGTGCATCATTGAAATGTTTCAATTGACGAGTTGTCAGCGATAATTTATTTACCCCTCCATTCATTTGATTAGGTTTCAGTGTTATTGTGGCTCCACATTTTTTAGCTGATTCCGATTGCAATTTTTTGACTTGACCGGGTGTTAACGACACATTGATATGACTATACTACATTATACATAATAGATTAATTCTATATCGCGAAGCAATTCAACGGAAAAATCGAGAAAATCGTTTACGATTTCAATCATAGATTTTCCACTGGCGCATCTACCACTCTCATTCTTCCTCCAACACCTTCGAGTAGCATTGATTTATCACTGAGAATGACAGCAACTGCTCTATAATTAGCAATACCACCAGGACGGGTTATATTAATTCTAAAATGTATATCAACGACACACTGTCTTGTTAAATCAAGATGTTCCAGTGAAAAGTAATAGATCGGATATAGATTTTTAAAATCCAATTGTGATATTTGTAGACCAGTATCAACATTTTGATAACGTGCCATAAACGACAACAATCTATGATACACGCGTGCAATATGATTTTGACCGTAATCAAGTTGTACATCCTCGGATGGTTCCTGCTGGCCGTTTATTCTCAGTGAGACGTCTTTAACACCTAATGGATCAAATATCATATGGCTGAAACGTTGATCGCCAACTCGTGTGTTATCCTGTAACGCAATAAATATATGACGTGGCGCAGCAATGCCTTGTTTTGATGCTAGGTACCACGTGAATAACCCGTTGATATTTGATTGTTTAATATCTGTACTCACCGTTAGCCAACTTAGTAATGATTTTCCTCCTTGGTCCATACATGATAGTAATCGTTCTTCTGCGGTCATTGATGGAGTCAACACTGGCATCCACAATGATAGTTTTGTTGATGGAGTCAACACTGGCATCCACCATGATAGTTTTGTTAAAATGACTTTACCAGCATCAGCATTTGGATTTGCAGCATCTGCTGGAATCCTCCAAATTGCGTCATTATCATCACTTTCACAGCGCTACTGTATGCTTCGCTCCATAAATAACTTTTCGGACGTTTCTACAGAATCCAAATATGTGATGCAGTGGAATCGCGCATGAAAATGATTTACGCCGCCCTTCCAACATTGAAATACGTGTTGCAGCTCCTAGATTGAAATTAGGATCGTTGCTTATAATCATATTCTTAACATCAACATTAGCAGCACCAGCATTATTCTGTGGTCGTCTTATAATAAATTGATTTCCTCCAGCGGTATTTTTAACATCTTTTGCAAACATCATAGAAGGTCCTGCTGATCTTGTATAATCATCAGAATATCTCGATAACCCAATTATTGTTGTAGCCACATCAACATCGCGATCTATCGACTCAGTTTCTTTTCCATCAATGAGATATCTGGCACTTTCGAATAACGCCATAATACCATTATTGACAAAACCGACTTGAGTACCAACTGGATACGGTGCTGGTACAGCAGGAGTATCAGCAGCTGTTACAAGTTCACCTTCTACTTCAATAAACACTTCAGCGGGTAGAAAATACTTACTGGTATCATGGACTTGAAGTTCAATTCTTGATCGACTATTTGAGTCTATTGCATGATAGGCGTAATATTGATAATCGCGTACAGAATCATGCTTGCCAACTGGGGCGTCTATATCAAACGCTGGATCACGTGACTTTTTGAACATTTTATTCTATTTATCAGAGTCTAAATCGTGAAATCGTAAACGATTTTCATCGTAAAGGATTTTCCATTTCATCGTGAAAAACGCTAGCGTTTTCTACGTGGTTTTTTAAAGCCACTTCCTGCTATCATATTTGCGTCGGGGGTCATCAATGACGCTAGTTTTTCATCTACTGCGTTATTTATAATTTTACTAACACTTGCAGGCATTTCCGCTGTAGACGGTAACGGTTTCTTTCTCCGAAAATCACTTCGTGATTTCACTAATGATGTTATTTTATTCTTCGCGGCTGAAAACGCTTTTCTGGCAAGATCTCCAACAACACTAATACCCTTATCACGAATAACATCAATTGCTTTCATTGATAATTGTTTAGCTAACGGCATCACTTTTGGAGCCATTCTCGCAAATAACCCTGCAATGGTATTACCTAAACCATCACCATAGTATGCTCTATAAACTGGAAACCGTGAATTAACTACATAGACGGGGATAGGTTTATCATGATTGTAGTGTATGATCATTATTATAAATCGTAGATTTCAATTGTAAAACAATTTTTCAATTATAAATTTCAGTCACTGTGATAATCCTCCACTGACTCGCCAATGAAATCTCGATATGTGCTGATATCCATGATACCACCTTGAAATAACCGTCTACAGATATCAGATGCTTCATTAATTATTTCCGGTGAGTTATTTCCAGCTCGGAACCCTCCTACAAGAACTTCTAATCGTGATATATCACTGAGTTCAGTACTAGGACATGAAATCCTTGGATTTTCAGTGGAATCTGGCAATCCCTTCCCGCTATAATCAGTTGCTTCATCCAGTTTTTCTGTATCCGTAGTTTGTAAATAATCATCAGGTGGTAGTTGTTGTTGCTTTTTAGGTGAAAAAGATATTTTCTTTGCAAGTTGCTGTCGCTTTCCTTGCAATTTTTGTTGTTTTAGTTCTTCATACTGTTTATACACTGTACCCACCGCATTGAGATATCCAATGTATGATACATTATCGGTATCAATTTGACTTGTTTTAGTTTTGATTTTATAGAATATATCAGCCTAATGAGTGAAATTCTTAACAAACTTATGATGTTCTGGTTTTAACATTTTCTTTCTGTTTTCATAAGTCGTAACAACAAGCGCAGGAATTTCTGCTGGATCAGTCTTATCAATTGCTGCTAACCCTTCCTCGCTAAATCTCACGCGTAAATCATCTACTGTTCTTTTTGATTTAGGTAGTTTATCACCGTGGAGTTTTTGTACAGCTTGTTTTGTTTGTTCAGTTTCCTCTGCTATTTTTTCAAGTTCACCAATAAGAGATTTCCCCGTCTCGGGAACATCTCCCCGTATAGAACGCTCTACCCCTTTCGTTGCTGTGGTTACTGGTTTAAACAATTCTTCAGATCCCACAGCAAAATCCGTTCGTAAACTCTGTCGTTGTTGCAGTTTATTCCTTACAGAGTCTCGAATTGGTATAAATCTCTTGATTGTATCTAGTCGTTCACGAGCCAATCGGGTCGTTAATGCTTCATTGACCATTATTATAAATCGTAGATTTCAATTGTAAAACAATTTTTCAAATGTAAAACAATTTTCACGAACCTGACCTAACAGACGAAAACACTTTTCCAATTTGACATGGCGGATGATTTTTAACACGATCATGGAAGCGTTATTTTGTTGTTTGAATGGCTCTATCATCGATGAGGGAAGTCACATAATTGCTATAAAAATAAAATAATACTGTGACTTCTCTCACTTCAGTTTGTTCAATCGGAACCATCATATCGAGAAAACCATCTATTAACGGTCTATCGATTTTTTATTCACTGTGTGTGAAATATTTTTTATTCAGTGTGAAATATTTTTTATTCAGTGTGTGTGAAATATTTTTTATTCACTGATTTTGACATTTTCAATCAAAAATGCTAAAAAAATGAAAATCTCTCTTGAGGGTCGATGACAAAATCTCTTTGAGGATCGGTCAAGTAGACAATTTCGGTCACGGTCAAAATCGTTCATTTTCTTGAATTAACGCTCGTAGGTTTCTAATTTTAGAGTTAACCTCTTTTTTCAATTCGTATTCGTTACCCAATTCTTTTCGTATTCCCTCTACGATAGTAAATAACGGGACAAACACACTTACGTCACTGGAAAATGCAAGAGAGTCCCGAATAGAATTCTGAATTCTTTTGATGAGCGCGTACTTCTTTGGTAGCATATACTTGTTAGTGTTAACTCCGTATTCTATATCCTGAAAATCAGACACAATTTGATCAGGATTTAACCCATCTGATAGTTTAATATCCTGACTTTTCAATTTTAAAATTTCGGCTATAATGCTATTCATATTTTCAGAATTCATATTCTATAACAATTCTATATTTCTAAATGAAAAATATGACGCATCATACATAACTAAATTGAATTTTTTGTCCGCGATTTTTTGAAATCGCCGTCTTGGTTATTCCCTCGGCAACTTTTCGTACTGAGGGTCCACAAATATTGAAATACCCACTGGCGCTATTCATAGACCGAAATATTTTTTCTTCGTTCGTTATCGTATTAAAAGATTTTACTGGTTTCGCTTTTTTCGAGCAATTTCCAGGCTTTCCTCATTCAAATTCTCACTTTGTGTAACAGCTTGCAGATTTGATAAAGAATTGTTCTTTGGATTGGAATCTTTATGATCAATAAAAAAAACCATCATTGATCAATCCATGGAAACACTCGTACACGAAACGATGATTAAAATATCTCTTCTTTCCCCCAACAGTAAATATCAAATACCCCATACCATTGTCAGCACCAACTGGTTTCTTCAATCTGCAGTGTCTGACAGTACCATCACTGGATGCTTCATAATTTAAAATCACAGGATGTGGTCTGAATTCTTGGTTCATTCGTATACTAATACTATTTGTCTAATTCATTGTTTGGTTTAATAATGAATCTTTCGATATAGTCTTGAGGTGTTCTTATGATGTTGTCAGGGACTTTGTCAGGGATACTGACTTTGTCGCTGACAGTGTCAGGGTCAGAATTTTTTATTGAAACTTCATATGATTTTCCATTTTTGATTATTTTGTCGTAATAACGCTTCAATTCCCTGTATCGTTTACCACCACAATTCAGACACAATTGTGATTTCCCCCTGACCCCAACCCCACATCGTATGCAGGGTAACGGACCAAGGCTTCCACGTCGAAAGCCTTGCATATGATACCCACAGAATTCATTTCTGCATGATTTGTTACACGGTGTCACTGATCCAATCATGAGCCATTTGCAGTGATTCATTATACATAAATCTTTCATTTAAATGTTTGTTTTAATATAGTATGAAGAAGTTTGAGAGATTATCGAAAATTACGCCTTGGAAAAATGCTCAATTCAATCATGATAAGAAGTTTAAGAGATTATTGAAAATTAATCCTCGATTTAATCTCGATAAACCAAAAAAACGTATAATAGACGGTAACATGAAGGAGTTTAAGAGATTATTGAAAATTAATTCTAGATTTAATCTCGATAAACCAAAAAAACGTCTAGTAGACGGTAACGATAAACCCAAAAAAGACGTCTAGTAGACGGTAACATGAAGGAGTTTAAGAGATTATTGAAAATTAATCCTAGATTTAATCTCGATAAACCAAAAAAAAACGTCTAGTAGACGGTAACATGAAGCAGTTTAAGAGATTATTGAAAATTAATCCTAGATTTAATCTCGATAAACCAAAAAAAACGTCTAGTAGACGGTAACATGAAGGAGTTTAAGAGATTATTGAAAATTAATCATAGATTTAATCTCGATAAACCAAAACGTCTAATGAAGAAGTTTGAGAGATTGAAAATTAATCCCGATAGAATCTCTGATATGAAGGAGTTCAAGAGATTATCAAAAATTAATCCTAGATTTAATCTCGATAAACCAAAACGTCTAATGAAGAAGTTTGAGAGATTATTGAAAATTAATCCCGATAGAATCTCTGATATGAAGGAGTTCGAGAGATTATCGGAAATTACGCCTTGGAAAAATGCTCAATTCAATCTTGATAGAGTTTCTGATACACCAAAGAATAAAATTCTTGATAGAACCATGATTAGTAAAATCAGAGACTGTTTTAATGAATTCAAGCGTGATGGAGCATCTCATTGTTGGTCAACATTTCGAATTGATGGCCGTGTTGACGCTACCATGAATGACGAAAAAGCAGCAGTGATAATCTCACATCTTTCGCAGAAAAGGTATTTTTTAGAGAATAAAATTCATTATCCGTGACGACACTGGAAATTGGATCATTAGGGATAAATACGAACCCATTCTCAAGGATAAAAAAACTGTTACTGTGAGTCAAGATTCCAAACCAAAGAATTGACAAACCATACTACGAAAGATCTTATCCTGTAACAGCAGTTGTTTACGGGATATATCCGTTAAATGAAAAACCTGATATTGCAAAACTAGCACCAATTAAATATTCTTTGCAACTCAATTGTGTAGCAACACGAATAATAGAACACTTCACAAATGCATCCCGGGGAAATAAACTGACTGATCTAAGACGAAAAAAAATAACCGAATGGGAATTAACGGTGAAAGAGCATGGGGCAACAATTCAGGATATAATCAAATCAGAAACATCATTGAGATTTCCAATATCAGTAACGACAATAACCGGAGAAGTATTATACGAATCAAAATATCAATCACAAGGAGCGCCTATCCAAATTATTGATCATAACGAACACGCGTGGTTATCTGCAGTAACAATATTTCCACGGGATAGAACTGTAAAATATATCCCCCAAACTCTGTTTGGAACCGAAGAGTTTTTTTCCGAGCAGAAATTATTTGATGCTATTTACCATTTGAGTAAAAAGGATCCTGTGTCAATGTGGCTATTTCATAGTGCTTCAGACGATGAATGTAGATTTGATCAGTTTGTAAGACCCAACGGAGAATTGTACCGTACTGAAGAGCTGCATAATCAAATGAAACAACTAGCTAGTGAGTTTTCCCCAGAGAACTCTGGGGGGGGGGAGACAACGATCAATTATTAACAAATTGTTTTACATTTCCCTCGGTTGCAGCACATTTTGCAAGGAAGAAAAACTTGTGGAAACCAACGAGAAGTGAGTTTTTATCAGATGTCAGATTGAGCTGTCTTGAATACAGCCATGGAGGGTTATGGAATACAAAATACGACACTGAAACCGTTATTTCCGGTGATATGATTGCGTGTTATCCAGGGAGTTTTCTCGGGTATGGAGAATGCGAGAAATATTTTAAACGATTTGGACACCCTACACATGAAATGGCCCGTGTTGCGATTAATGGACCACTGCCTGATTTTGATTTAACCGGATTCGCTTTTGTAGTATCATTTGAATTGGCTGAAGGACTTCATTCGTGTAGTTATCTTTGGATTGGTAAACACATGTCTGAAAAACACTGGATGCCAATAACGCTATTGAGATATATGATTGATTGTGGGATGTTAATATCGTTAATTGTCAGTGAAGCGATTATATCCTATCGAGCTCAGAAATCAGTCTGGTTACCACAACCTGATCTAGAAAAAATAATTAGCGAACAGCGAAAACTGTTTCCAGATTTTAATGAACAACAAATCATGGATTGGTCCAAACAGCTATTTGAAATCAGAAACAACGAAGCAAAAGATCTCAGTAGAAGAATAATCGGTAAATTTACCCAGGGTGGTAAATACGACAATACAAGATATTCTTCACGGTTGATTATAGACAATGCTGAATACGATTTTGTAATCGCGGATTTAACGAATAAGGGGATATATGTCAATCGTAAAGACGCATTTATGTCCGATGGAACCAAATTGGGTACAATTGTTACCTACAACGATGGATACAATCCGCAGTATACACATTTGAGAGCTTCTATGCTCGGTTATGCTTCTATTAATCTGTTTTCGATGATCAATAAATTTTCTAACACCGCAGTTAGAGTTGCCACTGATTCATTTTACATAAATAGCAAAACGGCTGAATTCATAAATTCCTTGAAAAGTGCCTCACAAAGTGAGGGGGACAAGAATTGGGGGTCATGGAGAATTAAGCGAGAAATGCTTCACGATTATATTCAATCAGCAGATGTTACGATTGAAAATAATTATCGGAATCTCAAAGAGATTCAATCAGAATTTTCTAATGCACCACCGTGTTTTGATCCAATCTGTAGATATAAAACAGTTTATTTAAACGGCTGTGGTGGGTCAGGAAAAACAACTCGTGCAATTGAGTTATTCCGTGGGTAAATGCCTGTACTTATCACAGTTTCTTTCGATGGAAAGGAGATAAATGGACTCCTGAGCGTATGGGCGAGAAATTTATTCCTGAAATCATAATTTGGGATGAAATATGCACAGTATCATTAGATGTATTACAAATATTTCTCGAGTGGTTGTTATTGAAAAATACAAAAGTCGTCATGTTCGGTGATCACGGCCAACCACCACCATTTGTCGGTGCATCCCCACATGAATGGCTAAAGGGTTTTGTAGACTATTATGAAGAAATTACCACTGATTATAGATCACTTGATGAAAAATTACGAGAATTCAAAGCGCTAATTAGATTACAACCAGATAGAATCCAATGTGAAATAGCGCGTGAAATAATTTCAGAAACTCCAATGAATGATTTTTGGAAAATGTGGAGACCAAATGATTTGATAATTGCAAGTAGAAAAATAGTCAGATACACACTTCAGATGAAGTTATTTGAATTGCATAAAAAATTATTTGCAACACTTCTAGTACCGTTATGTTATAGGCCATCGGATACACGAAAGCAGAATATAGAAGTTGATATTCCAGGACAGCGTGAAAAACAAATTCTCGTATTAAATGATATTGTGCTGGTTGATATCAGCGTCGTTGAAGATGCATTGCGTGCTAATAAATCCCCGTGGACGCTAGGATACGCAGCAACAATACATTCTTCACAGGGATTAACTATATCGGATACAATTGTTTAGATGGTAGATAATCGCATCGAATGGTCAAATTTAGTCTATCTCGCAGTATCCAGAGTACGAAAAATAAATCAGCTTCGAAGAATTGTCCTTGAAAATCCTAATGACAATGCAATAAGTGATACTGTCAGCGCTGACAACGTCTAGGACATAATCAGAAAAAAACTTTCTAGTTATAAACAGCAGGATAAAAAAAAAATAAAAGTGAATTTGACATCGATGCTGAATTAATAATGACGTTGAAACAGCAACAGAATAATCACTGCGCGAGTTGCAATTGTGTAATGAATTGGTGTTGGTCAGATAGGGATTCTCGCTAATTTACCATAGACAGAAAGAATAGCAGTATTGGTCATACCAACGATAACGTGATGCTGACTTGTCTTGAGTGCAACAGACGAAGAGGTGCTAGTCAAGACCCCGCGGCGGTAATTGAGTATCCTTGGGTATCACTTGCAGTTGTTCACGAGTAAATCCTCGTTGAGGGGCAGTTGAATCCAGTCTATAGACTGGAGGTCTACCCGTCGATCGTGTTATACTAGATATCGTGTGTGCAGTAACACTCCAAATAGGATCAGTAGCCCTTTTTCTGCCACCTTCAAGCTCTCCTGGTTCGTATAAATACCTAACAGTGATATTACTACCAAGAATTGGTTGGGAAAAGCTTTAATTCCTTTGAATTTCCATTTTCTTTTTAATCGCGTCGTTAGGTTTCATGTTAATTGTTCTAGTAATCTCATTTTTCAGTGCGGTAATCACAGCTGGTAATCTTTTAACCCATTCACGGGATCTTTTTTCTTGGATGAATTCTTTTGCGTATTGATATCCAAATAACCGCTCAGCAATCGTCCTATTAAACCGTTCAACAATTGCCTGATCACGATGTAGTGCAGTATGTCCTCGTCTGATGGTGACATTATGATGTTTCATTGTTGATAACACTGCACCCTGAAATTCCTTGCCAGGATCAACTTGTAATAGATTTGGCCAACGCAGAGGACCCTTTCGATAAATCCTTTCAAATGCAGAAGCCACTTCAGTTGCTGATTTTGTTTTTAACGGCTCTGCTTGTTTGTATCGACTTGCAATATCAACTACGGTTAACGCGTATTTGTAACCACCATCATGAGGTAAAAATAATAAATCAGCCTGATGAACTTCATTAGGGACAGTCACATCAAAATGCGAGTAATTAATTTGTTTAGGCGGTGGTAGATAAATTTACCATATAGCCTGTTTGGATAACCAATTAGCCGCAGTGGGTTTTTTTTTCACTTTTGCGGCGTTGGCGAGTTTATTGATTGCTGCTTTACCCCGCCAGTATCCTTTTGGAGAATAGTAAATAGATTCCATTGTTGTTATTAATTACCAGCACCTAACATCAATTTACTTTTCATAGCCGATTTTATCAAAAATGAAGCCAATTTTTCTTTGAAGGATTTATCAGGAATAGCATTTAATGCATTAATTAATTTCACATCTGCTAGATGCCTGTGTTGCAAATTGCTGCTTTTATAAGCAACATCATGTGCGTGACACGCCCTATCAATATCGTTTATTGGTTCTTCACCGGGTTTAGGTTGGTTATGATTATTGAGTCTGATATCCAATCGTGTTCCTGGCCCACAGTAGCTATATCCTGGAAGGTGCTTTCTCCTGGATACTTTGCCCACGACGTTCCAGGGAGTTTTGCTAACTTGGCTGCGATATCACCTCCTCGTTTTTTTTTAAATCCTTGATTTTATCAAGGGAAACAAATCTAAACTTTTTTTATACCACATGTTGCACATCTACCAGTAAGTGCTGATCTGTTATTTTTAGTTGTAATCGTCGTCACATCATTTGTGCTAGTACGCGTTTTACACTTCACACAATATAGATCCATAATTTATGTATAGAGATATGAAAATAATTGATTTTTCAGCGACTAAAACAAGAGAACCAGTTAAGCATCATGCAGCGCTACCAAACTCTATCCGCGCAATTATAATCGAGCCATCTGGATCCGGCAAGACGCAATTGTTGCTCAATTTAATAATGAGATGGATGAAGTGAGATAAGTTGTATTTAATTGCCCCTAGCGTAGATGATCAACGATGCTATGAAGTGTCAAAGCATCTTAACGAGAATGCATCAGAAATTGCCGGCGAGGGTATTATTGAATGTATTACAGATATTGACGAGGCACCATCAGTAGAAGACCTCGATGGAAGTATCAACAATTTAGTTGTATACGACGATGTAATGTTAGGTAAACAAAAAATACCAGCTAGGATCTTTTCCAGAGGCAGGCATAAAAGCACTGATGTGATATATGTCACTCAACGCTACACACAGATTCCAAAAGTGATCAGAGATAACTGCATTTTATTGTGTGTATTTAACGGAGTTGATACTCATACTCTTAGAAATATTTGGCAAACTTGGTGCTGCGGTAATATGGATCATAATCGATTTAGAAATTTCTTTAGTCACGCTCAGTCAATACCACACGGATTTGTCACAATAAATTTAGCAGACCCTCGAACACGATATCGTATTGGATTTGATATAATATTCGGTTGAAATCAACGGGTGAGTTCTTTTAACCCAAAGGAGACCCTTGCAAGGACAAAATCACTAAGTCCCCATTTGGAAAATGGAGACTTTATTTTTTGGGTTTTTTTAAAAAAATTTTCTCTCGATTTTTCATGTTCTGATCACTCTCCATAGGACATACGACTGACATATACCCCCTCTATAAGGAGACTCAGCCATAGAAGCCTTACTTTTGTTTGAAATCCATGTCTGATTCACCCCTTGATGCTAAATCACTAAGTCTCTATTTGGCAAATAGAGACTTTATTTTTTTTAGTTTTCGTAGGAATTAAATCGATTTTCCTCTCTCGATCACTCTCCATCGGACATAAATACGTCTTTACGACTGACATATACCCCCCTTCCCTAAGGGTACTCAGCCATAGAAGCCTTACATTTGTTTGAAATCCATGTCTGATTCACCCCCTCTGCTGCTGGAGGAAATGCTGCAATATTTTAAAGCATCTGATATTTTGAATACAACATTAAAGTTCAAGTTTGTAAATGAGTGTGGGCATGATGCAGATGAAGTATCAAGGGATGTCTATGCAGCAATTTGGGAATCATTTTTTGTTTGAGAAATGCAGATGGTGAGGTTTATTGCATACCTGTTTTATCTCAAGAGTATGGTCAAGAAGAATTGGAGGCTGTAGGTAGAATTTTGATCAAGGGATACAAGGAACACAAATACTATCCAATAAGTTTAGCTCCACCTTTCTTTATTGCAGTAGTACATGGGGAAAATTCTGTCACTCCACAGTTTTTGAAAGACTCATTCCTTTTATATATTTCACAGTCAGAAAAGGATGTTATTGAGGCTGTTGAAAGAGGAACACATTATGACCGAGACGAGCTACTTTTCCTGCTTGACCGCTTTCAGTGTCTCAAAATCCCAGAGCTGAGTGAGATAGCATCAACAATTGTACAAATTGCACACAAAGTATTAATCCAAGAATCTAAATATGCCCTAGATGCTATTAGTGGTGTTGATGAAGGTGTTTGGCAAATTGATTTTCCAGATACTGAATTAATCCTAACCCTGTATGAAAGACTAGACCCAACCATCCCAAAAGTAATAGAGCTGCTCTGTGCTTCACCAAGAACAAAGGAGGAAAATGCTTATGTTGGATTTCTTCATAGATTTATTCGAGGAAGAAATAAATGGCAATTGAGAAAGCTACTCAGGTTTTTGACTGGATCAGATGTAATTAGTGTTGATAAGATTGATATTCAATTTATTGTACGTCATGGAAAAGGAAGACTTCCCAGTATCCACACTTGTGGACCCATGTTAGAACTACCATCAACATTTGCAAATTATCCCGACTTTCGATCTGAGTGGGAAAGCATGCTTGATTCTAAGGAATGCATGGAAATGAACATTGCGTAGTTGTTCTTCTAATTGTAGAATTTAGTGTCCATTTTATTGTATTGTAATTTTGTGGTAAAAAGTATCAACCATTTTTACAACTTGCATGTAATCAAATCACTCCATGGTAGCAAGAGTTGGATTTTTGATACACTATACTGCAATATTCTGTGTATGTGTGTGTAATAGCTTTGAGCCACATACGTGTTAAACATTTTTGTAAACTTCTGTTTAAATATTTTGGCAAAATTATATTGTATGTGAAAACGAGCAATTCTGTTGGACCTGAAAACAATTTTGAACTTAACAGGTTCAACCAAGCTGTCTTCAGGCACACAAGAGTTCACCATGCCTTAAGCATATGTAATGTGTGTGTGTGTGTGTGTGTGTGTGTGTGCACACTATGATGTTTTCTTAAGATAAGAGAACTGTCTTTGAGTTTTTTTTATTAAGCTTTTATGATACAGAATATCACTGCTCTTGAACCTTTGATTTTAATTTGTACAATATTGCTTTTCATATTAGAACAGATATCAGACATTACTAATATGACTTTTACAAGCATTATTTTCCTTAAGTTCCTGTCTATCATCTCAAGTAGACTCAAACATTTGATGTAATCAATAAGCAAACAGCTTTTGTTTTGAGGAGTACTTTTAACATTGAGTTTTAATTGCCTCTTGATATTTGCTTTATATGTTAATATTGTTGTAAAGACTAGAGGTTTAGTATGGCTGTTCTACTAAATACTGTTTCTGATGTTTGTTGTAATTAAGGTTGTCCTTTCTGTCTGGTCTCCATTAACTTTGTTTTGTAGCCTGGCCAAGCATCTAATATGTATATAGCCTTTGATTAGGCATACATGAAACTAGTTGGGAGTTTGATTCAAAAGTAAATTATTTACAGTCCATTTTTAGATGTAACTCATTACCACATAGGCTTTTTGCAACCTGCATAGATACTGTTATAAACTGAATCAAAAGTTTAAATTCTTGGCAAATGCGTACTGTGCAAAAGAATGGATTAGTGTTATTTTTTACCTTTCATTCAATAGTGCCAGAGCCTCAACTCACATAAATTGCTTTTGCTTACCAAGTGGCTAGGAAAGAAGCTTCTAGTCAGAATTTCATAGTTCCTCTTTGATGTATAACTACTTTGAAAAGTTTCTTTCCTTGGAACACTGTGTCTTTTGTATGAGACCTATTTGTCCTTTCCTCGGTCCCTCCTTCCTTTTAATAAAAATTCTAAAAGCCATAATTTGTAGCTCCCTATCAAGGCGTTCTTAGTGAACTTTGTACATCTACCATATGACATGGAACAAGTCCATTGTCAAAGGAGAAATCGTTTTCTCGATGGCCTCAAAAAAGCGTGGAATAATAATTACGGTATTAAGGTTTTCATATTAGAATTAGGAATTAAAACAAATTTTATTAGTTCAGCTACATGTTAGTGTGCTTATTTCTATTGATTTTGTGACAAAATGTCGAAAGCGGAAATTTGTTTTCATTTCATTAGGATTAATGGGTATCACCATTTGTCAATTACGCTATCGGTATGAATCGTACCCATACCGCGAGTAACTGCATCTATCATCAGTGTCCAAACCCACATGGCCATGCGCTCACGTTCCCCCCCCCCCTCAAACAATAAAAAAAGATGAAAGAAGGTCGAATATTAGGGCCTGACAATCCATTCGCTTTGGCAAACATAATGTAATACTTACCTATATGTTTGCACCCACTGGATTTCTTTTGGGAAATGCCAATGTATACTAAAATTTCCTTATCGGTCCAAATGTTGCATTGTCAGTTTACGTACCGTAAATTAGTGCACGCCTGTAAAACCAAATGTACTCTAAATGTCTTAAATGCCTTTCAAGCTTTATAATTGGATCTCACCACCCACAATCATTTCTAAAACATTAAACCCATGATACGTTATCTATTTAGTTTGTTTTAACTTTAGATCTTTTTGATATTTATTTTAAACGTGTTAAATAAGAGAGATTTGTGTGTGTGTGTGTGTGTGTGAGAGAGAGAGAGAGAGAGAGAAAGAGAGAGAGAGAGAGAGAGAGAGAGAGAGAGAGAGAGAGAGAGAGAGAGAGAGAGAAAGAGAGAGAGAGAGAGAGAGAGAGAGAGAGAGAGAGAGAGAGAGATTTGGATTATTAAGGTAGCTTTAACAAATTTTCAGTCATATCACAACTATGTCTGCAGTGTGCAATTTTATGGTGATGTCTAGCACTGCGGAATCATTCCGCACGTAGCATGATGTCCCACCCAGTCACATTATCCTGACACCAGGATGACCAGTCCTAACACTAACATCTTAATGCTGAGCGCACACCGAGACAGCTGTTAATGCCATTTTATCAGTCTTAGGTATGACTCAACTTGAGTTCCAACCCGCGACCTCTCGCATCCGAGGCGGACGCTCTCACTACTAGGCCACTATTTAAAAGATGAACAAAGTAAAATAGATTTAGGTGGTATCTTAATGAAATAAAATCAGTTGAAGGAGTGAAAAAACGACCAAAGGAAAGAAAAGACACAAAAGCTTTTGTTGAGTTTTTCAGGGATCGTTTTGTCTCGTCTGCTAATACTAATTCAATGTTTGCGGTATTAATTTGAAGCACACGAGACGGTACTAACTAAAAACGTGATTGTATTTCAACTATCTCAATTCCGGTTACCGCGCATAAACATGTACGTTTGTCTCACTATCAACGAACGCTTGCCAAAGAATAGCAAATCCTGGTGCATACATTTTTCAGAATGAATATATGTTTTGCACATATTGATGGACGCATCTTTGCTTCACTCCATTAGTTCATTCGTGTTCAAATTGATATATTTGCCATACTAAACGTCATCTAATTTCCTTTTATACTGTACTGTCGGCTTAAGGTTGACGTCAGATGTTTTTAGTATTATGTAGATTTAATAGGCGCTGAAAGTTAGATAAATGGCTTTAAAACAGTAACATATTAACCTTATATTTTATATTGAGCCTTATTTGACATTTAAATAATTTCACACATTATATGCACACGTTTAATAACATTAGAAATTAAATGTTTATGTGAGGTGTTTAATGCAATGTTGGGGTTATCTGGTCAATCAAAAAACTTCTACTATTAACGATAGTGTTAGAGGAGGGTTGCAGTCGGTATCTTTTGTTTCTGCTCAGATTCTCTTAGTATCCCACTTCACATTTGTGAATCCTTCACAAGAAAGGAAGGGTAGTGAGGTTGGCAACTGACATAAAACTATTATGAGTCCATCTTTCTCAGTTCTAACAAAAACGGTGAACCAAGATTATGGAAAGCTCAGACTGATACTGACCCTAATTTTCTACAAAATAATGCGAATCGAAATTGCTTAAAATAAGGTTTTAAAGTTTAAGGTGGGTGGGTGAAGGCTATATAGATTAAAATGATTTGGGCATAACTACAATCAGAGCATTTGTTCCATGATTTTTTTATGAAACTTAATGAATAAATTTAAATTGATCCCAATAATAATTAAAACATTTATCTGCGCGACTGGAGAGAAGGAACGGATGTAGAATGATTATAGCTAAGAAACTGTTTACACTTCTTTAACTACAGTCAGATTTCGTTGGTTCAAAAACAGAGATCAATTGTATTAAATTTGCAAAATAAAACACATAAACACACTTGATGTCAATTAAAATAGATGCACACTATGTAAATGAACTTGATTGACCAAGCAATTTAGCTTTGTATGTATTCATCAAGCGATTTACGTACAAGATTTATATTTTTCTGATTATAAACACAAATGACAAAATTCCATTCAATTTCAGATCCCATTATTTTTAAATATTGGTCTCACTGGATGAATAAAATGGTAGATACATTGTTAGGAGGATGCCTCTTACAGTATGTCATTAATATGTTGCCGTAACTCCAAATACGATCTAGAGCTTCATATGCATAGTTTGCCATTTGTAAACCTTGCTCAGCCATTATATATATACACAGATTGTACACATCCTCGTCAAAAGCCATTGCATCGCGGTACCTTGCATTATTCTGACATAACTGGAATTCTTCCTCATCTATCAGACACATGTAGTTCTCCGAATCATACAACTCTGGAACTGAAAACATGATGTTTGGAATGCCATTTGGAACCATTAAGTTCTTGGATGGTCGAATCACATGGGAATCCCACACTTCGGTTACTGAGTCTAAATCATCCTTGAAATAAAAGACAAGAAACATTCACATTTGAAATACTTGACAATAGGGATGAAAAGAATTGAAAGGCTGAGAAAGAAGTTCCCCATGTGAACATATGACCTAGATGTGGCATAAAATACACTATAAATTAGATATTATTTGGTAAGACAACTTTGTTTAATATACAACTAATATATCAAGTCTCAACACTAACATATATGAGTGATTTTAATCAGTGACATTAGCTCGTATAACAGTAATAATGATTTGG
The DNA here is from genome assembly GCA_029339505.1 of Unio delphinus. Classification (NCBI taxonomy): domain Eukaryota; kingdom Metazoa; phylum Mollusca; class Bivalvia; order Unionida; family Unionidae; genus Unio; species Unio delphinus. Next base: position 11,607,094 of record JAQISU010000155.1, read on the forward strand.
AATCTATACTACAGGTAAGACTTTGAAACAAATATTCCCAATCAGCATTAAAATACTCAAAGAAGCGTTATGTGTTAATTATATTGCATAGTGTGTGCTCTTTGAACATTGTAATCTGTAATCGGCACTTGTATTTTCTTACGATGAGTTAAGCATATTTAATATATATTCGCGCGCGCGTGTGTGTGTGTGCGTGCGTTTGAGAGAGACAGACATACAGAGACATAATTATGCTGTCCGTACCTGTATCATACCAATAAAACAAAATCGCACCAGATTCTTGTCCAAATACCCGCCTTCAAAGTTACCCGCAGCTTTTATTTGGTCGAAGAGTGACAACCAGAACTCTACACATTCCTTGCGCAAGAAGCCCCACCAGCTTTCAATTCTTTGATTATTTGTGCTGCGCCCGTATATGAAACTGCGATCACCACAGAATGAATCAGTTCCATGCCGGCGAAAGAGACGTTGGAATTCACAAACATGACCATTTTCTGTACCCCTGTCAGCTCAAACTATAAGGGGGCAACCACCGAAGCCTTTAACAGCTTCGAGATAGTATCCCCGGATAACGCGAGGGTTACTGCTTGTGCAATATGCATTTAACCATATCATTTTCCGTGAAAACCCGTCAATACAACCATTGATGCAAATACCATAGGGGCGCAACTTGTCATAGGAGTCCATATGCCAGATATAATTAGGACCTTTTGATAGGTACATACGCCTGTGAAGTCGATGTGATTGGCGGAGGTCAACATTTTTAGGGTCTAATACTCTCATCAAAAGGCGAACTTCTTCTTTTTTTGCGCGTATACCTCTGCATTTCAGCTTATAATACATCCACCTATAACCGTGCATGGTACCGGAGAACCGCTGTTCGTGAATTATGAATTCTGCAACAGTCATCACATCAGTGGGATTTTTATACCGGTAAAAACCATGAACATGCAAAATACGAATCAGCTGTGTAATGCTGAGATTATATCCATGTCTTTCCTCCAGAATGCGCACAATCTCTTTATACTTTAAACCCATGTCAAAATAAACTTTTATCAGAGCCAAACGGTCCTTATCCATTCTTACAATTACAGCAGTACTAAAAAGCCTAAGTATCAGTGAAACACGTTATTTAAAAACCAATCCGAAATATTTGGAAATAACGAAATACTATTTCGTTTAAACGAAATACTATTTCGAAATAACGAAATACTATATCGTTTGAACGAAATACTATTTCGAAATAACGAAATACTATTTCGTTTAAACGAAATGCTATTTCGAAATAACGAAATACTATTTCGTTTACACGAAATACTATTTCGAAATAACGAAATACTATTTCGTTTAAACGAAATACTATTTCGAAATAACGAAATACTATTTCGTTTAAACGAAATGCTATTTCGAAATAACGAAATACTATTTCGTTTAAACGAAATACTATTTCGAAATAACGAAATAATATTTCGTTTAAACGAAATGCTATTTCGAAATAACGAAATACTATTTCGAAATAACGAAATAAAAATATGTTCATCATGTCACTTAAGGGGCTCCGTAGAATGTCACCTGGATATCAATAGAAACTGAACATTTTGGCATCATGGGGTTTATAGGTTCAAAACAATTTATACTGTGAAATGTAGTTGTGGGGACAAAAAGTTGATAGGTACAAACATAGGCATACAGAAAGAAAAACAATACACATCAAAACACACTGACAATGGACAGAAATATTCCAAAGAAAGACGCACCTATAGTATATTGACTCAAATAAGAAAGGTCTATTTAATGGTTACAAAATATTTCGTCAATTATAATAATATAATTAGGCTTGCTGTATGGTCAAAGTACTATACATTTAGTACATAAGCATGTGGACATGAAAGAAACATATTTACAAGTTATTTAGTTCCTGATTCATATAAACTAAATTTTACAATTAAAGTTTATGACTTAAAAACTTCATATACAACTTATTTACATTTAAAAAAATATATTATCATTTTCCTTTACGCTACATCAAATGTTCATTTGAATTGTACAATCTGGTCAGCTACCACTTGTGTCCTTATATTTCCCATCACGTACTCTCTTCCATTCGTAAATCTGCTGTTATGTCCATAGTGCTAGGTACACATATCGGTAAGCAGATCAAGTGCAGTCTTCGTCTTATTCCCTTGCAGATAAAACGTATGAAATATTAATGGTCACTTTTATACCGGTGATGACATATTTTTCTCTCATTGTCTGCACATCTTCAATAGCCCTCAAGGTTCGGAAGTAGTTAATTATCATGGTGTACTAAACCCGAGACATACATGAGATATACATATCGTGAAACATAGATAGGTTCGAACAATCTCCATCTTTGACTTGGCACTGACGCTTCAGTTTCTCTAACAGTGAGTCAAATTAGTCCGTAATGAAACTTACTGCTTCCTCGATTGGAATGTCAGACGCAAAGTCTTTAAATTTCAAAGTGTAGGTGTAAGTTTAAGCCCTTAATTTCACCAAATCACAGCCTGAGTCATTTGGATACTTACCTACTCTGTTAGGGCTACTGAATCCTTTTCTTCTTGGACGCTTCATGCTTCTTTGCTGTGACCGTATGGTGGTGATGAAAGAGGCCGATGATGTTTGTTAATTTTCTTTTTTCATCTTCGTAGTGTGATTTATCTTTTTCGCCGCTTATCCTCGCAATAAAGTGCCGATTTTGGAAGTAGACCCAATTATACTATATGTGATATCAGCGTGTGTATAAGGTAAAGTCTTTTAGTCTGGAAGTTGCACTGGTTGCCCATAGTTTCCCATGGCGTTAGTAAAAAAAATAACTAAGATGTGGTACTGAATTGGTGATGTCGCAGAGCATCGCACTCGAGGTACTCATAGGACTTGAGTCTCTCACTCAATTCTTGCTGTGTTGAAATCACTCTTCTAGTAAGTCGCAATGATGACATTTACAAATTCGTCGGCTTCTACAAAGTCCAGTTATTAATTTGAATTGTCTAAGATAAAGTCCTCACGATCGACGTCCATGTGTTTCATGTAATTGGTTTTGTCGTGAATCATCTGGAAGTAATGGGAATGCTCTCCCGAATAATCCGTCTTTGGTAAACGCGGTTGTTGTGCCATTTTACCTCAGAAGCAATTTATCATCACTTTAGCAAAATATAAAATTCCTTCGTTTTTCACAATGTGGTCGAAAATGATGCCTTCCTGCATTGAATATTTCATTTTGAATTTATGTTGGTCTTCGCGAGTGTGGCACTAGGAATGATAGCTGCTCACGTCCTGTTTCAGTTTCAAAAAGGCATCCTTTCGGAGTCTCGTTGCCCTTGTGATACTGTTTGCATTGGGAATGTGGTGAATTTCGTATACTTCTAGCAGTTGGTATTCCAGGTCCAGAATTTGAACAATTCCACGCTGCCCCAAGTTCCCACGAAGGCGCGTTCTTTCTGGATGTGATAACAAGGTTGGTCTTGGTACAAGTTCGGCATAAGGGAAACATATTGGCAATGGTGAGGTAAAACGGGATGGTACATGTCGGTGGGAGACAAGACTTTGCACTTGATCAATCATTCGTATTGTCGAATGTTGTCCTGATCGTTGTGTTTCGTCTGCAATTACGGGTGTCCTGCGCGAAAGTGACAATATTTACACACGTATGGATACAACGAATACACGTCCAAGTATTGTATTTCTTCCCAAATTACCTCGTCAACTTGGTACAGCAATCATGTGGCATTCATCTTCCTCTGTACGAGCTGTCAAGTGGGTTCAGAGGGTCCACCAACTTGAAACTGTTCACAATACGTTTAAACTCGGTATCGGTTTTCAAACGGTGTTTCCACATTTACATCAGTTGGTATCCTTGCTGTTCTAACTTGAAGCGCCGCTGACAAGTGGCCTCGTTTAAGTCTTCCTTTGAACGATGTAAAAACATAATTTTAGTGTCACGTTGAGGATAGAAGATGAGTCATCCGCGAAGTAAGTAACTGTGAAACTCGCACATAATCTTGGGGTTTCTTAAGTCCCATCCATGCACCTAATATCTTCCGATGGTCTTTAAGCTTCCTCCGTTACGGGCATGTTGGATCCATTTGTCTTCCTTGTCGCACGTGTAATGTAGCCAGTGCAGGGCTTTGACGGAGCATTGACATTTGACAAAATTGGTCCTTTGAGGGATTATGACTGCCAGGGTGTTTTCGGGCAGAAATTGTTGGCGGTACACGAAAGAGCACACTTTGGCGATGGTGCAGGCTTCTTTCAAAGGATCGATGTATTCTTGCAAACCATTTCATATCAGATACCAAATGAAACTCACTGAGGTACTTACACAACCAGATGTTCCATGCATCCACATTCTGCTGATGAAATCACAGTTGAGATGAAAAAATCACATCACTAGTATGTCAGAAGAGTGACAACCAAACATCTTCTACGGTGAACGGAAGTAACGAAAGTTATTCACGGTGTTCAATATAAACGCCTTATATATTCTTGCAAGCCACCAATTAAGCATTTCAAGATTCACACAGAGTTTTATGAAGATCTCACACAAGATCGCTCCACCTGGCGGAATCTCATTCATGCTGGTGCAAAAGATTTTAAATAGAGGACAACAACAAAGACAGTGCAGAGAAAGGAGCAGCGTAAATCTCAGAAAGCACCACATCCTCTATTGATCTATCAAACCCAAATGACATCTCCTTTCATGGGTGAGATAAAGAATTCAGAACACATATTGGCCTGATCAGAGACTCACATTGTCACGGAAACCAAACCAGTTAGAGATGGCATGGTCATCTTCGAAGGACGAACAATAACAACAAACAACACAATGGCATGCTAGCCGTGGCTGGTAAGTTATAATATTATTCCACCATTTGCGCAAAAATTCATATATTTTCTAAGTCTTAGAGTTTGCATAGGAAGACTTTCCATACAGATTTCATCAATATGTTTCAGAAATAGATTAGCTTCACATGTTTCGTATAGTTTCCCTTGGAATTTAATCAATATGCATGCGTATGCTATCAATTTAATAGGTTGGAATATTTCGCTTTTCATCATTATATGTTATTGTATAAATTTAGACTGTGCAAACGAAGGATCCAAAACATAAACGGCAAAAAATTATTCTTATTCATATACTTTACAACGGAACGATAATGATACGAGAAAGGAAGTAAGAAAGACAACAAGAAAATTGATTCTATATATTTGAATATTGTGTCTGAAATCTAATTCAAAGAACGATTTTTGTAACAAGTGGCTTGAATTTATGGAAACATATGTCTCTGAAAATATGTGCCCCGTTTCGTTATAATATGATATGTAACAGCTTCAGAACTAAATATGTGAAAGATGAACAGTTTGTTTACAAACATGTAGCTACTGATATACTGAAATAATATGACGAATAATAAATGTGGCAGACTTAAGCAAAACCGAAGGGAGTGAAAGCAAGTAGCGATGTTCTTTTGTGAGAACAACTGATCTTTAATTGGGTAAAGAAAGATTATAGTAGATATGTAATTTATTCATATGCAATGTTACAAAACATTTTCTTTCGACAGGATTACACCCTTCTTTTGAATTTTGAACGTGTCGCAGGGTTAGTCATTTTGGTTGTTGTTTTTTTTTTTTGGGGGGGGGGGGGGTTGTCTCTAATCTGCAATTTGTTCTAACCCATGGATGAATAGTACAGGCAAATACATTTGTATAGACATTAAATAGCGATAGTGTACAGATAAAAGAAACATTTGCTTACCGTATGCATAAAGTACAACTGGTTACCAGTGCTAAAAGCAAAATTTAGGATAGTTTCAAGTTCTAAAAAGTACGCTTCTAAGACTGCATGTAGCATTTATACAAGAGAAAACCAATGCACATTTCTAAATATAATTTACACGTGCTACTATAAACTCACAAAACGATAATTACCTTATGCTTGTATTAAATGTATTCAAATGCTCCCAAAACTAAATAAAGTTTGCACCCGCACATTATAAATGTACGACATATTATTCATTTCAGGTGTAGGGCCAACACACTTAACATGCTTTAATGTTAGAAAGATGCATATAATCATCATGTGAAAAACGTATGTTGAAAATTTTAGACAATGTTTTCCCGAAATATTTTAACAGGAGTCTATTGTTAAAGTCCCGTTCTGGTGCGTTCATTGTTATGACCCTGTTGAACATAGCTATATAAGGACATATCCATTCTTGAGACTTTTACTAACAATGCTGAATATTTTCTGCCCAATATCTGTATCCGGATTAAATCAATACAAATAAAACAAGATCACAGAAAAGTAGAGGTTCCATTGAACCTGGTATGTACACACTAGTATTTGAACATTTGTCTTGTTCTGTTTGTTTTCGTGAATGCTGGAGTTGATGCATGTTGATTTGATTGATACACTGATTAATCAAACTCAAATCTATATACAGGCTGTGGATCTATGGCTTGTAATCTAGCATACATAACTCTGTATCGAATATCTGATGGTATCGTGCTGAATAGCTCTAGGTTCCTGTATTGAGCAGATGATATTTTCGAGAACTCCTCGATGCATTTCTCAATTACTTTTGTTAGGCCGTATTTATCCGCCAGGAGACATATTTCGCATATTCTTACGGCATTACGAAGCTGATCGAGCTGCTGTATGAGGCAAACGCAACAGTCTTCCAGGAGGCCCGCTATACGGTATTCATGAGCCAAAGGTAAGATTTGTAAAATGTTCTCATCTGAAAAGGAATGGAAAAATCGTTAAATATGGTACTTCCAGAAGGTTTTAAACAAAACTTACCTTACATAATGTAAGAAAACAAAATTATGTTGCCTCTGGACTACAAGGTTAGAATTTTATGACTGCAAATAGCTACAATAAATCAGAACTATTTTCAACAAAACATAAATATATCCCTTTTTGAACTAGTCTAGAAAATCTATAAATATGATAATGCTCAAGAATATCATTGTAATGGCATATCAGTATAATCATTGCATCTACATATGTATATAAAATACATATTTCAAACTTAACTTGAAATAGTTATTAAGTTAAGAAGTTTTTGGAAGACAGTTCTCGAAAGGTTTCATAATTGTTTTCTTTCTTAGAAAGGTTTCTTGAAATCGTAGAAGTCCATGTAATGTCTAATGAGGTGGACTATATATTGAAATAATAATTTTAAAAAAAACCATTAATTTTCCTTGCTTTTGTCAATTGGTTTTACATGACAGTGATGGCAAGTTTATCCTCAAAGAAGTTTTCTCTCCAATAAGTGCCGATATTTTTAAAAGCCAGTTTATTAGCTTGAAATGTTAGCATATTTGGTATAATCATCTGTATTTGGTATACTAATGCCTATTTGGTATAATCATGCTTAATTGGTATAATCATGCCAAATTGGTATAATCATGCCTATTTGTTATAATAATGCCTAATTGGTATAATCATGCCTAATTGGTATAAACATGCCAAATTAGTATAATCATGCCTATTAGTTATAATAATGCCTAATTGGTATAATCATGCCTAATTGGTATAATCATGTCTATTTGGAATAATCATTCATATTTGGTATAATCATGCCTAGTTAATGTTATGTTTCAAAGTTTATATCAAATGGGATTAACATAATCATGGCACCCAAGATTTCAGTTTAGGACGGATGGATTGACGGACAGGTTGCAAAAAACAACTAATGATCCCCCGCCCGCTAATTTCAAGCAATATGTACAAATGAATCTTACTTTGGTTTCATTTTTTGAACAATAACAATAACCATATGTTCCACACAATCTATAATATTCAAAATGTTTCAAAGAGATGTAAATTCCTGTGTATCTTCATTCACAATAGAATATGACGCATATGATGCAAACGTTTAATGAAAGGTCGCAGTTCTTTACTATTATGTTGGATTTTCCACCATTGAATAAGAAATGAACGAATAATTAAATAAATAGTTTGTTAATTGATTGATATCTATTCTTAAACCAATGGATAATACATATGCTTGGTAATCGACAATAAGGAAAACATTATTATTCTTATTATTATCGTGTACAGTCCATGCTTAGCCATTTAACAGCGTCATCTCCAGCAGCATACAGATCCAGCACTCCACCGAGGAACTTTGCAGTGGATAGTTGTTCTCAATGTGTGATATAGTCTGAAGAGCTCACACAGCAACAACACAGGAAGAGTTAGCTGAATGGCCCCATCGGAAAATATTGACTGCACAATGACTCTGTCATGTCTGAAAGTGGTTCATCGTGGTCAACAGATGACATGGAAGGTTGAAACCAGGAGGACAGACAGATGACGTAGCTACGAAGGAGTGGTTTACAACATATCTTGAAGACCACTCAACGCTCCATGCCGAAAGAGCTATCATATTCTCCAGCAACGGATCTAACAGATTGGATGTCTCAAAGTCAAGCGGACTGTTCGGTGTGAGGTGATGTCCATGTACAGTGGAAGTGTCTAACTGGCATATGTGGAGGAGATGTGGAGGAGAAATATTGCTGATACTGTCAGCCATGGTAAAGGAGTAGGACGTCGTGTGTCAGAAATTATGCGCATTCTTGCGTTGAGTTGAACATCAATTAACTTAGTATGGGATGATGAAGCCAAGACAGGAGCGCAATACTCATATGTGGAATAACAGAATGCCACTTCTGATGTATTAAATGTATGTGCACGGGCACCCAGGTTGAAGCAGCCCGTTTGCGAAGTAGGTTGTTTCGAGTGGTAAGTTTTGCTGCAGTTTTCTTCAGGTGATTATAAAATGTCATGAATCTCACTGTTTGCTCTTGCGTTGTTAAGGCGGAAGACTCTGGAAACTGTCTTTATTGCGCTTGGCTAAAGACGCCATTTCTTAAAGAAGTCCGTCATATCCTCTAGGTCCTTGTTCAGTACCTCCTATATATCAGGAAATTAGCTTATTTGGGTCCCGAAAGCGTGCACATCTGCATACATGAACTTGCGCGACTGTGTTAAAGGTAAGTCATTGATATAGACAATGAATAAACTTGGCGAAAGAACAAACCCTTGTGGGAGTCTATTAGTCTAACGCCTCCACGAGCTGCAGGTCTCTCTCTGATGTGCACTCTAAAGCACCTGTTGCTAAGGAACAGTTTAATTGTCTGAACTGTCTAGCAGCCCTGCATGCCAGACTGTGTCATTTGCCATTGTTAGAAAATAGTGATCCACCATGCAAATTACTTTACTTTGAATACTACATTATACCTAATCTTTATCACAGAAGCTTGGCGTGACAAAAGTAACGTATGAAAGTATCGATGCCCTCAATGAAAGAGAGCATAGGATTACATTCTATACGGTACTGAAGTTATTCCGAATATCTATTACACTGTCAGTTTCGTGGTGAATACCTATAGTCAATTTGACAAAATGTGTAATGCACATAATGAATTATTAAAATGAAGTGAATGAGTGGGTTAATTGCACACAAATATGAGTGAAGCTTTTTTGTGTGTTGAGATGAAAAAAAGAGGAATTATTACTTTAAAAAAGTATGATGATCCGAGTCCAGTCTCTGTGGTTTAACGTAGAAGGATCTTGTAGTGCAATGAAGGATTGCATCATGCATAAGTTGGGACAATCAAGGATTATGTTCAGGCGCTTATAACATTAATTTTCCTGCATTTACGCAAAAATGAAAATGAAATAGTTATTCCTGGATACGAGTCTGATAATCGAGACTAATTGTGGATATTATTAGCCAACCCACCAGCGATATAACGGTTGTACAGATGTATTCGTATCATAAAGCTCTGGCAGTGATGAAGCTAGCGTAATGGTACAAACGCCACTGAGAAACCCTTTTAAAACAGTATGAAGTCCTCATAACTATGACGGAACGTAAATATAAATAATCAAAATAATGTTGGCGGTGTAGTATAGTTTACTGGTTAAAGTGATGGATCTGGCATTAAAAGATCCAAACTTCGATTGCCACCAAGACAATTGTGGGAGAAGAAACAGTACACGACTGGTCATGTCCTCTGATCCAAGGATACGATATTGACCCAGGATGAATTGAAGGAAACCCTGATTAAAACTATAACACTCCTTCTCCATCAAGCATCATGGATAAACCGATCAGGTATAAACTCCTACAGAAAAATATAAATCGCGCAGACTGATGCAAAGATAGTATTGCCAGAAGGTATACATTGAAGCGCGTATCGAGGTCAAGTTGCCATGGTGAAGATGACACTTATCCTTCATTTCATAATACTAGAATGCAGAATTGGATGATGTACAGAAGAAAACAAAACATTGATATATTGTACTCATTTCATTGAGAGATTTGTCGGTTATGTTTAAAGGGGTAAATCTTCTTTGGCATAAAACCAAAGGTATCTCGGACCAAGGACACTGCAAAATATAACAGTTGCATGTGTTACCTGTTTGACTTCAATGTAGACTGTGACTGTGATATGCAACATTCCTTTTCTTCGTATACACACAGTCACTAGGAAATATGCATAGAATTACATTGTCAGTCATAAATAAATTATTCACACTGATCTTGAAACCTATATTTACCAGAAACTATATAGTTGGGTAGGTTACGGGGGCTAGCTAGACTCTGCATAATTATTAATATTTGTCCCCTTTGTTTTACAAAATTGTATTTTGAGAAATCCAGACACTGTTTGAATATGCAAGGTCAATGTTTAAGGACGTTTCTAGATATTTTTACAAATATTTTTTTCCCCACACAATTTTAACATCTTTACGTTTGCTCGAGAAGTTTTAAAATGCACATACTTTTACTGTTGTTATTGATAAAGATGCCTAGTTTGCTTTAACAGCGTAATTGAATACAATTCCCATGACACTGTTCCGAACCGCATTCTCCTCACTTCGTATCGCAATGAAAAGTCATAGTTTATCATAACAACATTGGTGGAAATATATTTGTAAAATAAAACACTATAACTGTAGTTATTTTAGGAAAAAAATATTTAAAACTAAATAGAAAGGTCAATAGAAATTGTTAGCGAATTCATTCATTGTCTTCTACCCCAACCACCACCACACCTCCGCCAGACTTGACAATTTGCCTGGATAAAAAATTGGAAGAGTCCACTACCACATCGGAGGAGCCATGGGTGTCTCCAGTTAAGACTGCAAGGATGCCAGAAAAGGAAAAGGACAAACTTATGGTGAAGTATTGTAATGATCTAGGCCTAGCGAAACTTCTTCACAATAAAAAGAAGGCGACAAGTTTTATCTCGGCGGTAACATACATTGGATTTAGGTCATTGCAAACTTCGCCACCCAGAACACCTCAATGGCACTATGCACTTAGAATCTGGACCACATACTACAATGACGCCTTCGAAGAACGCCCCCTTGTTTCCACACACAATTTTAACATCTTTACGTTTGCTCGAGAAGTTTAAAAATGCACATACTTTTACTGTTGTTATTGATAAAGATGCCTAGTTTGCTTTAACAGCGTAATTGAATACAATTCCCATCTACACGATGACACTGTTCCGAACCGCATTCTCCTCACTTCGTATCGCAATGAAAAGTCATAGTTTATCATAACAACATTGGTGGAAATATATCTGTAAAATAAAACACTATAACTGTAATTTTGCCCTTAATAGGGCTGGTATTCCTCTAGTTGGAAGTTGCCATGTCTCCCCTCTCTCTCCACGATTTGGGCAGTTATTTTAGGAAAAAAATATTTAAAACTAAATCGAAAGGTCAATAGAAATTGTTAGCAAATTCATTCAAGATCCACTTACTGGTTACGTTCACTGACGGCCACGGCATCGTGCATTGGAGAAAGGTCAAAACATCTTCATAGTATTTACCTGGTAAATTAATACTTATTGCTTCTTTCTCTTTGAATTCGGATTTAAACATTCTTCGGAAAACGGGAGAGATCATGGCCAGGAAACTCCGTGTAGCATACAGGGTTTTACCTTCTACCTCCAACTGAAGGTCAGACCACGTGGAATTTATCGTGAAATCAAACTCGTTCAAGTCAGGATCATCATTAACATTTTCATCAGATTTCGATATATCAGATGTTATGTCTTGGGACGATGACATCTCTTATCTGTCCAGGAAAGAATAAAAACCAATTGTACTAACGTTTTAAGATACAGAATGGTTAATTACGTTGGCACAACAGGCATGATACTAATGTCATGGTGGGAAATGAGACATCCATGTTTGCTCGATTCCTTTAAAACACTATTCATTTTCTCTTGCTTTCATTATTTGCAAAGGAGACTTCCGCATGTCTTCTTTTAAAATTTAACCGTTTAGATACCTACTATTAATGTATGGTCGCAAGTATGAACACGTTCTGAAAGCGATGAAAATGTGACAATAAATGCAAAAGGTATACAACATTTCCCTGTTATATTTGTATTGTGTCCTCGATGCAAATACTACTATAGAATGAAAATACATCATGTATCTGGATATATAATTTAAAAATGAGGGTAATCTCAAGTCTGCACTTTAAGTACATCGCTGACGCGGGGCCCAGGCTGTTTTAAAAGTACAAACAAAGGAAATACACTTGAATAATGAAGGGTATTGATGCAGTCTGAAGTATTCACAAAATAAACATAATATGAATTCATCCATATCTGATATTAGTTTTTTCGCAATGAGGCGGTGATGTGTTCTTTAAAAGATAAGGAAACTCAATTACATTTTTGAAACCTATCATGATAAGAACACACAATCTGAATAAATGTCATTCGAGCATCTCAGTATCTCAATAAAGTAATTGCGTCCATCGTCGTTACTTAAAAATCCGATATGTTAACATATCCACACCTTGGCAGATCGATCAGATGTTTCAGTGCTTCGGATCTGTGAATTTCATATGATGATGCACCGGCAAGCAACCGCATCCAATCAAAATCAAGTTTACTGATATTAACGACTGAGTTGTGACACATGGGCGATCCTGTAGACTATCAGAGTCAAATTAAATTATATGTCCGTAGGTTTTAATTGATTGATTAGGATTTTTAACGTAGCTTTAACAATTTTGCAGTCATATCGCTACGATGTCTGCAGTGAGATAGTTATAGTGATGTCTGAGACTGGGGCATCATGCTGCAGACATGTAGCATGATGACCCACCCAGTCACATTATCCTGACACCAGGCCGACCAGTCCTAACACTAACCTCTTAATGCTGAGCGTCAAGCGAGGCAGCTGTTAGTTCCATGTGTGTAAGTCTTTGGTAGGACTCAGTCGTAGATCGAACCCACGACCTCCCGCTTCCTGCGGCAGACGCTCTAACCACTAGGCCACATGAGCGGTCTATATCTTAAACCGAAACCCAAGAAGAATAGCATTGTTATTTAAGGAGACTGATGATAATATTGCAGAAAACGCACAAACTGGAAGTCTGCGATTCATATTTTAATGAATATACGAATGAAAGGGGACTCAAGCTCCTTGACTTTACCATATATACTAAACCGGAGCTAATGATCAGCCAGAGCAATACTTCTGACGCAACACGTCATGACTGGATTGAGTACAGCTTGCTGAGGAATTGCGTCCAGTCTAGTGTTAAAACTGCCATAACACATAGCTGCTCACAGCTTCCATGGGCAGTAATCATGACCTACTAAAGGTGACTGATAGGTCAGGATCAACTTTGAACTTAAAAATCTTAAAGCTCCAAAGGTTAATCAAACGCTTGAGGCAGCAGTAGGCATAATGTTACTCTGATCACAATTCTTGATACTGAGGAATCAATTTAGACTTCTTGATCACCACGGCAGTAAGAGGCATTGCCAGCGTGATGCTTGGAAAGTGATCTACTCACAACAATCTGCAGCAGCAAGCAGTAGAATGACCCACCATGGACCCATTCTTGATCGTCACTTTTTTTAAGAAAGGGAATCTGCAGCTGTTAAAGAAGTACCAAAACGCACAGCATCATACGTCATCCAAGCAAGATTATCGTTAAATAAATTACCAACAGAACGTAACCCCATTCCTAAAGCACAGACAGGTTTAAGAAAACACTTTATAATACTTATCCGATTCATAGAGTCTTACGTGAAGAAAAAAATCTGCAACATCGAAATGACGTCTATCATATATTTACTGACTTCCAGAAGCCTTTTGACACGGTATGTAAGGCAACCTTATGGGCCACATAAACGCAACATAAATGCAAAATCAATCAACACCTAGAACACATGTATAACAAGACAATTAGCTCAGTTCTCGCCATTGACAACACCAGATATTGGCTCATAACCAAGGTCGGAGACTGACAATGGTGCCATTACTCACCCACTCTCTTCAATATCTACCTGGAAAGAATCGTGTTTGAATCCCTGATGTCCTGGAACACCATGTGTGCAGAATTAGAGCTGGAGGCAGAATATTCTCCAACAAGAACTTTACTTATGATACAGATGGCTAGCAGGAGATGATCGAAGAACTGGAAAGTCTAGTGAACCGTTTAAGAAATAAGGTTGGAGATTAGAGCTGAAAATACCAAGCTAATGACAACAACCAGAGGGGCATCCAAAAGGAAATAAGTGTGAATGGACAGAGGTTCAACAGAGGTATAAGCTTCTATTAACGCCCCCGAGTAAGGTTTAAAACTAATGTTCCTTACGGGGTGGTCCCGACAGCAGTTATTCTGGCTAGACTGAAGACGTATGGAGTCCAGTTATTGAAGTATTGCATATATCCGACTTTTTTGCATACACATTACCCTTGACTTATCAGTAGTCTTCTTAACTTTCTCATACGCATTACCCTTGACTTATACACATTGACTTTATCATACACATTACCTTTGACTTTTTCATACATATTACCCTTGACCTGTATTGAAATTGGAGGGTCATGCACACTTATATTGATACAGATTCGAGAAGAGACCTTTCGCTGTATTGTTAGAACGTCTACAACGACTGCAGTCCAGTTATTGAAACATTACAAGGTTAAAAACGGACAATATTATAAGACTTTGTGAATGGCAAGACTAGCACATTAATATTGGTATTATTATTAGAATTATTATTATTATTATTATTTCTTAAATCACTAGTGCATATAATTTCTGCATAATGAATAACATATACATAATGTCTGTTTAATTGTATCAGTCTCACAAATTCTTTATCATGCAAAATTGTGATTGCTAAAACCTTTCCTTACTTTTTTTCTGAGCCGGAAATACGCTTAATCAATTTGGAATTCATTAGCCGTTCATCTTTGGTAATGTAGTAGTTGTAATGAGTTTAAAAGCACGTTAACACAAACAACCGTAATGGGGCAAGTATATTATTGGAGAAATAGGATCGTTAAAAAATATGTATTAAATAATAGTATACTGTGTTCATACTGATTGATAAATTTTTTAACTGATTTCCTTTTTTCAAAAAGGGTATCTCAGTATATACTCTCTAGCCATAGCATTTTGGTGTTAATGATTTTTGTGAACGGTTAGCTTTCGGATATTTAGTAATATTTGAATTTTTGAAGAGTTCTTAATATGTTCGTAAAACGTTAGAGAACAATGTTTACAAGGTTTCATACAACCGACGTTTACTAATGAAGCAAAAACGGTATAAAAACTTAGCCAAATATTCATAAATAATGTGAATTATTTGTCTCGCATATACACGTTATGAACTGCCGAATCCTTTCCATAGTATATTTTTTCATATGTTGCTGAAATAAGAATGTAATATAAGTATCTAAAAAATGTTAATACATCCATATTTAATGGTATGCAAAATAATGAACATCATAACGTGCAGATAAGAACAACTGAATTAACATAATGATATTTAAATAATTTATGTAAATTCAGTTGTTCTTATCTGCACGTTGGTGTTTTTATAGTCTGGATCCATAACTTTCCAATCTTATTCTTCTCGACATAAAACTTCAATAGTTAGTATTTGTTTGTATTGGTTACGATTCTGGCTAATTTATTTGTAACATTTAGAGCTTACTTTTGTTAGGTTATGTATAGTCTGAAATTGACAAATTTGTACAATTGTAAAATAGGATGCCAAAAGAATTTATTGTAGTGTACTGGAATGTGTTTTTGTGTGTGTCCTTTTTGTATCTATAAAATCCTTAAAATGGAGTATTGTCTCATAAAATTAAAAAATGACAAATGCATTTAGCTTATACTGGTTTATTTGTAGTCATCGAATTGGTTATACTAATGTAAAACAATTACAGGGAAAACATATATACTTATATATTTTGTTGCTTCGTTTTTATTTATACCTCACCAAGTAAAAATGGTAACATTGACTAATGAAATAAATACAAGTTAAGAAGCAGATGGAATTCTAATATTTTCCCTTGGACAAGGAGGAGGTAATACTACGATGTCCTCTAAGGAGTAGTGTACTACAGGTGTGTAATCCTGTGTCCCCATAGTGTTTGACATTTACTACACTTGTGTTATCCCCACAATGCAAGTGGAAAACACATCATATGAGTCAAATAAAAATGTCGTTTCTTAAAAACATCTAGACTTTGAGGACGTACATTTGTTTAAAATCAAATACAATCCTCTATAAAGGGTGCAAATAAATGCTTTCCATAAGGTCGAACTCCTAATGTATGCAGATTTACAAGGTCCTCCTAATGTAGGTAGTGCTTTATTTGCTGTAATATTTTGAGTTGACATTTCATTTAAAAAAACTAAGTTACTCCTTTAAGTATTAAGTAAAACTATACGTACATGTGTTATGTACATTTAATTTAATTTTTTGTGGGGTTACTTTTATTTTTTTAAATATTCCATTACAAGTTTTTGACATGGTAATATTGATAACTGGATTTGATTTTGATCCAAAATTGAGTTCATTTCTGTTTGACCTGACTGTGTTTCGTTTCATATAATTGATGTAAATAACTAATAATAGAAACATTGTATCTAGTTGCTGACTTTACAATCAGGTAATAGGTTTGGTAAACAACATTTTGAATTATTTTTAATTCTTTCCCAAAGTAAGAATCAAGGCCATATCTGGATTGCATGCCAGAGAGCATCTATCAAGTGTTAGAAACTTCTCTTTTTCAAGAACATTAAACCTTATCCGTTAATTGTTTGAGTTTCTGTTTATCGTAGAACGTTTTTGAAAAGAAGTTTGTATGTCCGGCTTTAAACAATTGATACATTAAGTTGTCCTTATAGTGTAACCAGTTTGGGTTTAATTATTATTTTCTTCAAATTGTTTAAAATCGAGTAATTATTTTCCATCGAAAATAATTCTTTCTTTATCTTTTTCAGTTTTGTCTTTTCTATTTCTAGTATCCGTGTCCCGTTGTAGATTGTTGTATTGGGAATCGTCGCTAATCTATACGTACGATATTACCTTTAGTCCGACTTTATCTTCAAATGTTTGAGCTATTGCCTCTATAGGTACTTCCAACGGGATGTCTAAAATATGTAGGTCCCCGGTGTGTTTCTTTATTTTCCTAAGTATTGGTATATGTTCTCTTACAGTGATTGTGTGTTCTCCAGTAGTAATATTGGTGTTGTTCCTTTAGGTCGTATATTGTATACCTTATAGCCTTTTGGGTTTATTGAGTAGAGTTTATTTGTGTAGTCTTCATTTATCATGTTCAAGGTGGTAATCATCACCCCTTTGTGGTTCCCGGTAGTTCATTTATCAAGATAGTTGACATGTCCAACTCATGTATTCCTTTCTTATATTGACACTTCAAGTAGCTGTCCAAATGTATCTGTACCTTGCCTATTATGAAAAAACTTTTTCCAGCTCACGTATGTTTTTCCTAATACCCGCCATTTTTCCCCCGTGACTCTCGTGATTGTACACTCCCTTATTTTTCAATCCATTTCTTCCAATGTTTCTTCCTCTTCTTAGTAATATTATTCTTTTTAGTATAATGACTCTATTAATTGTCTGGCATTTCGTACTCGGTAGTCGGTATTTGTAGTCTTCGCTATTATTAATCAATTTTAAGTCTGTTTCGTACGCGCTATTGTGATTATAATTATAAACGCTTAGTTTACTTCTCAACAACACGTATAAGAATACAGCACGCAGCAATCCAGGTGAGGTCACGGATAATACTTTTTGTGATCCATTCGAGCCTAGTGATACTTTAAATGCTCGGTAGCAGACATAACTTGTTGTACAGGGCGCCACTTAGTACCGAACTAAGCATTAAATAACTCTACGGTAGGTTGGTCTCGTAACCGACAAATTTAACGTATAGGCTGTGTCGACTGGCGATTAATGTAGGTCACTTGGTACAAGTCACGTTTTAATGTTTTCCTCCAGTGCAATATGTTTTTCATTCACTCTCCCGAATTTTGCTGATGTTGTCCCTTACGCACGAGAGGAGAAAGAGCAAGTGAAATAAAAGGATTCTGATAAAATTATGTAATATTTTAATATCATTAGAGGACAGGAACTATAAATACTTGTAATAGTTTTTTTCATATGTCATTTATGATCAATGAATGATTAGAAATTCTTCATTGATCTATAGGCATGCAGTTGAAAGATTGCGGATATATTCGTAAAGGATAATGAACAAAAAATGTTTGAAAAGGATTAAAGATTGCATAACTATGAAGATTATAAAGCGAACATCGTACTTATAACTGGTATTATTTTGTATGTCTACGTGTGGACGAACCTCCCCTCCACACTGACAGACTCCAAGAGTAATTTGATGTATAGTAACACTGAAAGTAAAATAGAAGTTTTATGGTTTAAACTAAAGCTCTCTGGAAAAAATGAAATAAATATTATATACCATTAGATGCTTTCTATTCCATATGAAACTTTACCTGATATGTGTGTTTCGTAATGCTGGTTTATTTAACCTCAAACGTCCCAGTGTCGAATATTTAAATGGGCGCGATTTCATAGGAACTTCTTAATGTTCAGTCTTGTGACAACTAGTTAGAATTAGATATCGAAATGACACTACCAAATGTCGCCTTCTCTATAACTATGCACAAGAGTCTCCAAGTAGTAAAAAACACTAGAACTAGAGAACTATTCCTCTCTTTACGGACTGCAATCTCTCTCTCTCTCTCTCTCTCTCTCTCTCTCTCTCTCTCTCTCTCTCTCTCTCTCTCTCTCTCTCTGATGATTAACCGTTCCTTTTAAACAGTAACATAGAAAAAGTGAAAATAAAAAGCTTGTAAAACTTAATAAAAAATTTATTGAGTACAAAATTTTTCACGAAAGAAAAAACAACTTACGGTTTTAACAATCAATTCCAAAATTAATCCAAAAATAATTCAAAATATTATCCGCTAGAGAAATTACTAAAGTCCTGGTACTAAAATGTCCAAATAATTCTAAGTTCGAATTCCAGTGAAGTAGCCAATATGGAAGACGATTTCACTTGTTGAAGTCAGTTCTTGTTAATAAAAATCTCTATGAGCACAATTCTTTTCCAGATAAACAACAAAATAATTCCTCTTGATCCAAGCGAATTGACACAATTTCCAGTAGTAGCAGAGGGGGCGAATCGGACAATTTTTAATAGGCGTCGATTCGGCAAACCAAGGCTTCTCGAAAAGCGAGAAGAAAGAAGCCATGGTCGTTGTCGCGCCCCCTCTGCTGCTATGGGTTTAACAATTTTTTTTACGATGAAAATCATTTAAGATGCAATTCTTTTACGATTTCACAAACAGACTAATTTGTAAAACCTCACCTCGTAGATCAATTAGATTATTGGACTGGTCAGTGAGTTTGAAATTAATTCTCGTTAAAGAATTATTATGACATCGCATATAGACTGGATTAGTTGGATCCTCAATAATTAGAAATCCCGGAGGAGCTGTTGGGGCGAATGAGTATAAAATATATCCCTGGTGGGCTTGATTTGATCGCTCGAGATTTATTTGATAGCTTCCTTCGATAACATCACATACTAAATTCAATGCAATCACCGAGGATTGATTTACTTTGAATGGAGCGACATGCGTACCACCACCATCTGGGTCATTATTATGTGTCAGGATAGTTGTCTGTGGTTGTGGCATTTTTTCCATGCGGCGAGTATTGGTTGAAAGTATTCATCGAGGAGATCATTGGTTGATTTTTTTAGTTCGTCTACATCATACCTGGAAAGCTTAAATTCAGAAATATCCTCTACGCGTATTTGATACTTTTTTGCAAATTCTATTCTCTCAGAACCATCTCTGGCATGTAATACAGCTTGAATAAATCGTAAGTTATATAGTTACATATCATGTGTGATCTGATTTAGTATTTCCGTATATTTGATGATTGAGGTTTTGGATGATAAATCGATAGTAATGTTCTTGCAAAATCTGCCGTAATTTATTTAGATACTGTTTGTGGTTTTCATAAAGAAAATCAATAAATTCTGAGATTGCAGGGGTTATTGCTAAAGAACCCGCCCCTATCTCCAAAAACCAATTTCCATTATTGTAACTAACAGGATTTTTAAAAAATTCTCATTTATTACTCCAGGTATTTACAAGGGAGATGTCATGATATGATTTTACGTCTGTGATATAATTTGATTTTTTTAGGTTCGGGTATTTGATAAGATGCCTGAGGTGGATTTTCAGGCCATCCTAGCACGGTTTTAATAGAACTCTGATAGATATCTAAGGCATACCCGGGTGAGTTTATCTCAATTGCGGATGATAGCGTCGGTTCATGAACCGTTATAGCTATTTTCGATTCTTTTCCAGTAATAGATTTTATTCTGCGTTGTAATTCAGCATTGATTTGTTCGATTTGGTAGGACCCAGAAGGTAGCGAAGCAACGTCCCAGTCTGGAGTCCCGTCTTGTTTATTCTTATTCGAGAACACCAAGGAATTATTCGGTTGTTGACCACTAAATGCTACCGACCTAATATTAGGCCAACTAATACTCGTATACTCGTACTTTCGCTAACGCTATCTCCTTCACGGGAATCGGAGTGGGGAAATTCACACTGAATTCAGGATTCGTTGATGTTATTGATATCATGCTGGTTTTCACCGGGGTTGTGTTTACCGCTATTCGTTGAAGTAGTTCTTGTGGTGTTGTCATCGTTGTTATTGTTATTATATTTTTCAAATTTTTGACATCACGGATCATAAACACGTACCATTGCTGAAAACTCATTATCTGATATTAATGTATCATCGAGTGAGGATGATATCATCGAGGATAATTGCGAGTACGCTGTTGACACAGCATGGAACTTGATTACGTAGTCTTGTAGTTTACGCTGGCTGCATGATGATATTTTTTTGTTATAATCGAAATAATTCCCGCGATTGTTGTCGCCGAAGATATAAAAATTGGAACAGCTATTGGGGCAATCATTGTCACAGAGAAGAGTATTATACCGGCTCCGGTGATTACACCACTCACCGAGTACACGGTGACTCTTCGTCGGTATTTTTTTTATTTTTGTTTGGTACTCCTCAGTGAGGGTTTTGAGTTTAGTTTGAAACTCTCTGACTTGATCATAGCGGTATTGAGATACCGAAGGTATCGTCGGTGATGAAATCATTGACGATGAAATAATCGGTGATGACATTTTATTTTCAAACAGTTTACGATTTCAAGTTGTTGTTTACTTAAATCCACTACGAATTCCGCACACCACGTTACTGAAACCTTAGCTAAATTAATATCAGTGGATACTATCGTGAACTGTTCAGTTGTATCCTTGTCGATGATCGTTGATATCGTATTGTTGACCCCAGATGAACTCGTTGATGAAATATTAAATTGAGTTGGTGATACTAGTGTTAATCGATAAATACCCTTGACAGTTGCAGTGATATCTAATTTGTTGTTTGTAGGTGTCCACGCAAATGATCCGTGTTGGATCGTGTATACTACATTGTTGGTTCTCTCATGAGGAATTTTTGTTTTTTCAATGATTGCTATCATCCTCGGTAGATCAACTTTGATGGCGTCAGTGATCGCTTTAATATCCGTGATTGTATCGAGTTTCGTGATGATACTAGTTAGATCCATTTTAATATCTTCGGGTTTAGCATTTTTTTTACCAAAAAAATTATCAATGGAGTCATCGGTCCTGTTAAAGTTTTTACGTAACGTACCAAATTGAGTTACATGAGCGTCATACTCCGATCGTAGTTTTGTCAAAGCATCAATAGCATTTTTTTATCTCCGTGAGTTTCGGTGTGGTCACTGGTGGATTTCCGAGAAAATCTAATAGAGACTTGTCAATATTGTAAATTATATTTCTTTGTAATCTAGAAAAACTGATCGAATTTAGTTATGTGGTCGTCATATTCATCGCGTAGTTTTTTTTAAAATAATTATATCGTTGATGCATAATTATTACCGAGTGTTGTTCATTTATCAGTGAGCGTTGAAACAAGTACACCTGGTTTGAGTTTACCCTGATCGGAAAACAACGCAATAGTATCTTCTACTGCGTCTCGTCGTTTAACTAAAATATCATACAGGGAAATATTACTAGTTTTCAATTTGCCCTGACGATCTTGAAATATAACTATTTTATTGGGATCAACACTTGCTAAGTTCAACATCCCAGCTATTTCATCTTCGATTATTTTTTTTACATCACCGGTTGCAGTGTCATCGGGTTATTTCAGCATTTAATAGAGGTCTCCCCCAGACATCAATCATATTATTGTAAAAATCATTCTCTAAAATCTTCGATTTGAAATCTTTGATTTCCGGCGACTACTCGTATATTCATTTTACGACCCGATGAGGTGGTTTACCCGATGATAAAATAGCGTCAAGGACATTTAATACTTCATTGCCACATATTGGTGGGTCATTTAGCTGTTGTGTTGGTAGCGTAGAATACCAACAAGGAGTTTTTAAATGGTTTATATAACGCATAAATTCCCTCGGCGGCGCTAACGCATATGAATCGAAATAAACTATTACACGTGGGTCAATCGCGTATGCAACCCAGTGGGTTCCGGGTCCGGTGCTGTTATCAAGATTAATAATACCGGTTTCAACGTTTTTTGGTTGCGTCGGCAACTGATCTCGCATAAAAACACCTCTAAAGTTTTTGTTATTGCCAGTGCTTTAGCAGCATTGAGTAAATCAAAATTTGACATTGGAACTATAGGCAATATCGAAGATGGAACCGAAGGGTCCCGAGTTAATATAACGTTCCTGGGATTCTCCGGCCTTTTCAGCTGTACCATGAATACGGGGTTCCTGGTAGTCTTAGACCCTTTCCCTTTTTTTATATTCTTTCCCGGTAGCTTTCTTTAGTGCCATCCCTGCTGCGGTACCAACAGCCCATAACTCAGTCGCTTTAGCAACCGCTGGGGCCGCTGCCGAAATTAGCGCTGTAATCGCAGCTAACAACAGGAATATACCGCCTGATTTTATCATGTATTTGATCGCGTCTGCAGAGAGAGTAACCTGAACACCTTTTTTTATCTTTGAAAGCATCATTGAAGTGTTTTTTTGACGAGTTGTCAGTGACAGTTTATTCTGATCACCAGACATCTGATTGTGTTTCAGCGTTATCGTGGTTCCACATTTTTTAGCTGATTCCAATTGCAATTTTTTTAATTTGACCGGGAGTCAATGTAACACTAACAACACTTTATGACATTTTATTAATAACAGATTGATCTAATTGTTACATTGAAAACTCTTTGAGTTTTAATCATAGATTTTCCACTGGTGCATCGACTACTCTCATTTTTCCACCAATACCTTCGAGTAGCATTGATTTTGCGGTGAGGATGACAGCAACCGCTCTGTATTCGGGGATAATACCACGAAGCACATTAGCTCTAAAATGTATATCAAGGACGGACTGTCTTGTTAAATCAAGATGTTCCAACGAAAAGTAATAGATCTGATATAGATTCCTAAAATCATGTTGTGATATTTGTAGACCGGTATCAACATTTTGATCGAGTCCCATATATGACAACAGACGATGATACACGCGTGCAATATGGTTTTGACCGTATGGTTCCTGCTGGCCATTTATTCTCAGCGAGACGTCATTAACACCTAATTGATCAAATATCATATATCTGAAGCGTTGATCGTTAACTCTCTCGGTACTCTGTAACGCAATAAATATGTGTCTGGGTGCAGCAACACCTTGTTTTGATGCCAGGTTCAATGTAAATATGCCGTTAACAGTTGATTGCTTAACATCTGTTGTTGTTGTTAGCCAACTTAATAATGATTTTCCTCCTGTATCCATAAATGATAGTAATCGTTCTTCTGCGGCGAGTGCTGGAGTCATTACTGGCATCCACAATGACAGTTTTGTTAAAATGACTTTACCGGCATCAGCAAGTAGATGTGCAGGATCCACTGGAATCCTCCAAATTGCGTCATTGTCATTACCCTTTCGCACGAGCACTACTGTATGCTTTGCTCCATAGATAACGTTTCGGACATTTCTGCAGAATCCAAATATATGATGCAGTGGAATCGCACATGAAAATGATTTACGCGCTCCTTCCAACACTGACATGTGTGTTGCGGCTCCTAGGTTGAAATTATCAGTAGTATTTATAATCATATCCTCGATAGCAGCAGGAACAGCAGCACGATCATATGGTCGTCTTACAACAAATTGATTTCTTCCAGTAGTATTTTTAGTATCCTTTGCAAACATCATAGAAGGGCCCGCCGATCTTGTATAATCATCAGAATATCTTGCTAGCCCTATTACTGTTGTGGCAACATCAACATCACGTTCTAAAGACTCAATTTCTCTTGCATCAATCATATATCTTGCACTCTCGAATAACGCCTTGATACCATTATTGACAAAACCGACTTGGGTACCATCTGGATACGATGCTGGTACAACAGAAGTATCAGTTGATAGTACAAGTTATCCTTCTACTTCGATAAACGCTTCAGCGGGTAGAAAGTATTTACTGGTATCATGGACTTGAAGTTCAATTCTTGATCGAATATCTGGCTGTGTTGCATGATAGGAATAAAACTGATAATCGCGTACAGAATAATCTTTACGCATTTGGGCGTCCATATCAAACGCTGGATCAAGTGTCCGTTTGAACATTTTATTATATATTCCTTGATCCAAATCGCGTTTTCGGTCGGGATCTTAAGCCACTTTCCGCCATCATGTTTGCGATATCATCTGGGTTGCTGGTCGCCATTGATGCCAATTTCTGATCCATTGCGCTATTTATTATTTTGCTAACACTTGGAGGTATTCCTTCCGTGGATGGTAACGGCAGTGATAAAATCACCGGTGGTTTCCTTCGCCGTCGAACTAATGCTACTAGTTTATCCTTTGCAGCGGAAAATGCTTTCCCGACAACATCTCCAACAGCTCTAATATCCTTATCACGAATAACATCAATGTCTTTCATTGATAATTGTTTTGCTAGCGGCGCCACTTTTGGAGCCATTCTTGCAAATAACCCTGAATGTTATCACCGAAACCATCACCACAGTACGCTCTATAAACAGGCAATCGTGAGTTTACTACATAGACGCTGGTTGGTTTATCGTGGTTGTAGTGTATGATCATTCTTATTGAATTACTAGTAGTTCAAATGATATTTATCTAATGTGGTGATGAAAAATCCTTTGGATTTTCAGTCACTGTGATAACCATGATGTTCGGCTAATTCATCAATGAAATCTCGATATACATCAATATTCATGATACCGCCTTGAAATAACCACATACATATATCAGCTGCTTCATTAATTATTTCCGATGAGTTATTTCCAGCTTGTTTCCCTCCTATGAGAACTTCTAATCGTACTATATCGCTAAGACTATTACCAGGACAACTAACTAGACCACTACCTGATACCCTTGAAGTTCCACTGGAAAATCTTTGATTGGAATCTCTTTGAGATTCGGAAAATCCCTCCCCGGTTGCACCCTGTGCATCATCATCATCTTGTAAATGCCCAAAAGGTTCATCATCATCATCTTGAAGTTGAAACCTCCCACGTTGGTCAAGTGATGTATCTAACTTAGGTTTTTCTTGATTTTTCCGTCTTCGTGTTGGTGTTTGGCGCTTTCTTTCTTGTTGTAGTTCTTATATTTGTTGTTGTCGTTCGTTTATTTGTTGTTTATCATAATTACAAATTCCTTTTTTAAATTCTTTATACCATATCTCGCTCTTATCTAAACGATCAATCCCTTTGTTGATTTTATATAACCAATCAACCCAGTCATTACTTTTAATTCTACTATCTTTATACTCGTCCTTTAAAACTCTTTTTTTTGAATGATAGCTTTTAGCAGCAAAATCACCAAAAGCGTGATAATCTTGTTTGTTTAATAATTGAATTTTTTTATTAGTGATTTTGCCTCTTCAGTAAATTTATCCACTAAAGAAACACTCGTTTTTTTAGTAAAATCACCCTGTGGTTGTTGTTTATCTCCAGTTATCTGTTTCAACAACGGGAGAATACCCTTTTTTCTATCCTGTTCGTCAATAGTCTTCCCCAAAATAACTCTCTCGGTGGTGACAGTGATGGGTTTAAATAATTGTTCCGTATCAGCAGAAAAACCAGTCTGTAAACTCTGTCTAGTTTGTAGTTTTTCTCGCACAGAGTCGCGGATTGGTATAAACTTCTTAATTGCAGATGGTCGCTCACGAGCTAGTTTAGTCATTAATGCTTCGTTTACCATTATTGAAACAGCAAAGAAATGTCCAATTAATGTACGATCTAAACGTAATGACAAAGTCACTGGTGACAGAAATCATCAAAGATAATTCCAAGTGGAAAATCTCTAATTGATTCATTTAGAATAAATCGACTCTGTGACCCGACTGACACCAGCATCAATTTTTGGTCATTGCTGGTCATTTTTTGTCCATTTTTGGTGATTTTTTGTCTATTTCAGGTTTGTAATGATCATTTATGATCAAAAAATAATTCCAAGTAAAAAATCTTTAATTGATTCATTTAGAATAAATCGACTACTTAACCCGACTGACACCAGCAACAATCACTGAAAAATCACTGAAAATCGCCAAAAAACTGACCAATAAATGACCAGCAATGACCAAAAAATGACCAAAACTCAATTAAAAAAATAATGTATCTCCTTTGTTATTTTCGACGAATCAATTATTGTGGTTTTTCTTTGAGTGTTCGGAAGAATGATTATTGACAACCGGATACTTGAAAAAAACACAAAAAAAAAATACAATTGTTTGTAATACTACGTTTCCTCACAAAACCGATAATTGATTATCCTGTTGAAAATCGTGATAATGAAAACCATTGAGATCAGATGACGTAGCGTTTCAAGAAACCCATTGAGGGCAACTCTTTCATAGGCCGACATACCCGTACGAGTTATTCCCCTTAATGCCATATAGAATAGTACAAAATATATAGTCAGATATAAATGAATTGAATTCTTTGCATATTTTTCTGGAAATTGCTGATCGGGTTATTCCCTCTGCAACGAGTCGTATTGAGGGTATACAAATATCAACATATTTTCCGGCTTTATTCATATATTGAAATACCCTCTGTTCGCCTGTATGAATATCTTTCGATTTTACACATTTTGCATTTTTCCAGTATTTCCCAGTTTTCCCAGATGCAGTATTCTCACTTTGTGTAACAGCTCGTAAATTATCAAAAGAATTATCAGTCTTAATACCATTTATGTAATCGATAACAAAACCATCCTTCATCAATCCATGGAAACACTCGTATATTATTCTATGATTAAGATAACTTTTCCCTCCAGCGCCAAATATAAAAAATCCCATACCATTGTCAACACCAACTGGTTTCTTCAGTCTTCGGTTTCTGACAATACCGTCACGAAACGCGTCATAATCGCTGATCACGAGATGCGGTTGAAATTCTTGGTTCATTTATATACATATACTATTTGTCCAATTCATTACTTGGTTGAAGTATTACTTTGGAATCTATCAATATAGTCTTGAGGCGTTCTTATGACTTTGTCGTTGACACAGTCATTGATGGAATCTTTGATTCGTTTATCATAATAGTGCTTCAACTCTCTGTATCGCTTACCACCGCAACCGAGACATAACTGCGATTTACCAAGCACCCCTACCCCACATGATATGCAACGGACAGGGTCAAGACTTCCACCACGTACACTTTGCATATGATATGTACAGAATTCCTTTCTGCATGATTTGTTAGAAGCGGTTACTGATCCTATCATCAACCATTTGCAATGATTCATTATACATAAATTCTTTATTTAAATACTTGTTATAATTATAATATGAAGGAGTTCGAGAGATCATCGAAAATTAAGTCCTGGGAAAATGTTCAATTCAATCTCGATAGAAGCATATTGGGTAGAATCCGCGATTGTTTTGATGAATTCAAGCGCGATGGAACATCTCACTGTTGGTCAACATTTCGAATTGATGGTAGTGTTGATGCTACCATGAATGACGGAAGAGCAGCAGTGATAATCGCACATCTTGACCCAAGAAAGTATTTTTTCAGAGTGAAATTCATTATTCGTTCAGAAACAGGAGATTGGATTGTCAGAGATAAATATGACCCCATCCTGAAAGATAAAATACTGTCACTGTGTGTCAAGATTCTAAACCAGGAATTCTGACTGGGATTGACAAACCGTACTGCGAGAGATCTTATCCTGTAACCGCGGTTGTTTATGGAATCTATCCGTTAAATGATAAACAGAGTGTTGAAAAACTAAACCCCATGAAATTGTCATCGTTGAATTGAGTAGCAGAACGAATAATAGAACACTTCACAAATGCGTTGCGTGAAAGCAAATTGACTGCTCTAAAACGCAAAAAAATAAATGAATGGGGACTAACAGTAAAGGAGCGGAGCAACAATTCAAGATATAAGCAAATTAGAAACATCATTAAGATTCCCAATAACCATCATGACGATAACAGGGGAAGTATGACATGAATCAAAACATAAATCAAAAGGGGCTCCAATCAAAATTATTGATCATAACGAACACGCGTGGACACCTGCGGTAACAATATTACCGCGAGATAGAACAATAAAATATCTACCCGCGGAGTTCTCCCCGGAATTCTCCCCCGAGGAGAAATTATTTGATTTTATTTACCAGTTAAGTAAAAACGATCCTCTGTCAGTGTGGTTACTTCACAGTTTTGAGAACGAAGAGGGTAAATTCGATTAATTTGTAAGACCAAACGGGGAATTATACCGCACTGATGCCCTCCACAACAAGATGAAAAAAACTAGCTAGTAGTTTTTCAACAGAACACGACGAACAATTATTAACAAATTGTTTTACAATTTCGTCGGTTGCAGCTCATTTTGCGAGAAAGAGAAACAAGTGGAAATCAACAAGAGCTGAATTTCTATCAGATATCAAATCAAGCTGCGTCGAATATAACCATGGTGGATTATGGAATGCAAAATATGACCCTAAAACTATTATTTCAGTTGATATGGTTGCGTGTTATCCTGGGAGTTTTCTCAGGTACGGAGAATGTGCTAAGTACTTCAAGCGATTTGGACATCCCACACATGAGATGACCCGTGTTGCGATTAATGGACCACTATCTGATTTTGATTTAACAGCATTCGCTCGTGTGGTATCATTTGAACTGGCTACGGGACTTCATCCGTGCTGTTATGTTTGGATTGGTAGACACATATCTGAAAAACAGGGGATGCCAAAAGTGCTATTACGATATATGATTGATTCTAAAATGCTGATATCGCTGACTGTCAGTGAAGCGAATATATCATATCGAGCGCAGACTGATGTCTGGTTACCACAACATGATAGTCTACATAGCGAAAATAGAAAACAATTCCCGTCCCTCAGCGAAGAATATATCTTGAAATGGTCTAAACAGCTATTTGAAATCAGAAATAAAGAACTCGGTAGACGAATAATCGGTAAATTCACTCAGGGTGGAAAATACGACAATAATCGATATTCTTCACGGTTGATTACAGATAGCGTTGAATACGATTTTATAATCGCGGATGTAACATCTAAGGGCATATACGTCAATCGTAAAGACGCTTTCTTGTCCGATGGAACCAAATTAGGTACAATTGTTCCTTACATTGAGGACATCTATGCTGGCTTATGCTTCTATTAATCTATTTTCGATGATAAATAGATTTCCTGACACCGCAGTTAGAGTAGCCACTGATTCATTTTATATAAACGCGAAACTCAGCGAAGCCGTGGCCGAATTAACAAATTCTGACGAGAGTTGGGGATCATGGAGAATTAAAAAGGAGATACTTCGTGATTATTCCAGATCAGCAGATGTTACGATTAAAAACAATTACTTGAAAAATAATCAGATATCAGAACTATCTAATGCACCGCAGATATCTGATCCAATATGTATATATAGAACCGTTTACTTAAATGGCTGTGGTGGGTCAGGAAAGACGACTTGTGCGATTTAATTATTTCGTGGAAAAAATCCTACGGATTTTCACGCTAGCGTTTCCAAATCAAACATGATTGTGCTAAAACCGACCCACAGCCTTGCAAGAGAGATGACACAACGAGGAATTAATGCAAGCTCTTATCACAATTTCTTTCGATGGAAAGGCGACGAATGGACTCCTGATCGAAAGGGTGAGAAATTTATTCCTGACGTCGTGATTTGGGATGAGATATGCAAGGTGTCGTTAGATGTATTACAAAGATTTCTCGATTTTGTATTGCTAGCGAATACAAAAGTGATAATGTGCGGCGATTATGGCCAACCACCATCATTTGTCGGTTTAACCCCGCATGATTGGCTAAAGAATTTTGTAGACTATTATGAAGAAATTAATACTGATCATAGAGCACTTGATGAACAATTACGCGAGTTCAAGAAACTAATTAGATTACAACCAGATAGAATCCAATGTGAAATAGCGCGTGAAATAATTTCGGAAACCTCATTAAATGATTTCTGAGAAGCGTGGAGACCGAACGATTTGATAGTGGCAAGTAGAAAGATAGTCAGAGACACACTTCATATGCAATTATTTGAATTACATAAAGAAAAATTTGCAACACTTCCAACGCCGCTGTGTTATAGACCCAAGCATACACGAAAACAAAATATCGAAGTTGATATTCCTGGGCAAAGTGAGAAGCAGAATTTAGTGTTAAATGATATTGTGCTGGTTGATATCAATGTCGTCGAAGATGCATTGCACGCTGATAAATCCCCATGAACGCTAGGTTACGCAGCAACGATACATTCTTCACAAGGATTGACTATATCCGATTCAATTGTTTGGATTATAGATAATCACATCGAGTGGTCGAATTTAGTTTATCTTGCGGTGTCCAGAGTACGAAGAATAAATCAACTTCGAAGAGTTGTTCTAGACTATAACGACACTACAATAAGTGATATTGTCAGCGTTGACATAATCAGAAAAAAACTCTCTGAGTATAAACAACAAGACAAAAAATAAACGAGAATTTGATATTGATGCCGAATTAATAATTACACTGAAACAACAACAGAATAATCACTACCCGAGTTGCAATTGTATAATGAATTGGCGTTGGTCGGATAAAGACTCTCGACAATTTACCGTAAACAGAAAGAATAACAGTATTGGTCATACCAGAGATAATGTGATGCTGACTTGTCTTGAATGCAACAGGCGCAGAGGTGCTAGTTAAGACCGCGCGGTGGTAATTGAGTATCCTCGGGTATCACTTGCAGTTGTTCACGAGTAAATCCTCGCTGAGGAGCAGTTGTATGCAGTCTATAGACAGCTGGTCTACCCGCAGATCGTGTTATGCTAGATATTTTATGCACGGTGACATTCCAAATAGGATCAGTAGCCATTTTTTACCACCTTCGAGCTCTCCTGGTTCATATAAATATCTAACATTGACATTACCGAGTATTGGATGTTTTGAAAAATCTTTTTGCGGTTTTTCAGGTATATACTTCTTTTTAATCGCGTTGTTAGGTTTCATATTAATTGTTCGAGTAATCTCATTATTCAGCGCGGTAATTACGCCTGGTAATCTCTTGACCCATTCACGGAATCGTTTATCCTGAATAAATTCCTTCGCGTATTGATATCCAAATAACCGCTCAGCAAGCGTCCGATCAAATCGTTCAACAATTGCCTGATTGCGATGTAGTGCAGTAAATCCTCGTCTGATAGTGACATTATGAGTCTTCATTGTTGATAACACTACACCCTGGAATTCCTTACCAGGATCAACTTGTAATAGATTTGGCCAGCGCAGAGGACCCCTTTGATAAACCCTTTCAAACGCAGAAGCCACTTCAGTTGATGATTTTCTTTTTAACGGCTCTGCTTGTTTGAATCGACTCGCAACATCAACTACGGTTAACGCGTACTTGTAGAAACCATCATGTGGCAGAAATAAGATATCAACCTAATGAACATCATAGGTGCGCTGACATCAAAATGCGAGTAGTTAATTTGTTTAGGTGGTGGTAAATAAATCTGCCATATCGCCTGTTTAGATAACAAATTCGCTGCTGTAATATTTTTAACTTTTGCTGCGCTAGCGAGTTTAACAATTTCTGCTTTACTCCTCCAGTATCCTCTTGGAGAATAATAAATATATTCCATGTTGTTATTAATTACCAGCACCTAACATCAATTTACCTTTCATTGCCGATTTTACTAACCATGAAGCCAATTTTTTTTGAAGGATTTATCAGTGATAGAATTCAACGATTGAATTAATTTCACATCTGCGATATGTCTGTGTTGCAGATTACTGCTTTTATAAGCATCATCATGAGCATGACACCCCTTATCAATGGCGTGTATTGGGTTTTCACCGGGTCGGGGTTGGTTTTGATCATTGAGTCTGATATCGAGTCTAGTCCCGAGTCCACAATAACTATACCCTGGAATGTGTTTTTCTCCTGGATACTTAGCGCATGGTGTTCCTGAGAGTTTTACTAACTTGGCTGAAATATCACCTCCTCGTTTTTTTTTAAATCCATAGAAACAAATATAAATTTTTTTGTACTACATTGTACGCATTTACCAGAAAGTGCTGATCTGTTATTTTTAGTTGTAATCGTCATCAAGTCATCTGTGCCAGCTCGCTTCTTACATTTCACACACTATAGATCCATAATATATTTATAATAACATGAATGTAATTGATGTTTCGGCGACAAAAACATGAGAACCAGTTAAGCATCATGCTGCGCTACCAAATTCTTTTTGTATGATTATATTCGGACCATCTGGAAGTGGCAAGACGCAACTGCTTCTTAATTTAATAACGAGATGGATGAAATGGGACAAGTTGTATTTAATAGCCCCGAGCGTAGATGATCAGCGATGCTACGAAGTGTTAAAGGCTTATAATGAAAAAGGAGCAGAAATCACCAGCGAGGGTATTATTGAGTTTATAACCGATATCGAAGAAGCACCAAGCATTGATGATATTGATGAAGGTATTAAAAATTTAGTCGTATATGATGATGTGATGTTAGACAGTCAACGGTATGATATTTTCCAGAGGTAGGCATAAAAACACTGACGTGATATATGTCACTCAACGATACACACAAATACCAAGAGTGATCAGAGATAACTGTAATATTATTGCTGTATTCAACGGAGTTGACACCCATACGCTACGAAATATTTGGCAAACTTGGTGCGGCGGTAATATGGATTAGAATCTATTTAAAAATTTCTTTAGTCACGCTCAGGCAATCCCACATGGATTTGTAACGATACATTTGCATGATCCTAGATCAAGATATCGTATCGGACTTGATAAAATATTCGGTTGAAATCGTTTATGTGAATCTCGAAGAGATTCCATTCAAGGATTGCTAAAATCATAGCAGCAGAGGGAGCGCAACAACGACCATGGCGTCGTTTTTTGTCGCTTTTCGAGGAAGCCTTGGTTTGCCGAATCAACGCCTATGAAAAAAAGATGTCCGATTCGCCCCCTCTGCTGCTCCAGTACAAGGTAATTTATAATAACTCAAAAAGACACAACTTAATATTCTAAAGGCCCAAGTTCTTCTACTGAATAACTCGCTCCAAAACATAGCTTATATACCTGTTTTTACGTAAACAAGAAAGGGGTCACGACCTTCTAGAATCTCTCAGAACAAATATACGTTCAAGAAATCACGTAAACAGCGTATGACCCAACCAAAATAGAAAGATGTTTATACTTTACTCCATTTTGTCCTTGGAACCAACCAATCATTTTAAAAGCTTGTTTACAACTTTGAAACCAGGTCGGAAATGAGGTCAACACCTATTGTTTACTCTGTAAAAATACAGGTCACCCCCCTTCAATGTACGAATCTTAAAACATAAAATGCCAAATTTAAATCTAACAAACAAACATTAAAAATAAATATAAATGACTTACATCACATATACGTAACTTTTTCCCCCATAAAATGAAACGAAAGGTTTATATGAAAAAAACTTTCTTTTTACCACAAATCAATCTACACCTATGGTTAAAAAAACTCGTATAAATTACAGTGTATATAATATATTGTTATACACGGGAAAGAGCGTCTCCGATTAAATTATCTTACTGGTCCATGTCCCACAATATGTTCTAAGAAAGTCTCACTAGCACGGCAGAACTCACTTTTAGATAAATTAACTGTCAAACATGCATCAGTAAGTCTGTCAAAGAATTTTCGAATTGCTGCTAGATGTTCAATCCAGGTGTCGTTGTAGATAATGACGTCATCTATATATGCATCACAATTTTCAAGACCAGAGGTGATCATTTTTATGCGACGATGAAATGTACTTGTTGACCCTTTTATCCTGAATGGCATTATTTTATATTGGTAAAGTCCATCTGGAGTCACAAATGTCGAGATTTCCTTTGCTCTTTCCGTTAGTGGAATGTGCCAAAATCTTTTCATAAAATCAAATTTGGTGACATACTTGGCATTCCCGATTTTATCAATACAAACGTGAATTCTTGGTAATAGGAATGAATATGTTATTGTCACACTGTTCACCTTCCTATAATCAGTGCACATAGGGAAAGTTTTATCTGGATTTGGAACAAGTATGCATGATGAACTCCAATCACTTTTACTGGGCTCGATAAAATCATTCTCCAGCAAATATTGAACTTCGTTTTTTCCTATTTGAGTGGATTCATCCTGTATGGATGTTGTTTAACATGTTTGGAATTTACAATTTCAACGTCATGAAAAATTTTGTTTGTCCTTGTAGGAATATGTGGAAATAAGTGTTCATATTCAAATAATAACTGTTTCAGTTCATTTCTTTCTTGCACTTGTAAATGTGAAAGTTTCTGGTCTAGATCTTTCATAATTTCTGAATTACAAAGATTCGTCATTCCAATATCAATAGAATCTGATGATATTCCTTCACTGAGTGGGACAGGTACAACTAAATTAATTACAGGTTTAACATGGCTATCTCTTTCAATATACTCTTTTAGCATGTTTATATGGCAGAGTCGTTTTTGTTTGCGCCCCTCACCCCCCCCCCCCCCCCCCCGGAGTATTTATGATGTAATTTAAGTCATTACTTTTCCTGTCAACTGTGTAGGGACCATACTAATTGGCCTGAAGAGGATTTTGTGGTATTGGTAAGAAAGCCAGGACTCTATCACCAGGCTGAAAACTCCTTTCCTTCGATTTTTTTTATCATATCTTGATTTCATTTTAGATTGAGCAGAGTGCAGATTTGCTCTTGCGACCTCATAAGCCTTTGACAACTTGTATCTAAAATCGGAAACATAATCAAGAAGATTGATCTCAGTATCTTCATTAGAGAGAAGTTTCTCTTTCAATAACTTCGATGGTCAACGCACAGTGTGTCCAAAAACCAGTTCAAAGGGACTGAAGCCTAAAGATTCACTGAACTGATTCTCTAACAGCAAATAACAGTAAATGAATGCCTTCATCCCAATCTTTATTCGTATCAAAACAATATGATCGAATCATATTTTTCAAAGTCGGATGGAATCTTTCTAATGCCCCTTGGCTCTCAGGGTGATAAGCAGAAGATCTGAATTGCTGAATGCCCAATTTATACATAACTTGTTGGAAAATTCCAGACATGAAGTTTGAACCTTGATCAGACTGAAAAGATTTGGGAAGGCCATACTGAGTATAAAACTTTATCAAAGCTTTTACTATTGTTTTGGATTTTCCTCAACGGAATTGCCTCTGGAAACCTTGTTGACGCACACATAATGGTCAACAGGTATTGGTTACCTGACTTGGTCTTGGGTAAGGGACCTACACAATATACCATAATTCTACTAAATGGTTCGTCGAAGGCAGGAATAGGTTGTAGGTGAGCCTTAGGTATCTTCTGATTGCGTTTTCCTACCATTTGACAAGTATGACAAGATCTACAGTATTTGGCAACATCACTTTTGATTTTTGGCCAAGATAAGTGAGTCAAGATCTTGTGATAAGTTTTATTAATCCCTAAATGACCAGCCAGAGGAGATTCATGGGCCAGATTAAGTATTTCCTGTCTGTAAGGTTTTGCAATTACTATTTGATATTTCACCGACCATTCATCACCAATAGGTACATCGGGAGGTCTCCATTTTTTCATAAGAATTTCATTTTTAATGAAATAACAGACAGGAACTTCAGTGGCTTTAGTCTCACTTGGCCCTTTGAAACAAACAGGAGATCTCAGGATTTTTTTCCTGTTCGACGACAAGTGACTGTCGTTTATCACCCTGATTAGAATAAAAAGAATGAGTTGTTAAAAGAGGATCACTATGATCAATACCTTCTGATTGATCCAAACAAGGAGTAAAAGTGACCTCATCAAAAGCCTGACCTATAGACGTGTCAGCTAAAGGAATACTGCCTTCATCAACGTCATTCTCAAGAGCTTTCTTTGCCATAGCTCTGGTATCTGCACAAGCTTGAAATATATCAGGGAATTCTTTTTCAATTTGATAAACTTTCTGATCCAAATCAGGCTTGTCAGTTACAAGTGGATTTACCACAACCTTGTCTCCAGCTAAGACGTTGCCAAGCAATAAATAAATGACCTCAACGGGTAAAACCGAGACTGTTCCGACTGTCACAGGTCCTGACACTAAGTCTGATGAAAAATTTACACAATGGAGAGGAACATTAACAAAGCCGCACTCTACTCCCTGAATAAGAACAATTTCATTAGGACAAGACTTCTCAGAAAGTACCTGGCAATAAAAGACTCTGGGAAGCTCCTGTGTCTCTTAAAATTTGAATAGGGGTGGGATTGGCTCAATCACCCAAGAGTGATATAGAGCCCTTTGATATGAATGGTTCATAATTCTCCATAATAAAATCAGACTGGGATTTATTAGACCCAACAAATGTATTGCTTTCAATACATGACTGTGACCTTGACCTCCAAGAAATAAGAGCATTTGGAACAGGTATGTCTTGATTATGATGGCTATTTTTCAATTTTTAGCAATCAGAAATAACGTGTCCTTTTTTCTTGCAATAGGTACAGGTCGGAAGAGACAAGGATCTAGAATCAAGCTTCTCTGAAGTTTGATTTTTGAAAGTTGTGCTAGTTTGAGTCTGTAATGGGCTGGTATTAGGCTGAAATACTTTTCCGCCATAAGACTGTTGAGTAGAAGTCTTGTTAACAAAATTAATTTTATGTGTCAAAGAATATTCGTCAGCAGCTCGAGCAGTATTTTCCAAGGTTTCTATCCTATGCCCATCGAGACAAGTTTTAAAGTCACTATGGACACAGTTTTTGAACTCTTCAATTAATATCATTTGCTTGAGATTTTGATAATCTTGTTCGACTTTCTTGACTAAGCGCCATCTATCAAACAACTGCTCTTTTTCTCTAGCAAATTCGACATGAGTTTGTCCAGCTTCTTTTCTGTAATTTCTGAATTTTTGTCGATAAGCTTCAGGGACTAACTCATAACCCTTTAAATTGCATTCTTTAACCACATCATAGTCACCACTTTATTGAACAGACAGTGAAGAGTAAATCTCAATAGCCTTACCAGTGAGTACACATTGCAATAACTGAGTCCAATGCTCCCTTGGCCACTTTAAATTTTCTGCAACGTTTTCAAAACGAATGAAGTATCTGTCTACTTCTTTTTTTCTGAAAGGGGGTACTAATCTAATATTCCTTGTTAAATCAAAACTTAACTTTGGATTTGAAGTATGACGGTGTTTTTCACTTGCCAGCTCTAATTCTTTCATTCTAATTTGATACTCCCTTTCTTCCCTCTCTTTGTCATATTGTAATTGTCTTTCTTTCTCCTCTTTGTCATATTGTCTTTCTCTCTCCCTTTCCTGAAATTCCAGCTTCTTCAACTCTAATTCCATCTTGAATTTTAAATCTAATTCCTTTAGTTTAATGTCAGAGGCTGATGCAGACTTACTGACCGAAATCAAAGCACTTTTTTCCAAAACATTCTCTTCTACCAAATATTGGACCAAAGTCTTTTTGATATCTTGTTTCGCTAAAGAAGCCTTTACTTCAGAAAGATCATATTTTCAGGCAAGTTGAATCAACTCATCTTTTTTTAAAAGATCAAATTGCTCTTGAGTAGGATTAGAAAGAAATATTTCTACTTTAGATGTTATTTTAATACAATCCTGTCAATCTCACTAAGGATTCAAATTTAAAACAAACGTTTTCTGAAACAAATTTTAGCCAAATTCCAATTTATCTCAATCTCGGACGAGCTCACCAATTTTATGTTACGTGCTTAGGCTCTAATAAACAGTAACATAGAAAGAGTGAAAATAACAAGCTTGTAAAAAACTTAATAAACAATCGATTGAGTACAAATATTTTTCAGAAAAGGAAAATAAACTTACGGTTTTAAGAATCAATTCCAAAATTAATCCAAAGATAATTCAAAATATTATCCACTAGAGAAATTGCAAAAATCCTGGTAATAAAATATACATATAATTCTAAGTTCGAATTCCAGCGAAGTATCCAATATGGAAGACGATGTCACTTATTGAAGTCAGTTCTTGTTAATAAAAAACTCTATGAGCACAATTCTTTTTCAGATAAATAACAAAATAATTCCTCTTGATCCAATCGAATTCACACAATTTCCAGTACAAGGTAATTTATAATAACTCAAAAAGACACAACTTAATATTCTAAAAGCCCAAGTTCTTCTACTGAATAACTCGCTCCAAAACATAGCTTATATACCTGTTTTTACGTAAACAAGAAAGGGGTCACGACCTTCGAGAATCTCTCAGAACAATTTTACGCTCAAGAAATCACGTAAACAGCGTATGAACCAACTAAATTAGAAAGATGTTTATACTTTACTCCATTTTGTCCTTGGAACCAACCAATCCTTTTAAAAGCTTGTTTACAACTCTGAAACCAGGTCAGAAATGAGGTCAACACCTGGTGTTTACTCTGTAAAAGTACAGGTCACCCCCCCCCCCCTTCAATGAACGAATCTTAAAACTTAAAATGCCAAATTTAAATCTAACAAACAAACAATAAAAATATATATAAATTACTTCTATCACGTATACGTAACACTATTTTCCGACTATTGTTTGAGACTTAGCCGAGAATAGGTGTAATAACAAAAGCAGGTGCACTCTTCGATCCCAGGATAGTATGGGATTTTTATTTAATTCCTCGATTCCATAGAGAAGAGTACTGCCCAATTGACAACGTTTGGTTGTTCCTTTCTTCGGGTCTTCTTTCTCCCGCATGTCGATCATGCGGGGAAGGAGGAAGTTACATGGTCCACTGTTAAGTTGTTAGACTTCGTTTACTGTCTTCTAGCCGGGATTTATGTCTCAAGCTCTCGGACGCGGAGGAGGACTATGTCTCAGTTTTCTAGATCATTTGTCAGTGGTAAGAAAGAATTCCCATAGGTCATCTAAGTGCCAGACGTTTGCCAAGGAACACAGAGTGGTAGGCTCCCGCCTCGACGTTGAGACCGCTTGTTTCAACATCCAACAATGGGGTTAACGTTTATGCTTGGCCTCTTAATTTCCCCAACCCCATGGATGTGGGAACACACAGGTGGGGATTTATTTGTAAACCAGGCCAGCTTTGCAGCTAAGACGCTGGATGCATTATAGGCTAGTGTTCGTACGCACGTCACCATAGTAATGCATGCCGATTTCATTCGACAGCATCCTTCAGTCTTCTGACGCTTGAATCTGTTTTGAGCTGCGATGCAGTAGTTGCCAGAAGCGGATGACAGAATATCGAGATATGCTTTGTCAAAATGTCAGCTGTTCCCCTAAGTTCCATTAGACACGTCAGACTTGCTGTGTTACGCCTCATGGTCATAAAATAATTAACAGAAAAAGTGTAAAACCATAAAGTTTGGTTAAACCCAACAAACAATTAAATTATCCAGGTTATAAATTGAAAATTTAAGAGGAATTTGCATTATTATGAACTGAATCCAAAATAATCCTAAATTTCTTTTATATTCAGGACTAAAAAAGCTACTTTTCCAAATAAGTTTCACATCCTCAAATATACTGGTCCGCCAACAGCCCTAATGTGTCAAAATGGCGTTGTCCAGAATTCCTTCGTATAATTAACAAATCTCCCAGAATAATAGTGTTCTTCAGTGAGCAATTTCTTTTTCCACTAAACAATTCAAACAAACGTTTCCTCCCAAATAATATCTAAATACAACAGAAAATACTTGTGTGGACCTGATGTTTTAACAAGAACGCAATCAATAGAATGATATAATTGTCCAGCCAAAATGATCTTATATACAGTCGTAAGAAGTAAATAAGGCATCTTGAATATACTCTTGCGTTACAATTTGCAAATATCTAACATCGGGAAAGAACCCACATGACCTAACCTGTCCAATTTGAAATAAGTTAGGAGTTCTTCTAAGAACCCAACAGACCAATATATCCATTGGGAGACAACCACAAACTCGTCAACATGTTTATTATTATTATTATTATTATTATTATTATTATTATTATTATTATTATTACACTGGTCAACAGTGAAATCATTACTGACTTGAAAAGGCCCTAATCTGTAGTATTTTGGTGTGCCGAACACGAATATAACCGTGAATTTTTTTTTTATTGGCTCTCGTTTTGAAGATATTCATATACCTCATTTTCTATGTTTCACTGTGTAAATTTCTCCAGTAGGACTGCAGCAACATCCGGAATAATGATGTAACATTGCATAATACCATCATGCTCACATCATCCACAGTTTATTGCATCATTTTCTGATGCAATGCAATACTAATGCCATGCGGCTGCTGAAGTAAGATGACGTCAGCAGTGTACTATACATGTGTAGGACTATTATACTAATGCCAGGTGGCTGCTGAAGCTGACGTAAGCAGTGTACTATATAAAGCCCAATCAGATAGGTTCAGCATTTAAAATATTTTAGACGTTGTGCGAGACAGTTCAAGCTACTGTTACATAAAACTTATTATTTTATCCATTTACGTACAATAAAGAACAGTAATGCCTCGAAAGTGTTAATACCGCGGACAATTTTTGCTATATTTGTGGGGAAGTGACATTTGCCAACCAGAAGAAAAGTATTAATTCTCAAGTGAAGAAGGCATATCATCTTTACTTCGGATAAGGTTGGTGACCAAGACAAGCCTTGGGCTCCGCATATATGCTGTGCTACATGTACAACACAGCTTTCACAGTGGTTGAATTGCAAAAGGTAATCAATGCCGTTTGCAGTCCCAATGGTGTGGAGAGAGCCAAGCAACCACCTAAATGACTGTTACTTCTGCTTGGTTCCTCCTCTTTCCGGCGGAATAACGAAGCGAAAGAAGTCGAGAATAGTCTACCCAAACATTCCGTCTGCATTGAGACCAGTTCCACGTGGTGAGGGACTTCCTATTCCAGAACCTCCAGCAGAATATTCTCTTGATTCATCTGACGAAGACAAAGGTGAGTCGACCTGTTCTTGTCCTGGTCCATCAGCATGCAGTGATCCAGATTTTCACTGTGGTGCATCATCAACCCCACACAGAATAACACAGGAAGAACTAAATGACCTGATTCGTGATTTGGACTTATCAAAGAACAAGGCAGAATTGCTAGGATCAAGACTCCAACAATGAAATCTTCTAGAAGAAGATGTCACAATTATTGCATATCGAAAGCGCCACCAGCAATTGGAGCCTTTCTTCAGAAAGGAAAGTAATCTGATATTCTGTTCCGATATTGAGGGCCTCATGAATGCTTTAAAAATCACTCATGACCCACAAGAATGGAGACTATTTGTGGACTCTTCGAAACTGAGTCTCAAGGCTGTGCTTTTGCACAATGGAAACATTCTTCCATCTATTCCAGTAGCGTATGCTGTCCACATGAAAAAGACATACGATAACTTAAGGCAGCTACTGAATTCCATTGAGTATAACAAGTACAGCTGGCACCTCTGTGGTGATTTGAAGGTAGTTGCCCTTTTAATGGGACTGCAGCAAGGATATACAAAATACATGTGTTTCTTATGCGAGTGGGATAGCCGAGCAAGGGAAATGCACTACATGAGGTAGGAATGGACTCACAGGCAGAATGTAGCCGTTGGAGAGAAGAATATCCAACACCCAGCTCTGGTTGAGGCTCAGAAAATTTTGCTACCACTCCTTCACATCAAACTAGGTTTGATGAAGAACTTCGTGAAAGCCATTGACCGGACTTTGCCAGCATTCCGATACCTGCATGAAAAATTCGCTCGACTCAGCGAAGCAAAGATTAAAGAGGGAGTTTTTGTGGGTCCTCAGATTCGAGAGCTTTTCAAAGATGACCGGTTCAACAACTTGCTGGAAGGTGACGCGAAACAAGCATGGAATGCTTTTCGCCTAGTTTCTACAAACTTCCTCGGAAATGTTAGGGCAGAAAACTATAAGGAACTAGTAGAAGACATGTTGATGAAGTATAAGAAACTTGACTGCAATATGTCTCTAAAGATTCACTTCCTTCATTCCCATTTGGATTTCTTTCCTAGCAACTGTGGTATTGTTAGTGATGAACACGGCGAACGTTTTCATCAAGATATCGCAACAATGGAACAAAGATACCGGGGAAAATGGTGCACTACAATGCTGGCTGACTACTGCTGGACACTCCTCAGAGATGCTCCCGAACAGCTGTACAAGAGACAGACGAAGAAACCTAAGATGTAGTCAATGACTTGATTTTTTATAGGTAGGCTATTACAGTTGACCTTTTACTATTGGAATGCATTTCGTTA
The DNA here is from genome assembly GCA_029339505.1 of Unio delphinus. Taxonomy (NCBI): domain Eukaryota; kingdom Metazoa; phylum Mollusca; class Bivalvia; order Unionida; family Unionidae; genus Unio; species Unio delphinus. The sequence continues at coordinate 11,650,328 of JAQISU010000155.1, forward strand.
TGTAAACATTAATTTCTTGCAGATTACAAAAAAATTAGAGCCAATTTTGCAATTTGACTGTCATATTCGTGTTCAGCACATAAAAATTGATAAGAATTGACTAATTTTATTTCAGTAACATGACTTTTGTAAAAATTTGTTGTCCAGTGTTATTATTATTATTATTATTTACTGTAAACACCTAAGTATGCATCTATTTATAGGTCATACACATTCTTGCACTCTCATTATCTTAAAATAGAACCTATACCTATACACAAAATTCAGCTATAGAAAATTACTTCAAACCAGAGAAGAAAAATGATTAGGGCTTCCCATTGGAGACACAGGCGCCCTTTGGAAGTCTCGTGCCCTGCGTGACATCTGAAGACCTTTGGGACTAACAAGGCAGCTCGAGGGTTAGCAAGAAAGTTACATGTAACGAGTTGAAATTGTACAACTAGGCATTCTTGCTGCAGGATTGCAAGAGGTTGAGTTTTACAGACTACACTTATAGATTGTAAAATCATTTAGAGTTGAATAATGAGCAAACTGTTAGTATACATTCACATCAATTGTAGGTTTTATTTCCTGCAATTTTAATACATAAATATCATAAATTTGAAGTTTTCAATTTGTACAGCAGATGTGTACGTGTATCATGTGAAATATGTCATACCTATATGATATCTAAGTTAGAAAGATTGCTAGATATTTTTGTCTACCTCTAATACCTGTATGTTTTGGGGTCCACTTTTTACGTTGCGGTCATGTGGTTTGGTTATCGTTATCTAGGAGATGGTCGACCACGGTATTATTGCCCGCATTGAGTAAATAATAATATAAAAATGAATTTAATGGATGGAATAAAAGAGATCTGAGTAGAGATATAAGATAGAACAATACAAGCACCCTACTTCAAACATAACAATTTAATCAAATATATGTAAAACATGAAATTGAACATGACATTTGAATGATGCACTTTCGCTTAAAATAAAGTTACCAAATTGATACGAAATGCCATTAGCCGTTCTGTTATACCAACAAAGCAAATTTCATCACTGAAACCATTTGAACCATATAACTCATTTGCTCACCATTCTCGCATAACCTTGTTGCTTCTGGTCTTTCAAAATTCAGTTTAGGTGAGAGGTCAGTGTTATGTATATCTAAATATTTTGTATTATTTTTATTATTATTATTATTATTATTATTATTATTATTATTATTATTTTTATTATTATTATCAGTAGTAGTAGTATTACGTGTTTGCAGGTGGAATTAATGATATTATTACTGTGTGGTATCGTTTAGTACCTGGAAATTATAGAAAGTCAAATCTCTCCTACAATTCAAATATACCGAATATTTAGGCTTCACATGCACTAAAGTTATTACGAATATTATTACTATTATTAAAATATCTTTTTCCAATAATTTCTTGACCCATTTCATTTACATCCTTTGCAGCGCATACCTGTACTGAAATATAACTTTTAGCACCTACTGTAATTTCTTATCCTAACGTTGTTTCTCGCATGGTTTCTGTCCGTTGTCTTTAGCAAGAGTTTAGAAACAGACCCAAATACAAATGTTACTTCTATTAATATCGAGCATGAAATTAAACACATACACAGATAATCTTTTAGATTTGTATTAATTATCAACAGAATTTTTTAAAACAAATTATTAATTCAGATCATGTAGAAAATAAACTTGATTTTGGACAATGTTAAGACCAACATACAATGGTACAATAACATGTACTATAATTTTTAAATTAACAAAAAAACTAAATATCGAACAATACTAATTACATATACATAACATGATATTTAGGTTGATAAGTGCCTCGCTCCCTACTGAATTTAAGATCAGGTTTAATTTTTTATTTTATTTTTAGGATTACTTTTGTAGTGCAGTTATTGTCAATTGTAAAAGTCAAATAGCTTCAATAATTCGAATATACTGAATATTTAGGCTTCACATCCACAAACGTTATTAAGATTGTATCATTTATGACCAACTTACAAAAACAAACAACCGTTAACAATTTTACAATGCTTGTTAAAAATTACAACGTTTTCTCTACTTGCGTAAGTCTTCTAAGAAGAATCTTATTCTGGACTTCCTTAGATATTTTATGGAAGTCGGGCAAATCTTTGTAATAACTGCAGTTGACAAAAGAGAATGCTTCCACACATTTCTCTATCAAATCCGCGAATCCATATTTGTCAGCCATAGCACATATTGTGCTGTATTTAATGACATACTCTTTAGCTTTAGTTTCATAGGAATTCTTGAAACAGGTTTTTGGAATGGAATCCAGCTCTCTCAAAAGGAAATATTTACATTCTGTCAGAAGATGCTTTACCTGGTACTCGTGTGCCAGAGGTAACACTTGAAGCACGATATCATCTGAAAATATGAAGTAATGTCTACAATTAATGTTTTATCATGTTAATTAATGAATAATTTTATACCAATTTCTATCGATGCAACATTGAATTTGTATAAAATGGAAAGCTAATCACTGATGTTTTTTTAAGTAAATATGGATAAGTAAGACAATGACACTATATATTAAATAAATAATACGTTTATTTTGAAACAGAGAATCACTGAAAGGCCGTTGGTTAGTATCAAACGTTATTATCTTTGATTATTTTGTTATAATTGTGCTTACGAAAAAACTTAAATAAATAAGCTACATTTCAGTGCTGCAGTTATTGTACACTGTAGAAATGCAAGGACATTTTGATATTTCTTGCCAGAAAGAGGTAACACATCAGTATTCTTCTCCTTAAAGTCTGACTCGTATATCTGTCGAAATACAGGTGATACTACAATCAAGAAAGATCTGGGTACCCATAAGGTTTTACCCTCAACTTCCAGCTGAAGGTCAGTCCAGCAGGACTTCGTCGTAAAATCAAAGTCCTCGAAATTCCCATCACCACGTGTGTTTTTATGAAGTTGTAACTCCGTAGATGTAGTCTGTTGTGCCACTGTAAGTAAAATTATATATATATATATATATATATATATATATATATATATATATATATATATATATATATATATATATATATATATGTATATATATATATATATATCCATTGGTATGTGGCGGCCTTGTTTTACAATAGTATGACAATATTTTACGTTTCTCGAATTTGATCAAAAAGTTTGATAATTTTTTCCATTATCACTTAAACTAATGTTGTTATACAGTATCATAGTAAGTTATGTTATAAATCGTCATATCGATCTGTCTTCCTAATTATCATTCTGTATAATGTGCACCAATAAAGTATGAATTTATAAACACACCAGAAATAATAATTTAAAATAGTTTTATTATTTGAACATTTATATATGCTGGTGTATGTACTGCTCACTGTTTATTACAAAAGAGATTAAAGACACCTCGTAATCCGTTACATTATCTTTAATTTTAATTGTATGCATGATGGAGTTCGAGCGAAGATTGTTTATTGTGTAAAAAAATGTAAACAAACTTACCTTTCCCGAACATGCTGTAATATACACAGGTGTAGGTCTCCACGGAATTAAACAAACATCTGTAAAAACATAAAGTCTAAAAGGAATAAAACGTAATATTGCTAAGAAATAAAGAATGGAGAGCTTTTCTGTCGGTGTAATAATGCCCTTGATGACATGTACTCAAACAGCACGGGAATTGCTTTGGGTACTGATCAGATCGTTTCTCTCACATGAGTGATATTATACTAGCAAGTGTAGTTTGCGCGCGCGTGTGTGTGTGTGTGATATTTAGCTTAACTTTAAAATATTTTGTCACATCGTTATGTTGTTGTTGTTGTTGTTGTTGTAGGGTTTAACGTCATTTTTCAGCACACGATAGGCTATACATGGCGGCCAGTATGATTGGTGGAGGAAGAACCCGGAAAAAAAACCCGGAAAGAACCACCGACCGACGAAAAGCTACTGGCAAGCTTTCTCATATAAATATATTTTCCGAATCTTAGACTCGAACCCACTCAGTGAGAGGTGATATGGCAGTGATCCGTAACGGAAAGCGCTTTAGACCACTCGGCCACTCGTTGCCCCCACATCTTTATGATGTCTGCGGTGTGACAGTTTATTGTGATGTCTAGCACTAGAGCATCATGCTACCAACATGTAGCATGATTTCCCACCCAGTCACATTTTCCTGACACCAGACTGACAAGTCCTTATTATAACCTCCTAATAGTGCGTGTCATGCGAGGCAGCTGCTAGTATTGTCTTTTAATTTTTTTATAAGTTTTTGATATGCCTCGGCCGGGGTTTCCGTGACCTCCCTCATCGGAGGAGGTAGCTCTAACCACGTATGCCACCTGAGAAGTCACAAATAAGCTGATAACTATCGAAGATAAAATAAACTTTGGTATGTGAAAGGGATGAACACACTGTTTTCAGTCCAAGTTAACTCTTAATGAAAACATATACTCGCGCATACTTAAACATTGCTGATTAGGTATTAGGTTTACATATTTAACCTGGTACTTTTCAACCGGAATTAAATTTCCCTATAATTAAGGTAAATAATACCGCAGGCACAAAATTATGTTGCTCATGTTTAAGTCTCAACATGAAAAGTGTTTTTGATCTAAGTCTTGATACCTCTTTGCTATTCATTTTGGTAACATCTCTACGCCGAGAATCATGTTCTGAAACTTATTTGAACTGCATTATACTATATAGATTTGCATTTCATCAGTATGTTTCTTGTTGTATATGCAAGATGGACTCGACTCGCTGTATTTGTTGTCACTAATTTATCTCCCATGAGCTATAGAGTCAGAAAATGTGTTTGCCTCGTTTGTACGGATCGCTTCATACTTTGTTGACATTGATATGAAAATTTCTGTGTAATTAGATGAAAGCGTTTGTAAGTCAAGAGAGATAACTCTGCGATATTTTAATGACATTCAATATCACTGAATTGTAGACAGACTGATCCCATCAAGATTCGATACACTATCTAGTGTTTAAAATGTGTTAACAATACTGTTGACATAAACGTACTGGTACCTCATTGTCGCTATCGAGTTCTTGTTCTCATCAAAGTGCCTAGGTTTTCGCTTTTTCATTCTGCTTTTGTGGCATTCTTCTCGTGGCTGATCTTTCTTTTCTCGCGATGCTTGTAATCATTTTCATTCCCTTCTTCGATAAACTATGAACTACATTGTGTTTTCTTCCGGTTATTGTCGTCGATAGATCCTGATATAGTTTACTAAACGACAGTTACAGGTCCCGATGACGAGGCATTCGTGCATGGGTAGTCAATGGGGATGTAGCAAACCTCATACTGTTAAAGCGAAACCATTCCAGTTATCTCCCATTCGCCTGTAACGGATAAACAACTTAAAAATTCTGCCGTTAATTTTAATAACCTGGTTCAAATTCCTCTTAAATCGTCAACCGTTGTGTCAACTGTCCCAGGGATACCACTACGTATTGCATTATTCAACGCTCAGTCAGTAGGATCACCGCAAAAGCGCACAGAAATTGTTAATTTTATCAACGACCAGGATATTGACGTCTTTTTCCTGACAGAGACTTGATTACATTCGGAAGGTGATGAATGTAAGTGTGCGGATTTAACACCCAGCGATTACTCCATCAAGTCGTTCCCCCGCAACTCTCACGGTGGTGGAATTGCTGTAATTACAAAGAATTCCATGATCAAATGCCTCAAGTACAACACAACCTTCAACTTCTGCCATACATCGTTTGAACTAGACCAAACAACGCTCACACTGGAACAAAGGTCAGTCCATTTTTTCTGTTTCTACCGTCCTCCTCCTAGTAGAAAAAACAAGCTGACTGAATCTCTCTTTTTGGAGCAGTTTCCAAATCTTCTAGAGTATGGAAATTCGATAGGTGGCAACCTAATTATTCTTGGAGATTTCAACTTCCACTATGACTGTCCTGGTAAACCAAAAACGTCAAAACTCCTAGATTCCATTCATGTTTTCAGTCTTAAACAGTCAGTTAACCAACCTACCCATAAACTTGGTCACATGGTAGACTGGTTTCTTTATAGACCTGATGATAATATTCTGCAATCAACCATTGTATCCCACGAACTTGCATCGGATCACATCTGCATTGTATGCCATCTCGACGTATCAGTCTCTAACCCTCCACCTCTATTTGCTACTATGAGAAACCTCCGTATGATAAATAGAACCAAATTCATGCATGACATCCAAGAAAACCTAACAACTTTCTTACATCCAACAGCGGAACAACTGCCTCCGTTCATTGTTTCAAAAACATGCCCCAGCCACCAAATGCAGAGTATCAATCTAAAAGTGCTCTCCTTGGTATAGCAGTGTTTGGGACCAGCTTCACACTGCTAAAAGACATCGCCGAAAAGCAGAGAGGCTTTGGTTTTCCACCAGACTCACTATTCATAAACAAATCTACGAAGCCGCTAAGAAGAACGTCACAAACATAGTCCATTTAGCCAAATCATCCCACTACAGTACTAAGATCACGGAGAGTTCCAGCTGCAAAGAGCTCTTCGAGATAACTAACAAACTAATGTCAAGGAACAAATGTACACCACTTCCAACAACCTTCTCTCCACTAGACCTATAAGACCAAGTTGCAAATTTCTTCGATGACAAAGTTCAAACCATTAGAGATTCGCTTGACAGCACAATTTCAACTGATTCGTTACCATACAGTTATGATGCAGAATTTCAGCGACAACCGTTAGGAACATTTGAACCTGTTTCTATAGATTTAGTATGGACAATCGTGATGAAAAGTGCACCAAAGTCTTGTGAACTTGATCCAATTCCGACATCACTGCTGCTTGAGTGTTTAGACTCAATATTGCCTTCATTAACTGATGTTATTAATATCTCTCTCTCATCAGGGGAATTCCCATCATATTTCAAAACTGCCACCGTAAAGCCTCTGCTGAAGAAACCAACACTGGACCATAACGATTTAAAGAACTACCGCCCAGTTTCTAATCTCCCTTTCATATAAAAAAATCTTACAAAAAGTTGTCCTATCTCATTTGAATTCAAACAGTCTTGTTAGCAATGTAAAGTCTTCATATCGCCCTTGCCACAGTAAGGAAACTGCTCTTCTGAAAGTATTTAGTGACATTCTCTCTGCTTTGGATAGTGGAAAGATTACAGTCCTCACTCTCCTGGATTTATTTGCAGTATTTGACACAATAGACCATGATATATTACTTCACCGTCTCCAGCATGTATTTGGCATTCAGAATATAGCCTTATAGTGGTTCAAGTCCTACTTAGTCAACAGGACACAAATTATATCTGAAAATGGAATACACTCCAGCCCAGTTGACGTATGTTGTGGTGTTCCACAGGGATCTGTTCTTGGACCTGTTCTCTTCAATCTGTACACTCAGCCGCTCTCAAATGTCATAGATCATCACCCAGTGTCGCACCAATTGTACGCTGATGACACCCAAATATACAAGTCTAGGCACCCAACTGAAGTTGATGTGTAGAAAAGTGCATTTTTTTTATGTGAAATCATGAATGACATGTAACAAGCTGCAGATGAATGATGATAAAACTGAGGCTATTCTGATCACAACACAAATACTTTCTCATTCACATCCTTTACCTCAGACAATAAATATCAGCAACACCAACATTAAATTCTCACAGTCAGTACGGAATCTAGATGTTACTCTAGATAGTACTCTCACATTGCACCAATATGTCATGAACATCTGCAGGGCTGCATATCTTGAATTGAGATGCATCAGTTCCATTTGTAAATATCTTTCAGTTGATGCCAGAAAAACACTCGTGTGTTTATTAGTACTTTCAAGACTGGACTATTGTAACTCAATTATGTTGGGTTCATCACAATATTTACACCAGAAACTTCAAAACGTTCAAAACACAGCTGCACGGATCATCTTTAGAGTACCTCGTTCAGAGCACACCTCACTACTGCTCTGTACCCTACACTGGCTATCAATTCGATACAGAATCAAACACAAAATTTGTTCTCTGTGCTATGTTTAAATGACAGACTCCAGTCCAACATACCTATCTGGTCTCACCTATGTGTATACACCAGCTAGATACGCTCTTCTTCTGACAATCGTATACTCATTGTTCCCACGGTGAAAACAAAGTCATATGGACAACGTTATTTTGCATACCAGGGCCCGGCGACGTGGAACGAATTGCCTATTGAAATTAGACAAAAAGACACAGTGGTCCCTTTTAAGAATGCTTTTAAAACTCACCTGTTTCGACTACAGGGACAGATTTAGAGACCTAATCATGTTTTGTATCTTATATGTTTTCAGCACCCAGCATGTTTTTATGTTTTCCAATTTCATTGTTTTTGTCATTTGTTGTTCTGTAGTGTAGTCATATCATTATTGATGGTGTAAAGCGCTTAGAGCTTCGAAAGATTAGGCGCTATACAAAGTCCTCATTATTATTATTACTTATCGGAATGAAAAAAATTTCCCTTAGTGTGATGTCTAGAAATGTTCTGTGCCACGTGCGAATTAACCTACCCCATCCACCAACTTGCCTAAAGCAATTCATACGATAGTGAGTGTCAACCTTTAACATGATAATAATGAATAAAAACGGGAGGTAAACAGAAAACCATCTTCGTGATCAAAGCGTAAGAAGTAGTCGACACCTGCTCACGTCAGGTATGGTCATGATGAAAATCACATGACATGCAGGAATCAAATTGAAAGACTACAGACAACAACACGCGAAACGAAATTGAGATCAAATTTAGAATAGTAATTGGCAAAAGAATATCACATTCATCAATGTACATATAGTTATATTGTGAAGTTTTGCAATTGTACTTATGTAGATTAAAGACACGGTGGTGATCATGAAATTAGTTTCTACTTCCTTAAAGGCAACGACAGTGTCATAGAAGATTGCTATCTAAGTCTTGTTGATAATTTACTGGTGAGACAACAAGCTTTTAAATACATTAAGCGCTCATTAAATATTGTGTAAGTGACAACCAACTGCTGCGAATGTCTCAGTTAAAAGGTATCAAAATAATGTCATGTACTTATGTTTTATAATTGAGTTATTGGTTCAAGCTTTCTTTGATTAAGAGTTTGACACAAAATAATTTCAGGGATGCATGCAAAACAACAGTTACGAGTCATCAACCTGCAATTCAGAAATTGTAAATACAAACATACATGTATACGGTGTCGGCAAGATTTAACAAATATCGCAAATAGCGATATAGAGCAATCAAAATGGCCTTCCGTTCACTCTTTCGCATGTCCTCCCGCTAGGCGTCAACCTTAATTTCAAAATTTGCTGTTTTAAAGGCCAATATCTACTGTTTGGAATAAATAGATCTTTAAAGGATTGTATTTCTAACTCCCGGGTCAAGCATTATCACCTGAATATACTGGTTATAAGTTTAAGTACATGGTCATAACAGCCAAGGTTCCAATCAGATTGGAAGCCACAGACAAACTTTTTTTTCTGGCTGTAAGTACTTTCTCTTGTGGAAGCAATTGACCATGAATAATATGATATTTTCAATTTTTAATTAAGGTAATGATTGTCAATAGGTTAATCTTTTGTTGTAAACCTCATATTAGATAGTCTAAAATCAGATTTTGCATTCCATTTTATCTGTGTGTATGGAAAAGTTGTCGCTTTTAAAGGTCAATAATAATCTCAACCAATAAGTGAATATAAGTTTTAGTGGAAATCAGATAATTTTAGGAATGTTTTATCTAATGCATGCATGGAGGACTACACATTTGTAAATGTTTAAGTATTATTCATTTCCCCTTTTATGCATTCATTCATGTATTCATCTAGTGATTTATTTTATATGTTTATTTGATTCATACGTTTCTACTATTTTGACAGCAGATGTTTACCACAGTAGATAAGGCGTGTTTTCGATATAAGAAAGAAAAAGGATCAATCGATACATGGGTCTCTGTTATCTTCACGTCACTATTACCATTGGTCCAAAACCGGTATCTGTGAAGACTCAACATTTTGTTTTTGTCGCCAATACGAATGTTCAGAAAATACTGTTTCCTTATGTCTAACCAATATCATATAGATAAACGATGATCAGAATGAGCATATGATGACGGGATAAGGTCCATGTTAGGCAAAATAAAATCATAGAATACTTAAAGAGAATGTTAGGGGAGGGGGCCAAAACATTGTTCCAGATCTCCCATCCACCTTTCTTGTTCAAATGTTTAATAAAACATTTTAAAACATTCAAGTGTTAATCCTGAAAAGATTTCTGACCCACCCTCCTTGTCTAGCTAACTTAAAATCTGCTATCTGTCGTAACGAATGCGACAGGTATACTTTCACTGAAATGATAGTGATAGTGAAAGTGCTAGTCTAAACGATTGCCAGTTTTCATACATTCACTTACCTCGTTTGAAATATTATTCTTCCTTACACCAATTGCCAAATACTGAATATATTTATATGCCGGAGATAGTGATAGAATCATATAGTAACTAGCACAACGTGTCTATTAACATAATCTGTGCAAGTTTGGACTGTACCAACGCGTCTACTGGATAACCTCGTGTGATTAAATGCAATCGTATCGATTCATCTGCTTGTTCTAATAGTGCGCGGTATTACGAGCATGCCTACTTACTTAATGTGAACATGCCACTATATATTTTCACTCTACCGGTACTTCGGTGGGTAACGTCAAGAAAGGAAATAGCAGCAGAGAGGGCGAACAGACCAACTTTTAGAAGTGACCATTTACTAAACTAAAGCTTCTTAAGAAAATGATGAAGAAAAAAAAACCCAAGCAAATGTTTGCTAAACTACTGTCTCTAACTTTCGAGAGAGTCTCATTTAAGTTAGTTAATTTTGTTACTGTACTGTTGTCTTGGTATTTGTCAAAAAAATGGATGTGTACGATATTTATCCATTGACCCCTTATCCAAGTCATGTCCTCTCTGCTGCTATCCAAAAATGTTATCAAGGCCGACTCGATATCGTAAATCTGGCGTCATGTAAATTTATCGTTATAAATCTGTGTGGAGTAGTCTGTGCACGTGAGAAAAAGTTTTTAAACTTAATCATTTCCATATCTCTGCTTCACCAAGTCTAATGAATATTTCTCAGCGTGTGTGTATCAACAACATTAAATACAGCTAAAATACTACAGTTGTCTCTAATCACTTTAGGTATTTGTGTGTATCCCTGGATAGTATAAATCACATCGGTATTTTTATGTCAGCCTCTTGCAAATATTTTTGCCGGATTCCATTGCTTATCCAGCATTACATTATCGTACACAACTAAATTAGTAAGGTCATCCACGGACGGTGCTTCATCAATATCATTGATAAAATTAATAACATCATGACCATCTTCATTTATCAGTTTTGCATATTCATTAAAGTCTTTTAACACTTTGTAGCATTCCTGATCATCCACAGGCGGAGCAAATAAATACAATTTATCCCATTTAAACCATCTCATTATTAAATTAAGTATCAACTGCGTTTTACCACTTCCAGATGGACCTATGATTATCACTCTGAAAGAATTTGGTAGCGCTGCGTGGTGTTTTACCGATTTTCGTTTCGTTGTTGCTGGAAAATCAATTGCATCTATATTATATGAATATAATAAATAATATAGATTTATATTGTGTTAAATGCAGTGCACCGACCCCCAAAAATGAAGTAACAACTATTACAACAAAAAAAAATAACATATCAGCACTTACAGATAAGTGTGAAAACAACCAGGGATTCCTTAGACTAAATACCCAGGAGAAAAACACCTTTCAGGATATATTTATTGCGGTCCTGGAACCAGACTTGATATCTGACTTGTTAATCAGAATCAACCAAAACCAGGTGAATATCCGATAAATGAAATTGATAAACCGTGTCATGCTCACGATGTATGTTATAAAAGTAACAATCTGCAGCACAGACATATTGCAGATGTAACATTAATTCACGCGTTAAATTCCATTAAAGATAAATCTTTCAATGAATCATTGGCTTAATGGTTAGCAAGATCTGAGATGAAAGGTAAAATATTACTAGGAGCTTGTCATTAATATTATGAAGCAGCGATCAATACTCGCCGAGCAGCAGGTGTCAAACGTTCTGCTCCTGCATATTGGTAATCATGATAGGCAATAGGGAAAATGTAACTACCACCGCCTAAAAGAATGGAGTAAGCACATTTTGATGTTAGTGTTCCTAATGAACATCATCAGGCTGATATTTTGATTTTACCACATGAAACTATCAAAATACGAAGATGCTATTATATATATATATACAAATCCGAGTTAACTTTATTAATGTTGCAAGAAAGTATAAAGAGACAGAGCCGTTATTGATAAAGACAGCAGCAGAAGTTGCTTCTGTGTTTGAACGAATTTATCAACGGGGTGATCTACGATGGCCACAGGTTGATCCTGGCAAAGAATTTCATGGTGTAGTATCATCGCTGATAAAACAACATAATGTTAACATACGACGAGGACATACGGCAGATCATCGTGATCAGGCAATCGTTTAACGATTTAATCAAACTCCTGCTGAGCTGTTATTTGGATATCAGTATGCATAGGAAATAATGCAAACAATATAAGCTTTCGAGTTTGGGTTACAAAACTTCCAAGTGTGATATATGCAATCAATACTAAGGTTACTCGAACTGCTGCATTACAATCTATCAACGCGGGCACTATATATATATATATATATATATATATATATATATATATATATATATATATATATATATATATGTACATATATACAATGACAGGATTTGTCAAAACAACAAGTGCTGGGTAAGCTACTTATATGAGTCGGGTGAACTTTAAGGGAGTAAAAAAGAGCGACTGATCCTATCTTAATTATTACCACACACAACATGTCTAGTGTAATAAGATCTAAGGATAAACCTGCAATATACAAATTAGATTCAACTGCTCCTCAACGTGGATTTACACCTGAATAATTACATGTAATACCCGAGGATACAAAATTACCACCGCGATCACTTCAATTGTACCTCTACGTCTATTACTTTTAAGACAGGTCAACATCGCATTTTCACGTGTATCAATATGACTACGATCGTTTCTATCTAGGGTAAATTGTCTTGGGTCATTATATAAATAATGCCACAACATTACTGTGTTACAATTTCCATAATGATTATTCTGTTGATGTTTTAGCGCTATGATAATACCAGCATCAATATCAAAGTTGCGATGTGTTTATTGGTATTACTTTGTTTATAACCAACTAATTATTTTCTTACTATATCATCACTAACAATTTCGTTGTTCGTGTCAGTAAAATTTACAATAACCCTACACAGATAATTTAATTTTCTAGACTATTTATCAAAGGAGATTTGACAGCGCGTAGAGCATCCTCAACTGCATTGATATCAACTGGAACATCATCAATTATTACGAGATTCTGATTTCTTGACTCTCCTGGTATATCATCTTCAATATATTTTTCGCTGTTGCATCTGCGATTATAAAATCGTATTTAGCATCATCTAAAATTAATCGTACATCATGTTGTTTATGATCATATTGCACCACCTTCAGTAAATTTGCGGTTTTATCATCATCGTGTGGTAACCAAACTGTTGTCTGCTTCTGATATGATATAATTGCCTCACTTACAATCAACGATATCAATATTTTACAATCAATCATATATCGTAATAAAATTATTGATACCCAGTTATTTCAACGAAATGCATACCAAACCAAACATAACCGATCGGATGAAGACCCTTAGCGAACTCGAATGATAGAATACGAGCGAATCCAGCTAGATCAAAATCACGTAGTGGTCCATTTATCGATTCTCTGTTCATCTCGTGCCAGGGATGTCAAAATCGCTTAAATCATCCAGAACATTCTCCGGAACAAGAAAACTTCCTGGATAACACACAACCATATCTATGGATACAACTTCGTTTTGATCATATTTAGTATTCCACAATCCACCGTGTCTGTATTCACATCAGCTTAGCTGCACATCTTCAAGAAATTCAAATCGTGTTGGTTTCCACAAATTTTTCTATTATGCAAAGTGAACTGCAACTGACGGAACGATGAACTGTTTTCAAGATTTTTCATTTCTTCGTGAAGAGATTCTATACGGTACATTTCACCGTTAAGTTATACAAATTGATCATATGTTTCATCACTTTGAAATATCCATACTGATCCAGAATGGTTTTTACTTATTTAGTGAATAAAACCAAACATATTTCCTTAGTAAAATTTTACGGTTCGATCTCGTGTAAAATTTGTTACTGTGTTAGTCCACGCGTGCGCATTATGATCAATTATATTTATTGGAGTTCTTCTCGAGTTATATTTCGAATCGTATAAAATTTTTCCTGTTATCGTTTTTACTATTAATGGAAATTTTAGTATTTTTGTACCTTAGATATATCATTAACTGTGGCTCCGGTATTTTATTTGTTTACGTATTAGATCAGTAAACCCGTTTCCACGTATCGCGTTTGTAAAATGTTCAATTACTCGCACAGCTAACCAGTTTATGTTTGAAAATTTCATCCTAGCAAGATTATTAATATCAGGTTTATTATTTAGCGAGTAAATTCCATAAACAACCGCGGTATGCTCGTATATAACATGGTTCATCAATCCCAGTCAACTTTCCGGGTTTGGAAATTTTATTCAACACAGCGGTTTTTAGGGGTGGGGGGTGGGGGTGGGTTGGTAAAAAACAGGATTACATTTGTCGCGAATAATTCACATATCGGATTGTGTTTCTGATTGCACAATAAATTTTATTCTGCAAAAATATTATTCATCATTGAGATAGTCAATAATTGTTTTCGCTCGTTCATCGTTCATTGTAACGTCAGTGATAACGTCATTGCGTATAATTTATAATGTGGATCGTACGTGAGATGCCCCATCATCACGAAATTCTTTAAGCACTCCGAGTAATACTAATTATATTATTATTCTCAAACAGAACACTCCTCCGAAAGAAGGAGTTATTCTGTCAAGGTTAAATCTGCATTCAGAACATGGAGCTCTCTAAGGCTTTTTGTGAATAATCTCTCATACTCCTCCATATTAAGGTTTAACAAATTATTTAAATAAAAAGTATTATATATAAAAATGAAGAATCAATGCAGTTGGTTGATGATAGGTTCTTCAATCCCTTGTAAAAAAAATCCTGCGTAAATGAATTTTGCATAGTCATAGAGCATTTACAAAGAGTTCGTAATGGAAGTCTAGGACCAAAACCGTGTTTACGATGTGTTGTTAGAGTTAAAAGGAAAATACAGTTGTGCGTACAATGTGGCGGTAAAAGAAGCAGAGAGCTGAAGCGATACTATGATTAAAAAAATAAAGAAAGTTTAAAAGTTATAGGAACCCGTGAAGATTTTTTTCTAGATTTGTAAATTATATTTAGACAAAAAAAATGTTATTTATAAATGGAACAAAACGACATCCTAACATAATTATGAATCATCTTGTGATGGTATTATTAGGAGCTGTCGACTGAAAAACCCAGTCGGTGTTGTTAGTAATACTGGTTATCTCAAATTTGCTGTTGGGAAAAAGGTTTCTCACCCAAGCGACAGAGAAATCTAGCTGTTTTGCTAACCTTACTTTTCTTATCTCATTCTAGTCATCAAAGACCAGTTGTCTCAGTCATCTGTCTTAAAAACACACCAAAACCAAAACAATTTGATAGAGACAAATACACACACGCATACTATTTGGAGGTTTTAATATTATGTTAGTTCGTTCAAACTAGCATGGTCAAATTTATCCTATATGCAGGACTAGCTCAGTATATTTTCAGATCATTAAATGTAGCTAAAGCAACTAAATTAGTTGTAAACACTTCGCGTGAAACATTGTATATACTGTTAGCTACATTTAAAGAAGCTGACCTGAAACTTTACTGTGCTACAGATAGGATACAATTATCAATGGTGTTTGAAATGAACTATGTCAGAAAACACTGATCTATGCACATAAGACTATATCCCTATAGACTTCGTAGCATCCCAACCCTCTAAACAACAACTTAAAACTTAGCAACAGCCAGAAATGTATTATGTCAAACATGCTCTATTATAATTTTGTTAAGCATCTCCGTTGTGATCAATATTTATTGACAAGGTCTAAGGAATCTATATAATCAATTTCTTTCGTCCCTTCTTTCGATTGTTTGCTTTTAGTGGCCATAATTAATTACTCTTCATATATTCAATGATGCGCTCATTCATAGCAACACGTATACAAAGCAAGCTTGCCCATAAAGATGGCGGAATACCGATGTATACCGATTGTGATGACGTCATGCGCAACCTATCTATACACTTACCAGCCAGAAGGAATCATTTATCCCTCAACACACTTATCCATAAGCAAATTTCACTGCATCACTTGCCATATTTCCAAAAGACAGAAATATAAATTTTCAAAGAATCAAAGTTTAGCACATTGTTATTCTCTGGGGTCCGCATATTTGGAGGGTGATGAGTATCTTTTATACGGGAGTGTGTGGTACTCAAAATTGGAAATGATGAAAGGAAACAGTTTCTTTCTAATCAATTTTAACTATTTATTGTTAATTTCATATGACATTCATATATTAAATGTGATAATACCTCATTACTATGCGGCGTTTTATGCTGTTATTTTTCTTTGCTCACGCGCATGAACAGTGTACTTCCGACGCAACGGTCACACCACATTCTCATTAGCTTATTTGTATTCATGTGCCACATGTAAACATTGGTTCGTGAACACTAGTAAAGACTTCTTTTTACTTTAAAGGATAATATTGGGTGTGAAAAATAATCTACGTTGGGGTTTGGACCGAGACAATGAAATCCCAGCCGCGGGGTTACATTATATGTCTCCCCACTCGGACAAGCCTCGTGGGGAGACAAATAATATAACCCCATGGCTGGGATTTCATTGTCTCGGTCCAAACCCCAACATAGATTCTATATAAATGGAACAAAACGACATCCTAACATAATTATGAATCATCTCATGATGGTATTGTTAGGAGCTGTCGACTGAAAAACCCAGTCGGTGTTGTTAGTAATACTGGTTATCTCAAATTTACTGTTGGGAAAAAGGTATCTTTGTCACAAATTTATATACGAGTCTTATTACGGAGTAATCAAAGACCATCTTTTGAACGCTCACATTAAAAATAACAAACTTGATAATTCTCTGAAAACATTACAAGCGATCACACAGAGCGAGAATTTTACGCGCGGTATTGCTGGGAAATGTAAGACAGTTGAAAGGAGACCTGTTCAATCTGTTAATACAGCGACTGACGAAGAACTAATATTTCAAATCAATGTACGCAGTAAGCAAATTGTTTGATATTATATCGCCTTCGGTACGACGTGTAGCAGGAAATACGTATAGCAGAAAATATACAAAAGTTCGCTCTCTAAAAGATATAAACAGAGAATAACTTTTCAATATTGTTGAAGGAAGATATATACCAATATTTATTTATTTAATCTTTTTTGTCATTCTGATTTCTCTGTCAGAATGACTTCGAATCTTTTATAGTGCAAAAGGTAAATAACTACTGTCAGGAATCTTTCTTCAGTAATTCAGAGTAGTTACCTCCCTTGTAACTTTCAATGACCTGAACGAAGGAAGGTAACTGTAATCGTCAACAGAACACTACTATATATATTTCAACCTACAGAAATATTCTGTATATTTTTCAACGTACAGAAATCTTTACAATTATTTTAAAAACAGAAATAGTCCACTTTATATATATATGTAACAGTCCAGCAGCTATGCGGTAACTATATAATAATTACTGTAAAATATTTGTCTCGAAGCAGTAGCTCATTGCTAGAGCGGCTGATTCTCGTACTGAAGGTCAGTGGTCGAATTTTCGTGGCGGACATATCGACAGTTGCGTAATGGCGGTTTTTCTATGAAAGGTGGGGGCGGCACATATCATGTGGTGGGTGGGTTTTTGCACTTTCTCCGCGGTGTGTGCATGAAATAAATTGAAATGCATACACAACCTTCTAAATATTCTAAAATTTCGTTTCGTTTAGAAAATTCGCTGGAGGAATGTTTATGAAAGAATCTGTTGGGCCCTCAAAATAAACAGCAGCATGATTAGCTCTCAATCTCCTGAGTCATGGAGGAGTTATCCCCAATACAGCATTCAGAAAGAATGTTTGGCCATACGGTGGCGCTCTACAGTTTCGTGTTTTGCATAGGGTTAGAATTTTAAAGAAAAGAATTTCTCAGGATTTCTTCACTGGTTATACTGGCTATTTAATAAAGACTTTGTGTATCTTACTTGCTGTTAGAATAACTTTTATTTCCCTTTATTTTGATGTATAATTGATGGGTGTAATTTAGGTTCTAGAGTATACAGCTTTGGCCAACTTAAGATGTGCTCATATTTATTTAAAAAAAACTGCTAGCTCCGCATTGTCATTTTCACGTCCTGGACCTAAGAGGTAAATTGTTTTGTTTGTTTTGTTTTTTATGGTCAACACAATATAGGTTATACATGGCGGCCAGTATTAATGGTGGAGTAAGAACCCGGACAATCCCCGGAAAGAACCACCGACCCACGAGAAGCTACTGGCAAGCTTTCTCACATAACTACATTTGCTGAATCTTAGACTCGAACACACAAAGATAGAGGTGAGATGGCAGTGGTCCGTAACGGACGGCGCTTTAAACCACTCGGCCACTCAGGGCCTCTAGAGGTAAATTGTAGAAAAACGATCCAAAAACTTTTTTACATTCAGATATTTTGTAATTCGATCATTGCATTTCAGAAGCTGCTTATTGCTCATTTTAGCAAGTCGTTTTCTGTTTTAATAACTGCTAAAGTTAGTGTACTTTTGATTAATTCTGGTTAATTGGTCAAGCACATTGGAGCTTCCATTTTGTTATACCATGTGTTTAGATCATGTACAGTATCCACAAGTACAGTATCCAAAGAAATGACAACCACATTATATCAAACTATCATAGAGATATGCCAACATTATCTCCATTGTGCATGCTGCAAATGTAAACAACGTCACCTTATTTTACATACGTCAATCTCTGAAAAGTACATAATAACTGGTGAGCCCCCCACCCCCATCCCTCCCCTCCCTGCAAGAAAGGCCTTGTGTGATGAATCTTTATAAAGGATGCCCCATACAGCATTCAGTATATAATAATATATATAATCAGAAAAATAGCAAAAAATATCGGGTCATAAGAAAGACCTTGTGTGACGGATCCTGCACCAATGGAGATAACCGCTAATCATTGCTACTGTTTATTGTTTGTTAATTGGTATAACTTAATGATAGATTTATTTTTAAATGAATTATAAAAATATTAATATTTTTTCTGCAGTTACACATTTACAATTATCTGATGAACTAAAGCCTGAAAAAAATCTTCTGATATCGAATACGTGAAAGAGCTCAAATCCACGGACAGATGTACATTACCATCAAATTATTAATGTATAAAGCAGATGCAACAAGCTATCTTTGCTTCATTAGAGGATGATATAGAATTAAATGGAATGGTACCTCTTTTTAATTCAGTTGAAGAAGTTAGATTAGACCTATCTCGCGATTACCACAGAACAAAAACTATAAATTCACGTGTAAGACAACTAAAAAAGATTATAGAAAGTGAAAGTAGTAACCTTTTCTAAGTGTAGAAAGTGAAAGTTGGAAGGGTCAGCACGAAAATCTTATCAGAAAAGTATAAAAAAATATTTTTTTTTTTAAAGCGTGAAAATTTTATCAAAAATATTTAATAAATATGATTTCTTTGTCAGCGCGTAAATCTTATCAGAAAAAATATAATTTTATTCTTCACGATTAGCAAATTCATATAGGGTAAATGGTAGTAGAATTCACGAAAATCGTCCGATTTGCACATTCTAATAGGGTGATTACTAGTAAAATTCTTGAAAATCTTATCAGAAATAAAAAAAAATATAAAATTGTCAGGTCTGTGACTTTTATGAAGCGTGGAAAGTGAAAATAGGAGTTTAGTTATTTGACTGAGGGTGTCATTAATAGTTTTTATGTAGATATTCAGATGGAGATTTTAAACCTATAAATTCAATAAATTCTCGTCAACAATGAAAAATGACATCGCAGATAGGTCGAATTAATGGGTCCTTGTACAATCAAATATCCAGGGGTACTTGAGGGGTGAATGTTTAGAAAATATATCTTTGTTGAGCCTGGTTTGTTATTTCAGTATTTGTCTGATAACTTTCATCAATTACATCACATGCAATATTGACCGCGATCACATAGCGATCACATAGGTTATATTTATTATCCCCGGTGATGTATGTCTCCCATCCTCGTATGGATCATTGTTGTATCTGAGAAAAGCTGCCGGATGAAGTATTTTTCTCCACTTGGCAAGTATTTGAGGAAAAAATTTATCCATGCTGTCATTGGTGTATATTTTATAACTCAGATGCGTTAAACCCGGGCAATTAAAAATTCTATGGATCGGCTTCTGTTAACAAATTTGCATTTAACATGTTTTGTTTTATAACGATTTATATTGTCAGTTTGATGAATTATTGCCTGTATTACTCGCTGGATAATATATTCCATATCAGATGCGAGCTGATTTAATATTTCAATTTGTTTAATGATTTCATTGATCGAACTTGCTATATCAAAAAGACATTCAGTGAAATTTTGCTGTAGTTATTCTCGTTGAATTTTGTGTTTTTGATTAATGATTTCAAAATATCTAATAATTTCTTTTATGTTAATAACCATAGACTTAGCTCCTCCTCTAACGAGTCGTTCAAAAAACAAATTCCACCACACATGCTCCTGAAGCCAAAATCACTACCCAACATTGCATTTTGTATTGCAAGTAAATGACGTTTGAATGGTGGTATAATTTCCCAATATGATTGCTTATCCGTCGTACAATCAGACCGTTTTGGTTCTGATATTGGTGTAGGCGCCTCCGGGACAGCATCAGGCCATCCTAACACTGATTTGATTGATGACTGATAAATATTAACGGCATAATCTTGCGGATATATCTCTATCGCGGCTGATAAGGTTGGTTTATGAGCAGTTGGAGCTATGTTTGATTTTTTCCCGTAATAGATTTAATCCTGCGCCGAAATTCGTCATTAATCTGCTCGATTTGATAGCTCCCTGTTTGTATCTCAATAAAGTGAATTATTTAACTGTTGATCCCCGAATGATTTTGAACAGATAGTTGACAAACTATAATATACTCGTAATTGTACTAGTGCAATTTCTTTTACTGGAAATGCAGTTGTAGAGTTTACGCTAAATTCAGGGTTAGTGGAACTTACTGATATCATGTATTACGTGCTTAGGCTCGAATAAACAGTAACATAGAAAGAGTGAAAATCACAAGCTTGTAAAACTTGATATACAATTTATTGAGTACAAATATTTTTCAGAAAAGAAAAATAAACTTACTCTGTTATAAATTGATAAATAAATTGAAACTATCCGAGACACTATGTTCAAAACCTCATATTATACAATCATAATAATAATAATAATAATAATAATAATAATAATAATAATAAGAATAATAATAATAATTGAATAAGTTACAAGCTTCTTAAAGCATTAGTAATCCCAGTTTAAATTTGTTTTAACATTGTACACAATTTCATCGCAATGCTTTCTTTGTTCCGCATCAAAACCCAAAACCATTGTAGCAACATATGAGAGAAAATCCATGAAAATATGAGCATTAAGGAATTTAGCTTGTGTCATAAGACAATGTATGTGGATTTATGAATGACGGTAAAGTTAAGTCAGTCAGTGCAACGAAGCAGAGAGAGAGAGAGAGAGAGAGAGAGAGAGAGAGAGAGAGAGAGAGAGAGAGCTTTCCAGTCAGTGTGCGTTACTACTTTGAGTAAATTGATGTCTTACAGGCATTTAGCTGTCGAAGGCGATACCAAAAATATGTGTTTGCTCAACAATAGTTATAAGTGTTCCGTCCAGTCCAGCTTGAGTTTAGGATCATCATGTTGTCTTCTTAGCTGACAGAAATGCATGAAAATTGTTCTTGACTTCGAGAATTTAAAACCATTTGGAAACTTATTTATATTATATTGCAATTGTCTGTTATATGCACGTGTTTGGATCTATAACATAGTAGGAAATCATCAAAATATAAGGATCTATTCACACCTGGACGGGAAAAAAACACATGGTCATAATATTAAGTCTGATATTAAAAACTATGCAGATAAAATACCTCCCTGGTGCACACTTATTCTTATTCTAACATGTCATAGAGCATAGAAACCACTTGTACCTTGAGGTACCTGTTTGAGAAATGTTTCTATATAAAAAAATGGGTAGAATGAACCCGATCGTGCCGACTATTCGTCACTCCTACGTGGCTTATACAGTAGATAAAATAGAATGCACAGTATAATACATGAGGGTAAGCTGGCAATGGAAAATTGTCTAATGTAGCCTATGTAAATATTTTTAATTCAAGGCGGCGTGTTTTTTCCTCAGCTGATAATTGTTTCATAAATAAAGATATGGATTTATTAGTCAATTAAGTATTTCGGGCATGTGTTCTCGAAATTAATGTGAGGCATGCACATCTCCCATTGTCACTTCAAAGTATCAAGACAGTGAGATATCATATTTAGCATGGGAAGCAGAGCTATCAACCCATACGAGCAGATACGTGGGTTCAAGGCAAGGAAAATATTTCGAACGGCGTGGATGGCATCTATTTTGAATTGCATCAAGCTGTTTAATATATAATGATTTGTTTTGAAAAATTCAAATATATCGCAGAGAGGTGATTGCATTTGCGCTTTGACCATATCTTTGTGTCAATACTGACCTTTCGGTATGTAAAATGCATGAAAAAATTGGGGTCGGATGCATCAACATCTTGCTTGAATATGAGCTATAAATGTGCTTTTCTGCAATGACCTTTCACTGATTTGCCAATCAAATAAATGATATTTCTCTGTTTTGATCTATTTTTAATAGCTGATCATAAAAAGGAACCTTTTATCATCCACTTTATTCTGTTCTTTCAATGAAATTTTTTGTAGTAGGCAGGTAAACGTTGTATCAAATTTAATACAAAGACTGACCTTAACGCCTCAAGATCATTCGCATCAATAAATCGATTCTTGATATTCAGCTGCCATTTTGTACATCCTCCCTTTATGACGTCAAGTCAAACTTTTTGGTAATATGCTGATCAGCTTACGTTCAAATATTGTTTAGAAGGTGAAATAGATTATTTGAATATGACTAACATATTGCAAAACACACATAAGTTGAAATAACATATAAGCAGTCGTTCCCATAACGATAATACAATTTTAGTGCCAGTCTGGATTCGGTCTACCTTGCAAAATTTGGTAACATAATATTTGCAACTTTTCACCGTTTTGGTAATAAGTTAGATTGTCAACCACCTCATTAAAATAGGCAGAATATTGTCTGCTATCAACTTGATGGGACATGTTAATTAACACAGTGAAATTATATTTATTTGAGGGGGATTGTGTTTTTAGAATTTTTATCAGGCCTCTTACAAGCTTAATCTAGTTTTTCTAAGGTAACACCTTGTTGCTATATTCATCGCAAATGAAAATGTACTGACAGAATGAAACAATTATTTATTTTCCTTTCATTATATTTCACCCGTGTCTCTCTTCCAAAAACCTGAACTTGGATAGAGTGAGAGGTGTTTGCTGAAGAATAATATGCAGTTAAGCTCAGCTACAATCACTAGAAATTGTAAGTGTAGGAATTTAAGACTGGTTTAACTCATATCAATCACTAGAAATTGTAATTGTCATGTTGGAATTTTAGTCTTGTTTTCTGTTTTAATGACTTTGCTGAACGGCAAGAATTTTCAAAAAGAGTACCAATAGCACAGTATAATACAAACACCATTGATGACTAGATTGTTATCGAGATCAATCTTGGAGTCTGAGGCTACAGTCATACAATATAAAAAGAACACCCAGCTTATACAATCACTCAACTGGCAGATAAAACTGCTAAATGAGATTAGAAGAAACCATCGGACCTCGCGTTAAATTCCATAAAAATAAATATTTCAAGGAATCATTGGCTTACTGGTTAGTAAGATCTGCGATGAAAGGTAAACTAGTATTAATATAATTAAATCGATTTATTATAACCCAAGAGGATTTTTGAGAGGCAGAGAAGCGGTCGGGGATGAACAATAGCAGCAGAGGGGGCGAATCAGACGACATTTCTGAACATGTTTTCAATGGATTAGGGGTGAATCAGATAACGTTTTGAACAAGTTTTCAATGGATTAGGGCTTAAACCCCGAAACAGGCAAAAAAAATAATGACGCCAACGTCGTTGTCATTCACCCCCTCTGCTGCTTATTTTATCAAGTCCGGCTCGGCTTTTTTTTTTACGATTTAACCTGTTTTTCACGGAAAGTCTTTAAAAACTCTTCTGGAGTCGGTATTGGTTTTTTTTTTCGTTTGAGATATTCTATTGCGGAACGATATTGTGGACAACCACACGCTATACAAATCTGATATTTTCCCCGTACACCCTTTCCACAACCAAGACGGCTTTGGCCCCTCGGGACATCCTTGTTTTGCAGTACAATTATGTACCCCACAAAATTCTCCGTAAGAATTTTTTCCACATCGCTGTGTGGATCCTAAGAACAACCAATTGCATTTATTAACCGCCAGTGCTGGATTCACCATTATTATTAATTGTTAATCAACATTCAATTAGACGTTACACAGTATATAGAATAATGATTAGTGATTACTCTGATAACGATGATGAATTTTTTCAATGTCCTGAAAATCATCATGATCTTCAAGAATATTACAAAAGGAGTTTAGGACCATCATGGAGTGTTTCTAGTAAAAAAATCCGCCATTGAATTACTCACCGAGGATAGTTATTTGCTCCGTGGTGTAATAATTCAACAACGGGAACAATTTTATGTTTTTGTGAATGATCCGGACATAACAGATTTTCAAGGGTGTTCTGCGGTTAATGAAATAATTCCGAAACAACGATTGAGATATCCCACTATCGACATTGATTCTAAAATCCCATCGTTGGAGGAGTTGTAATTGTACTTCAACGACTTAGTTGATTCCATTAACGATATTATTGTTTTTGAAACCAGTGGTGGGTATCACATTTTATTAAAAACGATTCCTATCGATTTTGATACTCATCGGGAATTGTTGAAGAAAATTGCCACAGACAGACCATCATGGAATGTTGATACACAGGCTGGACTTCATAGTATCAAATTACCCGGGACAAGATCTGCAAAACAAAACAGCATTGATAAACAATTAATTTATCCTGTAGGATTTACTAGCAATTTATTGTCCTGTCCTGTTGCTGTACAACCATGCTACGAAAAACGCACTGACAGCGATGATATTTTTGATGATAATCTCACTAGTGATTTTATCACCAGTGAACAAATTCAAAAGATTTCAACAGCGCTAACTGGTCAACCAGATCAAATCACTGGAATTACAAATCAAACCAGCAATATGATTTCACTGGGTAGGGTTTCAGGATCATTTTGTAATATTTGCCAACGGCGACATGGATACAATGAGATTGGTGGATACAATGAGGGAAAAGCCATCGATGCGTTTGTGGTAGTTTACTCTGATCGATTTGTGATTGGTTGTTTCCGTACTACAAAAAATAAAATCACGATTGACAGAACTGATGCTGGCATCAACAATGCTAGTATTTCTGATGATTACGAAAAATATTTAAAATCGTATCATTATCGCCGTGAAGAACACAGTGGGAAATTTCCAATAAGGGTTCCAGATTACACTTACTGTGAGCCTCCCGTTCATGAAAACGGTCAAGGATGTAAAATCATCCTTAACGACGACTATATGGATGGTTCTGCTTGTGGGATGGGGAAATCAAAATCGGCATGGAAATCAATACGAGATGATCAATCTGTGCTCTATTTGTCATACAGAAAAACATTTATCAGAAAGACCACCATCGACTATAATCTCGAATCGTATGAAAAAATTCATGGAGAAATTATTTTTGATACAAGAACTCATCGAAGGATTATTTCGCAAATTGAATCCATTGTACGAGTGAGGGGAATTCCCGATGTGTTATTGTTAGATGAATGGCATGGCATTCTTCGTGAAATAATTTCATCGGGTCGTGGAAAACAGATTTGGGAAACACTGGTGTGGTTGATTTCATCAGCAAAACGGGTTATTGTACTTGATGCTGATGCCAACAATGATGATCTAGAATTATTTAGAAAATACTTAAATCGTCCGGACATGAAATTCATTATTAATGAGTATCAACCCGATCATGGAAAGAAGTTTATTGTGGAACCATCCCATCATGACAACTACGTTAAATTGTTAGATACACTGCAACAAGGAAATCGTGCCGTAGTTTTCACACAAAACAAACGTCACGGGAATTATTCTGTAGAAGCCCTTGCTAAACTATTACAGCATTTAGGATACCGTGTGAAATACTATCACGCTGATACAGATTCGGCAGAAAAAGAGAGATATTTTGCTGATCCCGTTGAAGCGTTTAATAACATCGATGTAGTGATTTATAATTGCACCGTAGAAGCAGGAATTTCAATCATAGACGAACGATTTAAGTACTTAGCGGTGTTTTCTGAACAACTAGGGTCTGTAGAAGCCACAAAACAAGCAATTCATCGGTTTAGAAATATTACTGAAATCCATTATTCAGCTACTAAACGAGTTTGCACTGAGTTGCCACTCACACGAGATGACATTATTTCTGCCATTGAATCCCATGAGAGGGATTTATCCTCTACGGAATTGTTATTTAGGACTCCAAATCTCAATGATGTGAATTCTAGTTACGGGTATGCATTTATCAGTGTCATTATTGACGAAAATAATTCGAAGTGTTATTTTACTGGCAGACTTGTTACGATGATGAAAAGAACCGGGTATGAGGTCACGTGGGAATTACCCGACGAATATGATGTGTGGTGTGAAAAAAATAAAACCAACAAAATTGATACCGCGGCAATGAACAATAATCCCGTCGTAGATGATTTTTTGAAATCTACCATCGGGGAAAGAATTGCTTCGGCGAGTGATAAAGTCACTAATGGCAGAGCCATCAATGATGCCAATGATACACAACAAAAATACCATCGATACGACCCTGAAGAACGATTAGAACCCTACGCGAAGAAATTGATGTATCTCAATCATGTATTTCAAACTGATGTGGGAAAATTGGACACAAATCAAATAGAACAACTTGATAAAAACGTATCACGGTTACAACGATACCAGCGGGTTCTTGTTGATAAATTTAATCAGGGAAATGCTATAACAGCTACACCATGCAGATCTGATAAAATCAATCCCCGGCAACAACTCGAAATTGTTAGAAGTGTTCTTGAAGTATTAAAACTTCCTGATGTGGTTCCGGATGATTTATCGGTGAAAAGTGTTTCAGTGAACCGCGTTGAATTAATCAAGAATATCAATCACATGTTAAAAAACCCGGACCAATTCGATAAATATCAAGCGCTATTAAAACACTTCAATGAAATATTTCCGGATGTACGGTTTAGAAATAAAACACTATCAGTGAAAAATATCATCGAAAAAATCAAGTTGATTTACAAAGAATTCGGTGGAAAATTACAATCAGATGATAAAACTAAAAACGCAGGAAGGTGTAATCTCACATTGTTTTATCCTGAATGGCCTAAATCTGACTTTATAGATAACCTGACATGGATTAATGAAACCGTTGATGATGTGGGATTTGCTGGTAAGGACCTTACTGCGACGGATACACATACTACAATGTTGCGATTTCATGTTTGGATCGTCAATGGATGGTTTTCTCGATATGATATGTCAGATTGATCAAAAAAAGAATGAAGGAAGTGTCAGTATTAATTATTTTATATACAATTTAGACACTTCCTTCATCATTGATAGAGCCATTAAAACATCAAAATGAAACTCCCATGATCGTGTTAAAAATCATCTGACATGTCAATGGGGAATTTTTGATCAATGATGATTTACATACAACTTCCCCTTGATTGTCAAGTTGGGTGACTTTATTTCAGCGTTGCATAATTCTCTATGATATTTTATCAACGATGGGTTATTTTTAATCGTTGTTACTATTTTGGCACCTTCCATTTCTTCGGCAGTGAGTGGTCTGTTCAATAATTGTTCTACGATGTTACGTGGTAACAATAACAGTTGAACTCGTCGGTTGAATTCCTTGCGAAAACTCATCATGATTTCTATCAATGAATGTGTTGTCAGATTCGGCGATTCTTTTTCGAGTATTGGGATAATTTCATTGTCTCGTAATACAAATGTCATATTACGATATAATGGAAGCAAATAATGTGCGGTGGAATCATCAGGGTCAATAATCATTTTGTTGTAGAAATAGAAGGGATCCTTGCGAATGATATTCAACGCGATAATATCCTCATTGGTACACATTATTCTGATATCATTTTAGTGTTTAATTAAATAACTGCTATTATATAATGTCATTGTTTGAAAACGCATTAAATGATTATAGACGCGCTTATCCCACAGTGACCATTCGTGATAAAATCACTAGTTCTGGTAGAAGGATAATCACGGAAAAATGCCCTGATGGTGTCACTCACATTTGTCATATCCATGAAAATAGGAATTCTGCGGCACGTATTCGTCTACAACAGAAATACCGTCAAAGGAATCAACACATGTTGGATGTAGAAACGCTAGCGTTAGAATTGCTTGCAATTCTCCCAATTGAAAAACTAACGCGGTGGGTAATTAAATAATTGATTAACTATTAATAATGGTATATCTGAAATGCGATATAGATCATTTACCAGACATTATTCAAGGACAACTATCAATAAATCCAAAATCAGCTGTGAAAGTGAAATATCATAATGGGAAATTACGGATGGTACAAAAATCACCAGGAGGTGGGAAATTTGTAGCCAAAATGCTTGAAAACCGATCGGAATCTGCACGGCTACGGTTACAACAAAAACGTCTCAACAGGATGATAAGAGAAGGAATCTCCGATGAAGAAATCATCTCTGAAATAAATCGACTTGGTCTTGATGATAAACTACAATTTTCCGTTTAGTTTTCTTCGAGTTTGTTCTTCTAGTTCTTCATATTTCTGTGTTGCTAATCTATTTTCACGATTAAATTGTTCATGATCTATGACTCTGGTGACTCTGTCACTACCATTTTTTCGTTTTCCAAGGGCTTCTTCGATTTCATTAATAAATTCACGATCTTGTTCAGGGATATAAGACTTCCATGAATCATCGTCATTGATGACTCTGTCATCACGTGATCTACGTTTTCGTTTTCGTTTGTCATTGATGGCTCTGCCATTGGTGGCTCTGTCATTGCCACTAATGGTTTTACCATTGTTAATGGCTATGCCATTATTAGTGACTTTTTCCACATACACCTCAGCAATAGAATTGTATTCAGACAATAATGAATTGTATTCAAAAAATAAAGAATTGTATTTGTGAGTCAGCGATGAATACTCTTCAGTGAGGGATTTTAATTCACATCGCACATCATTGAGTTCAGCCCTTATCCGTTCACGGTCTTGAATTACATCATTACGACGTTGTATTGCATGATCTAACCGATATTGCATGTCTGTTACATTAATAGATTGTTGTTGTACCATAAATAGTTTTTCCCGTAATGATTTGTTTTCATTAGTCAAATTGGATAGTTGCTGTTGCAAATGACGAATTTTTTGTTTATCAATAATGCTATCACTAACAGCATCCACACCATCTAGAAAATCTGTTATTTCATTTTCAACTTCTGCATCAATAATTCTTTCAACGGGAATATTATTTTCATCATTGGATTTCCATATTTTGTAGATCCGCTGGTAACTGATTTTATAACGATCGGCGATTTCTGATAACGGTATAACATCTTTAGAGGCTTTTATAGCAGTAATATCATCATGGGTTAGTATTCTGCGAAGAGGCATTATATAACCATAGAAACTATTTTTACAACAATGACAATGACAATGACAATGACAACAACAATGCTGTATTGACCGATGATTGATCAAAATAGAATGAAGGAAGTGTCAGTATTAATTATTTTATATACAATTTGGACACTTCCTTCATCATTGATAGAGCCATTAAACGCTTCCATGACTGTGTTAAATCAGCGATAGACGGTTCTGATTGATCAAAAATAGAATGAAGGAAGTGTCCAAATTGTATATAAAATAATTAATACTGACATGTTCAAAAATGTCGTCTGATTCGCCCCCTCTGCTGCTACAATTAAGGTAACGATTGCCAATAGATTAAATCTTTTCGTCGTAAACCTGAAATTAGATACTTTACATCAGGCTTTGCATTCCACTTTATATGTGTGCATGAAACAGATTTCGCTTTTAAAGGTCAATATTAATGTCAACCAATAAGTTAATATACATTTTTTTGGAAATCAGATAATTTTAGCAATGATTATATCTATTGCATGCATAGAGGACAATAAATTTGTGAATGCTTAAGTGTTATTCATTTGCTCGTTTATTTATTAATTCATGTATTCATCTAAAGATTTATTTTATTTTTTAAAATATTTTTTATTTCATAAATTTCTACTATTTTGACAGCAGATGTTTACCACAGTAGATAATGTATGCTTTAGATTAAAGGAAAGGATCAGTCGATACCTGGGCCACTAGTATCTAAACGTCATTATAATTTGTCCAAAACCGTTACCTGTCAAGACTCAACATTTGTTTGTCGCCAATACGAATGTTTAGAAAATGGTATAGATAAAAGATGATCAAAACGAGCACATGATGACGGGATTTGATTTGTATGACATTATCTCAAGTTCGCGATCAAGGGATCTCTAGTTAACGGGATATGCAACCTGACTAAACGGCGTGGTCACAGGAGCCATTGTTTCAATTTGAAGAGAGAGAGAGAGAGAGAGAGAGAGAGAGAGAGAGAGAGAGAGAGAGAGAGAGAGAGAGAGCACGTGCTCTCTACACTTCTTTCCCATCCCATCGAGTTATGCCTGTGAGGCTCCATACAGCTACAAATGCCACGGTGAGCTTGTTTGTGGTCTCCTGTCAAACCTATGCGATTGCTAGATAAATAATATTCCAGGAAACACTCACCGTTATTTAATGAAATGTAATTTATACGATTCCGGTTTCATAATTCTGGCTTACAAGTTCAAGACTCCAGCGCTCGACCCAAATAGATACGCTGACAGCGGCCAGAAACAATGTCATGCCCTATAATGGAGTAAATACCATCTTATTATCGCTGATGATATGCAAGTCAGTCTTGATAAAATTACCACATAAAAGAGAGGAGAAGAGGGAGTAGGGAAGCGAGACCCAAGGTTGTAATTCAGTGATTGCCGTCAACAAGATTTCATCATTTTTCATGATTATGCATACACCTGCTAAACCAATCTTTGCGAGCGTGATTACAATTTTCTCTATCGGATCATAAACCATGACCTTTCATTCTGACTGAGTCAGTCAGTCAGATTTTCACTTCCAAATGCTGTCACTAATCGATGAATAAGAGGTCACTTCGTTGACCTATGAAAGCTTATTCCCTTGGTTCATTGATTACGCAGTTTTCTTGACTCATATTCAGGAAATCTTACTGCATGCAACCAGTGGTGATTTGATAATGTACACGAGTTCATCTGTGTCTTGCGATGTTGAATTAACCCATGCTTGCCACAAAGTACATTTACCATACATTGTTTTCCAATTTCATTGCTTGACAGGCTATCATTCATGTAGCAATCTGTATTCTCAAAAAATGCTAACATTTTGAATATTCATTAACAAACGCATACATGTTGACAGGTAATAATAATAATAATAATAATAATAATAATAATAATAAAAATAATGAGAAATTAGGCATCAGGGCAATGGTTTCCCGAGTAAAGTTTCTAAAACTAATGCAGGGTTCTTTTTATTAATTTATAAGGTGTAGAGGGTATATTAATATTATTTTGCTTGTTTGTTTTAGGGCTTAACGCCATTTTTCAGCACATGATAGGCTATACATGGCGGCCAGTATTATTGGTGCAAGAAGAACCCGAGAAAACCCTCAAAAAGAACGACCCACCCACGAGAAGCTACTGGCAAGCTTTCTCACTTAACTACATTAGCCAAATGTTAGACTCAAAACCCCGCAGACATTGTGTAATGTACGTCAAAGTGTAAAATATAATGAAGTTACTTCATTTTGCAAATTTAATCTAAAAATTATTCAATAATTTATGGATGCATGAACTTCATATTTCTGCTGTAATTTATCCATTTAAGACATTTCTTCTTGGTCATCTTCATGCACAAATAAAATAATTTAATGACACTCACAAAACCTGAAGCAAGGCATATGGTTTGCCTAAATTATTCTGCTTCTTCATTTTATTATGCATTATGCATTATGTCTCTCTCTCTCCCCTCTTTGTCATATTGTAATTGTCTTTCTCCCTTTCTTGTCTCTCTCTCTCCTTTTCTCGAAATTCCAACTTCTTCAACTCTAATTCCATCTTGAATTTTAATTCTAATTCCTTTATTTTTATGTTAGAGTATGATGCAGACTTACTGACCGAAATCAAATCACTTTTTTCCAAAACATTCTTTTCTACCAAATATTGGACCAAAATCTTTTTGATATCTTGTTTCGTTAAAGAAGCATTGACTTCAGAAAGATCGTATTTTCTAGCAAGTTGAATCAATTCATCAATTTTAAAAAGATCTAATTGCTCCTGAGTAGGATTAGAAAGAAATATTTCTACTTTAGATGTCAATTTAATACAAGCCTGTCAATCTCACTAAAGATTTTTAAAAAATTCCAAAAACTAGGGGAATTCAAATTTTAAAACAAACGTTTTCTGAAAATATTCTAGCCAAATTCCAATTGATCCAAATCTTGGACGAGCTCCCAATTGCTATGTTACGTGCTTAGGCTAGAATAAACAGTAACATAGAAAGAGTGAAAATGAAAAGCTTGTAAAACTTAAGAAACAATTTATTGAGTACAAATATTTTTCATAAAAGAAACATAAACTTACGGTTTTAAGAATCAATTCCAAAATTAATCCAAAAATAATTCACAATATAATCCACTAGTGAAATTGCAGAAGTCCTGGTAATAAAATGTCCTACTAATTACAGTTCGAATCTTAGTGAAGTATCCAAGATGGAAGACAATGTCACGTGATGAAGTCAGTTCTGTTCTTATGAAAATTAAATGAGCACAAATGTTTTCCAGATAAATAACAATATAAATCCTCTTGATCCAAACGAATTGAAATAATTTCCAGAACAAGGTAATTTAAAATAATTCAAAACACAACTTAGTATTCTAAAAGCCCAACATCAACTAAATAGTTCGTTCCCAAAATACAATTTATATTCCTGTTTCTACCTAAACAGGGAAGGGGTCACATGGTCTTCTATAATCTTTAGAACAAATTTACCTTCACAAAAACACGTACACAATCAGATGAAAATCAGTTATGTTTACTCTCAAGAACTTAAAATAGAACGATGTTTTCAACAAAGCTCCATAATGTCCTTGGAATCAGCCAATCATTTTAAAAGCTTGTTTACAAACTCTGAAGCAAGGTCAGAAATAAGGTCAACATCTGGTATTTACTTGTAGAGTAAAGGTCATCACACCTTTTAAAAAAATATCTCCCAGTTAATGAATTTTAAACTTAAAATGTCAAATTTGAATCTGACAAACAAAAATAAATGACTTAAATCAAATGTATGTATGTATGTATGTATGTATGTATGTATGTATGTATGTATGTATGTATGTATATATATATATATATATATATATATATATATATATATATATATATATATATATATATGCCCTCAAATCTTATTATTTAACATTATTTAAAACAATATAATCAGACGCAGTTTTGTGCATTGCACATTTACAAAGTGTACATAGATATACACATATCTATGCGTTGATGTACCCTTACACATGATACTCTAACAAAGTATACACACATAGGCAAATCCTTATTAACTAATGTTGCACACTGCAACCATTATACAAAGTTTCTAATTCAATTCAACATTTACAAATATATAATTTCAAACGATTAAATGCAGAAGTTTACTACAAATTAACCAAACAGCGATTTACAATGTTAATTATTTACATAAGCATTGCTCATATCTTAAAGTGTGCATGCATATCAAACACAACGAATAAATCACCTTGTAAACGATAATTCTACGTACTAAAGTCTACATTCTGCAATAATTAAAGTACACTTACTATGAAGTAATATATAACAACAATCGATCACATAGTCACTGACTTGTACTGAAGCTTTTTGTTATTCACAGAATATACATTTCCTGCCAATAGCTTATATTCCCTTATACATCGGCAAGATGGTTTAAGCAACTGCAGAGGTTTAGTTCTCAAGATAATATATTTAAACCTGCGATTCTAATGTTAGAGACGTCTTGCTAATTTCCTAGTGGATGTTGATTCAAATAATTATCAGACACTGCGCCCTCCCAACAATCTGTCAAGGATGGCTTTTCAACCCTCCCCCCTTGATGCTACCTTGATCATAACAGAGGAATTCGCTCCCTACCCGTGAACAATGTTACGTAACTGGCTTTGACAAAAATAAAGCGCGCGTCATTAGTTTTATGGTTATGTCATTTAAATGGCTGGACATCTTTCGTTCGCTGAATTGACTACATATTGACGACGCAAAACTATAGCAGATGTTTACTACAGTAGATATGGTGTGTTTTCGATTAAAGAAAAGAAGGATCAATCGATACCTGGACCTCTAGTATCTAAACGTCATTAATATAATTGGTCCAAAGCCGGAATCTGTCAAGACAAAACAGTTGTTTGCCGCCAATACTGATGTTCAGAAAATACTGTTTCCTAATGTCCAAGCAATATCATATAGCTAAAAGATGATCCAAGTGAGCATATGATGAGAGGATAAGGTCAATTTTAGGCCTAAGAAACTCGACCAGAGTGACATAACGTCAGAAAATAAGAATACCTAGAGAGAATGTTAGAGGATGGGGTACTTAAACATTGTACCCGATCTCCCATCCACCTTTCTTGTTCAAACATCTAATAAGTTTTTTTTAAAAACATCATAGTATTCCTCAAACATAGATCTTTAAATACCTCATTGTCTAGCTGCCCAACTTAAAATTTGCCATCTTAACGAATGCGACAGGTATGTTTTCACTGAAATGATAGTGGTAATGGAAGTGCTAGACTAAACGATTGTCAGTTATCATACATTCGCTTACCTCTTTTGAAATATTATTCGTCCTTACACGAATTGCCAAATCCTGTATATATGTATATGCCTGAGATAGGGATATAATCCTATAGTAACTAGCACAACGTGTCTATTAAATTTCGACTTATTGCAGTTTGGACTGTACCAACGTGGCTCCCTGATAACCTCGTATCAAAAGACCATTTACAGTGACACAGATAATACACATGATGTGATGTGATAAAATGAATTGTTTCGATTCGACTGCTTGTTCTAATAGTGCGCGGTATTAACGGTATGCCCATTTACTTCATGTGAAAAGTGCCACGATACCTTTACACTCTACTGGTACTTCAGTGGTTACCTTCAGGAAATAATATAAGGAAATATGCGCGTAATGTTTACCCGTTGACCTCTTATCAAGGTCACAACATCTCTGTTTTTATCGAAACATTTTATCAAGACCGACTCGATATCGTGATCTGGGGTCATGTAAATGTATCATTATAAATCTGTTTTGAGTAGTTTGTGCACATGAAAACAAGTTTTGAAACTTAACTACACCTAGTCTGATGAATATTTCTGACAGTGTGTGTATGAACACCATTAAATACAGCTAAAATAGTACAGTTGTATCTAATCAATCTAGTTATTTGCGTGTACTACTGATTAACATAAATCACATCAGTATTTTTTATTATGTCTGCCGCGAGAAAATATTCTTGCCAGATTTGATTGTTTATCCAGCACTAAATCAACGTACACATCTTAATTAGTAATAAATCTATCGATGTCATTCTCGGACGGTGTTTCATCAATATCAGTGATTAAATTAATAATATCATTACCATCTTCATGTATCGTCTTTGCATTTTCATTAGATTCTTTTAACACATCGTAACATCGCTGAACATACACCGACGGAGCAACTATATACAGTTTACCCCGTTTCAACCATCACATTATTAAATTAAGTAGCAGTTGCGTTTTACCACTTCCAGATGGACCTATGATAATCATTCTGATAGAATATGGTAGCGCTGCGTGATGTTTTACCGGTATTCTTTTTCTTGACGCTCAAAATCAATTACATCCATATTTTATAAATATAATAAATAATATGGATATAAATTGTGTTAAATGTCTAACGAAGAGCCCAACAAATTAATGAACAACTATTACAACAAAAATAATTTATCAGCACATACAGGTAAGTATGAACAAAGAGGTATCAAGAAATATAAATTTATCCCTGGTCCAAACAGTATTAAAAAAAAATACGAGGTTATATTGCAGCAAATTTAGGAAAATTACTAGGGACTCCGTGGGCTAAATAACCAAGAGAAAAACACCTTCCAGAATATAATTATTGAGATACTGGAACCAGACTTGATATCCGACTTGATACTCAGGATGAAATAAAACCAGGTAAATATCCGATAAATGAAATTGATAAAGCAAGTCATGCTCACGATGTACCTTATACCAGTCATATATCACGCGTTAAATTAATTAAAAATAAGTCGTTCAATGAATCATTGGCTGACTGGTTAGTAAGATCTGCGATTTGCCACATGATACTATCAAAATACGAAGACGCCATAACAAAATACGCGTTAACTGTAGTTGATGTTGTAGGTAGGTATAAAGAGGTGGAGCCGTTGTTGACAAAGAAAACAGCAAAATTTGAAAACTCTTGCTGAGTGGCTATTTGGATATCACTATGCAAAGGAAAGAATTAAGAAATAATAAGATCTGGAGAACGGGTTACAAGACTTCCAAATGTGATAGATGCTTGTATGAGCCGGGTGAACTTGAAGGGGGTAACAAAGAACAACTGGTCCTATCTGAAGTATTACCACACACAACATTTCAAGTGTAGAAAGATCTACTGGTAAACCTACAATATACAGATGAGATTCAACTGCTCCGCAACGTGGATTTACGTCTGAAGTAATACCTGAGGATGCACAATTACAACAAGGATCACTTAACTTGCACCTCTACCTCCATTACATTCAAGACAGGTCACAAACGTATTTTCACATATATGATAAAGACTACTATCATTTATATCTTAGGTAAATTATTTGAATACTGCCACAACAGTACTGTGTTACAATTCGCACAATGATTATTCTGTTGTAGTTTGAGCGCTATGATAA
This sequence comes from Unio delphinus, assembly GCA_029339505.1. Classification (NCBI taxonomy): domain Eukaryota; kingdom Metazoa; phylum Mollusca; class Bivalvia; order Unionida; family Unionidae; genus Unio; species Unio delphinus. The sequence continues at coordinate 11,687,966 of JAQISU010000155.1, forward strand.
TATCAACAGCATATTCAAAATTGCAGTTATTTTGATCACTTTGTTTATAACCAGCTAATTTGTTTCTTACTGTATAATCACTAACAATTTCGTTGTTGGTGTCAGTAAAATAAACAATAACCAACCGCAGTGGTGTTATTTGTTCTAACTTGTGATACTGCGAGAAAGAGTAAATTTTAATACTCGATACGATCATCAATAATCCAAACAACTGTATCAGAAATAGTTAACCCGTTAGATGAATGCATCATCATTGCGTAACCCAGTGTCGATAGAGATTTTCAGCGCGTAGTGCATCCTCAACAGCACTGATATCAACTGCGACATTATTTAATACAAGATTTTGTTTCCATGACTCTCCTGGTATATCATCTTCAATAGGATGTCGTCGTGTATCAGCTCTTCAATAACATAACGGTACGGGCAAATCTGAAAACGTTTCCTTAATTAACTGAAATAATTGCTGCTGAAGTATATTACTACCTATCCTTGTATATGCCACTATCAAATCGTTTTGTCTAGATTGATCCCAAACGTCGTGTATAGAAGTTTCTGAAATTCTTTTAGGCATTTTATTAATTTCTTAAACTTTCCTAATTTTGGAAGAAGTGCATAATATTCTACAAAATTATTTAGCCATTCATGCGGGGACAATAAAACAAATTGTGGTGGTTGACCGTGAGAGCCACACATTATTACAGCTGTCTTCTTTAACAATAGCCAATCAAGAATTTTAAAAAATATATCTAGCGAGACTGTGCATATTTCATCCCAAATTATTATTCCAAGTATATATTTCTCACCCATTCAATTAGGACTCCATTGATGTAACTTATATCGAAAAAAAAGCTGAGATATGTATATGATCGCACACCTTTCTCTTTCATTTCTCTCGCAAGTCTGTGGGTAGGCATTAACACAACTAAAACTGAATTGTGTCTAAATAATTCAAGTACTCTAGTTGTTTTACCGCAACCACCATGTCCATTAAAAAAAACTATCGTATGTCGCGACACTGTATCGGCTATAGATGCCGCAGACGATAAATCTGATATCTGATTATTTTTACGATAAATATCTTTGATGTTAACATCTGGGGTATCAGCATAATTATATAACATTCGAATTTTATTCTCTACGATCCCCACGATGCATCAGTGTCACATAATAAGGCGAAAATTGAATTTATTTTCTTCTTGAATTACAAACCTTTTATTCTAAGAACAGATGCTTCTGAAACTGGGTTGGGGGCAGTTTTACTGCAAGAGCAAGACGACAGTAAGTTACCCGTAGCTTACTCGAGTAGGAAATTGCTACCCAGGGAGAAAAATTATTCCGTTATAGAAAAGGAATGTTTGGCCGTAGTATGGGGAATTGGGAAGTATCATGCATATCTATTTGGGAGAAATTTCGTTCTCGAGACTGATCACCAACCCCTACTGTATTTAAGCAAGGCCAAGGTCGCTAACGCTCGGTTGATGCGTTGGGCGCTAACACTACAACCTTATCGCTTCCGTGAAGAAGCAATAAGGGGAGTTGAAAATATAGACGCAGACTACTTGAGCAGGGCATGATGGGAAATTTGTATGAATTTGCCCAGTAATAAAATCCAGATTGTAGTATAACCAGTGTAAATGTTGTAAGATGTCATCAGTAGTTATTTTTCTTCTATTCTGTGTTAGTTTTAAAAATGTGTACATTTCTATTCTTAGGGGGGAGGTATTGTAACAGAATTAGGCGAAAATTGAATTTATTTTCTTCTTGAATTACAAACTAATTTCACCATTTGTTTTTGTTTCGTCGTACATGCGTTACCTGGGGTGAATAAGTGGTTTCCTCCAAGGTAAGCGGCGTGTAACGATTTGCATGTACCTGACTTCGAATCACATGAAGTCCGAAACATTAGATTCACGGGGTGCACGGTAATTTTGCCGTGAATTCTGCTCACCTATTTGAGGATATAAAAGGCAGAATATTTCTGATAAATATTACGGGACCAAAAGTATCTTATCACAGGAAAGATAGCTCGTCATTCTATCTCCAGCCAAAGGGGTGAGTGTTAAATTTATATTTCGTTTTATTGTGAATTTTATTCAGTTTATCATTTCATATAATGATGCCTTTATTACAATGCAGAATTTAAACGTGGCATATTTGGAATTACTAGTCACTATTAGACTTTAAATGCAATAGTGTAATCTAAGGTTTAGATTATTTTTTGAGACAACTGTTATTAGTCTGGTTTCTTTATTGTAGCTGATATCGTAGCTAAAATTGCAGCTGATTTGTTGCGGAACATCTCTGATATTGTAGCGGAACGTCTCTGATATTGTAGCTGATATCGTAGCTGATTTGTTGCGGAACATCTCTGAATTGTAGCTGAACGTCTCTGAATGTCTCTAAATTGTAGCTGAATGTGATTGATTGTGCCGTGATTGTGCTGTTTAATGGTGCGATCGAATTGAGGTATCTGACTGTCTGTTTGTCGGATTGTCTGTCTGTCTACATCTGTCGTGACGTGTAAATATCCGGAAATCTAGAAATCCGAGTGTCGGAGCTGTCTAGAGTTGTAAACATGCGGGGTGGCATCTAGGTATTTGGGAACGTTGGTTCTAGTAGATGCTGTATGCTGTCTGTACATATAACTGTGGTGGATCCGTGAAGGGCAAGTGACCAATAAAAGTATTGTGTCAACCCTAGGTATTCGGGGAAGCTGGGCGGCGATTCAACAGTTGGTGAATCTTACGGTTATACAGGGTCGAGACACATGTGTGTGTTGCAATTGTAGTACAATTGAATACATTTTTATATTTACATAGTTATTTCAAATCACAGTAGTATTTCAAGGGATTACATTAATCTCAATAACAAGTTAGCAACTTGATTAAATGCATGTATATGTTCGTGCTAGTTGTCGCAATCCATACGTGCGATAGTATAGTTTGATGTTTTGTATTTGTTATCGCAATTTATACTTGCGGTTATATAACTGTTGTAAAGGTTCCTTGGATCTGTGTATAGTCCAAGAGATTCCTTTGTATCTGTGTTTTATTTTGTATTAATATTTAATTTATTCATGTATTGTGAATGGTTGTGAGTGTAATTGTGGGTTGAACGCATGAGTTATTGTGTTGATACATCATTATTTTTCATTAATAATTTATTTCATAACTTTATATTTTCTTTCACATATTGTGTTTGTGTTGTTCATTTAATCCACCATCCACTCGGTAACAATTCTGTTACAATCAGTTGTTAAACGATTCACTAATTCTGTATATTTTTAGATATTGAATCCGTTGCAACTCAGACTGCAGTGTCGGCGAATCTATGTATCATCGCTAGCGAATTTATAGAAACATAAGCGTACATAGATTATATTAGATGTCTATACTGCGTAGAGACGTCATTGATGTAACCAAGAATTGTCTCTAATCGTGGTCCGTGAGACAAGTAGGCGTTTTGTCGACTTCCAAATATTTATTTTCTTCTGCTGCATCTGCGATTATATAATCGTATTCAGCATCATGTAAAATTCATTGTGAATAATGTCGTTTATGGTCATATGTTCCACCTTGAGTAACTTTACCGATTATTCTTCTACCTAGATCCCTTGCGGTGTTATCCTGTGGTAACCAAACATAAATTTGCTTCCGATATAATATAATTGCCTCACTTACAATCAACGATATCAATATTTTATAATCGAGCTTATATAAAAAAGACTATTGGTCACAGTATTTTTCAGAGAAATAATTACCAAACTATAACAGATGGGATGACTACCCCTCGAAATCTAGAATGATACAATACTAGCGAATCCAGTTCGATAAAAATCAGGTAGTCGTCCATTTATCGATTCTCTGGTCATTTCGTGACGGGGATGTTCAAATCGGTTACAATACCCAGAACATATTCCATAACCAAGAAAACGTCCTGGATAACACCCGACCATATCCATGGATAAAACTTCGTTGTGGTCGTAGTTAGTATTCCACAATCCACTCTGTCCGTATTCAAATCAGCTTAGCTGCACATTTTCAATAAATTTGTTTTGGTTTCCACGAATTTTTCTCTTTTGCTAATTGAGCTGCAACTGACGGAAAGGTAAAACAGTTGCGCAGCAATTCGTCAATATTGTCAGTTAGAAATTTCGGCGTAAGATTTATCTTTTCTTCGTGGAGAAATTCTAGACGATACTCTTCACGATAAGGTCGTACAAACTGAACATATTTTTCATCACTTTGAAAACGCCATACTAACTCATTATCGTTTTTACTTATTTCGTGAATAAAATCAAACAAATTTCCTTGGTAACATCTTACGGTTCGATCTCGTGAAAATATTGTTACAGCGTTAATCCACGCGTGCGCATTATGATCAATGATATTTATTGGAGTTCCTCTCGAGTAAAATTTCGAATCGTATGAAATTTCTCCTTTTATCGTTTTTACTATTATTGGAAATTTTAGTATTTTTTTCTAACTTATATACATCATTAATTGAAGCTCTAATATGTTGTACTAATTCAGCCCACTCGTTTATTTGTTTGCGTCTTAGATCAGTTAAACCATTCGCACTTATCGCATTTGTAAAATGTTCAATTACTCGCTCAGCTACAGTTTTTTTTCAACAATTCATCGGAGCGAGGTCATTAATATCAGGTTTATTTTTTAACGAGTGAATTCCATAAACAACCGCGGTTACAGGTTATGCTCGTATATAATATGGTTCATCAATCCCAGTTAACTTTCCGGACTTGGATTTTTTTAACACAGTGGTGGCTTGTTTTGTTATTTATAAAACAGAATCACATTTGTTGAGAATACTCCATATATTGGACACTGTTTCGGTTTGCACAATACATTTTGTTCTGAGAAAATATCATTCGTAATTGAGATAGTCAATAATTGTTTTCGCTCGTTCATCGTTCATTGTAACGTCAATGATAAATTCATCGAGTATAATTTTGAATGTGGACCATACGTGAGATTCCCCATCATCAAAAAATTCTTTTTAAGCACTCCGAGTAATATTAATTATATTATTATTCTCAACCAGAACACTTGTTCGAAAGAAGGAGTTATTCTGTCAAGGTCAAATTTTGATTCAGACGATGGAACTTTCCAAGGCTTGATTGTGGATAAACCCTCAAACTCTCCTACAGAAGATACAGAGAGCTGAGCGATATTATGATTTAAAAGATAACTATTATGAAAAAGTAATCTGAACTCCTGAGGATTATTTGTATAAATTTGTAAATTATAATTTAGACAAATAATGTTATATCTTATTTAACAAAAACGATTTGTGAGATATCCCATCAAGACTTATGAAGCATTTCCTGATGTTATTATTATGAAGTGTCGACTGAAAAAAAAACATTCGGTGTGGTCTGTAATACTGGTTATTGCAGATTTACTGTTGGGAAAAAAAGTGTCTTTGTCAAAAATTTATATACGAGTCTTATTTTGGAGTAATCAAAGGCGATTTTGCGATTGTTAATATTAACTTTAAGAAACTGGTTTTGGTTTCGAGAAACATCTACCGTAAATTGATACTATTATGCTTTAAGGTCTGTGTACGAAGAGATTACTCTTGTGTTCTGGTATAACTTTAGTATGTGGTTTTGGTTTATTTTGATCACGTACAGCAATTACCTCTCAGGCGCATATTGTTGGGTCGGTTATTGTCATCGTTGGTAATGTTGAATACAAGATACCTACTCTGTTTGGATCGAACTACTCGATAAATTCTTTTGGCGGGGCTAACCCGTACGAATCGAAATAAACAATTACACGTGAATCAATTGCGTATGGGATCCGATGGGTACCTGGACCAACGCTGTCATCGAGATTAATAATACCGGTTTCAGTACTGTTTGGTCTTAAAAGTAACTGATCTCGCATAAAAACACCTCTAAACTTCTTGTTATTGAATTTTTAGCTTCATCAATTAAAACAAAATTTGATATCGGTCATATTAAACCGTCCCTGGAAGTCTGTGACCTTTTCCATACCAATGGGGTCCCTGGACGTCTCGGAACTTTTCACTTTCTTTATATCCCTGTTGCTTTCTTTAGTGCCATTCCTGTCGCTGTTAAGACAGCTCCTAACGCAGCGAGCTTTTGTAATCGCAAGGGCCGCGGTTGGGATTAATGCTTATATTTCAGCAAGGAGTGGACAGATACTGCATGATTTGATTATGTCGGAAAAAACGCTGGTGCATCAATGACTCATTCGTCCTTAGCACCTTCAGAGTCAAAGTAACATTTACAGGATGATGTGACATTTATACTATCTGCGTATGTTCTAATTTTGAAAACATCACATGTTTTCTACTGGTGCATCAATGACTCTCATTCGTCCATCAGCACCTTCAAGTAGCATCGTATAACAGAAATTGATCTGTAATTACGAACAGCTTCAGCGTCTCTATTTACGCGAGCTCGAAAATAAAATTCAACGACATATGCCTAGATAAATTAAGATGTCTTCATCAGTTTTTTCGCTCTTTAGCAATATGTTTTGCTAGTTCGTGTAAAATTCTTGATGTTTCTTGATTATTTTGAGCTATATTTCAATTTGGGGAAGAACGGGTTTATTTGTTTCAGTAACAGGTTTCAATAAATGTTGAGAACTTTCTGCATAATCAAGCTGAGATTCCTGACGTTCTTGTAATTTTCACCTGACATAATCATGGATTGGTTGAATGTTTTAATTTCTTCTAGCCGCTCTCATGTGAGCTGCGTGGTATAAGCTTCTACAGTCATTACTGACATAACAATGATTTCATTTTCACAGCAGCCAAGCGAGCGTGACTTCGATAAGGACTCAACTGGTAAATATTGCGCACATACTTTTAGACTTTAGTTTTGTAAATGGACACTTCTTAAAGTTCTTCTGTTCGCCCTGTCTGCTGCTGTCTGCTGCTGAACTTCACGATTGACTTTGTGAAACATTTAAAGATATTAAATGCATGTTTGTATTATTCATAACAATACAATTCTAAGCAAATTATAATTCGAATGTTTTTCTTTCCCTTCTAAATTAATTTGTAGCATGAAGTTATTATCAAACATTTGTACAAAAACGTAATACTTTTAACTCAGATAACCTGGTGCAAATCCATCTTAAATCGTCAACAGTTGTGTCAACCGTCCCATAGATACCATTGCGTATTGCATTATTTAATCCCCAATAAGTTGGACCACCAAAAAATCGCACATAAATAGTTAATGTTATCAACAGCCAGAATATCGACGTCTTCTTCCTGACAGAAACATGACTAAAAACATGAGCCCAAGTGTGCGGATTTAACACCCACCGATTTCTCCATCAAGTCGTTCCGCCATGAAATTGTACATCATATTATGTAATACATTTCAAAAAGATGTAATGAATAAAAGATCCACAATTAAATCTTATTCTTGACAAGGAAAAAAATTATGGACTGACGAAACATTTAAACCGATGTTTCAAAAAAGCATCGTAGATGTATTTGGAAAGTACGGATCCAATCCCTTCAATAGTACGTCCATAAAAGATGTGCAAGTAGACCATCAATCACAGATCGGAATAAGAAAATAAAAAAATTCCCAAGGAAAAGCAAGTTTTGTAGTTTTTGTACAAAAAAAACCATATTGTAAAAAATCCCAAAACAGCACCCCATAAAACATTGATATAAGAGCAGGAGCCTTTAGCTGAAATTCATATTAATGTGTATGAGAGTACAAGTCTGTAAGAGCCGAAGGATTCCGATCCAGATAATCTTAATAATGAAGCTATAAAATGCAAACATCTAATTATTAGTGTGAATGTGTGTGTGTGTGTGTGTGTGCACGTGTGTGTGCATCTGTGTCTGTGCATCTGTATGTGTGACTGACTACTCTAGACTCAAAATAATGCACAGAAATATGAAAACGTAAAATAAGCATGTTTTCAGGGGGCAGCATTTTCTCTTTGTAGAACAGCTGTATTGAAAACTATACAGCATAGTTACGACTGTAAATATATCAATACGTTTAAAATTAGTAGTTTCATGTTGTATTCTATGAACGACATTTTTGTATGCTATTTCTGACATCGTATTTCATTTCCTGATCTGCTTGAGCACGCGTATAGCGAATACATCATTTCCCTCACGAATTCAAGAACCACTTTTACATCGCGGTAGAGACAAAATGTTCCGTTGGAGATTTTATTTTATTTTTAAAGTTTGCATCATTTAACAATATTTACTTATCAGTGGATTGGAGAGAGATGAGAAATAAATACGTTAGGCCACATTCTTTATTAATTACATTGATGTTTGTTTTACTTACAAATTTGGTTCTTATGTAGTAACTAGAGAATACGGTAAACGATCGAATGAATCTTAAGTGTCTCAAAATTGACCAGCACGTTGTTCTCCACCCTTGTATAACACAATTATTGGTGGCGCCCACCATTAATGTCAGGAAACATCAACGGTCAGAAAAGAACATGTTGGTCAAAGTTTCAGTCCTGCAGATAGGGAAACAAATATATAATGAAAATACCACAAATAGATGACAACTATATAATCTACAACTCAATCACATGTCGTAGAGTCTAAGTTTGATCAATCTTCCACAGTTCAATACTCATCAATTAAGCAGCGTCAAAGAAAAGTTGTCAATAATCTTACCCTCATATTTGGCAGTAACATCTGCCCCATTGATTTTAACTTGTTTATCCACAATGTTTGTACCAGCCCTATTCCATTAACATTTCAATATTCGCTTTGTTATTAAAATGGAGAAGGATACTTGTTTTCGTTGTATATCTCGTTCTTACACTTGGTCGTTAGAGCATTCCTTCCACAATATATTTGTATCTAATATCATGTGCGTGTTCTTTGCAGCGCATACTTTAAATTAATCTGTTTGCCACCAACGTTAATAAATATAATCATGTTGACTTCATTACTTTACCAATACGCTTGAGATGTATAAAAGAAAACTAGTATTATTTAGATGCATTGAGGTTTTGTTTTGTTAATGGGAATAGGTCTGTAACACATATTTATAATTAGACCAGGCCCCATATTTTGACAGCTGTTTCAGCAAAAATCTAATGATCATATGGGGTACATATACGTCGTTGAAACGGCACAGCAATGTAAAGGAACCCCCATTTAGAACCATCTGAGGGTTCTACGATTTTAGCTTTATTCATATAAAGTTTGTGAAAGTTTGATAGTGCGAGCATCATAGCGAGTTTCTTGCTCATAATGTTTCCAAGAATATAAGTGAAATATAAGGTCTGAAAACAAATCGTCTAATAGCACATATTGGACAGTCAGGGCACGTGCCGTTTACACTTTCGTCTTCTCCATCCCATTGAGTTAATAAGGTGGAAGGTTTTGTAAAGTTGCAGATGTCATTGTGGCTTTACCGTTGGTATCGTGGCTTGATTATAATTTTCTCAGTACGTTCATACACCTTAATCGTTCTTGTTAAGTAAGTCTTCCAAACACAGTTACTAAAAGATGGACGAGATCACTTTGTTGATAAATCAAAGCTTATTTGATTGTCTCATTGAAGACGACTTTCTGTTGATTTATATTCATGCAAAACAAGGAAATCTTATTACGAGCAGCTGAGGATGAAACGAGAATGCAGAAAATTTTCATCGAAGCCTTGCAATGACAAGCTAGTCCATGCCCTACCACAAAGTACATTCATTCTGCATTATGTTCTACTTTTAGCGCTGAAAACTCAGGCTACTGTCTTAGTTATTCTACTAAACACTACCGTTTAAATATACATTAGTAAACACACCCATTTAGAAAGAAATAAATACAATTAAACAATAATGTCAAGGTTATATGTATGCATGTATAATGTGTAGATACTTCTTTGAATTCAGAAAGATCTTTGCCAAATTTATAATGTATTGAGGAAAATCTTTCTATTATGTATAGTTGATTTAATTTATATATGGTTTAATATAATTGTTTGTTGGTTGGTGTTAAATAGTTTCTATAAAATTATTCCATTACATGATATTGCATTGTAATTTTGTTCAATGGATTTGATATTTTCCAGAAATTCACTTCAGTTTTTCGAAAACCCAATATCAGAAATTTGTATCTAAAGCTGACCCAGTTCATCACCTTAATTCTTGATTTGATGTAAACAAATTTGTATCCTTGTTTAAATTCTTTCTTATCGTGGTATTCATCTAGTGAAATCGAGGCTGTATTGGGAGTACGTGACTTAAGACGTGTAAATAACTTCTACGCCGTTCTATAAACATGTAGAAATTATTTCGAAATTCTGGTTTTAACGGTAGGTTGACGCTTATTGGCTCATTGATGACGATTTTCTGTTGATTTATATTCATGGAAAACAAGGATCTGTTTCATGCAGTGGCCACATTTAATAGAGATGTATTGTGAAATAATTTCAAAAAGGCTTTAAACTCTTGGATATCAAAATTGTTTTTGTTGTTGTGAACAGTTGGAGTTTAATTGTAATTTTTCTTCGAATAATTTGGATTCTAAACGCTTATTTTTTCGCTCGAAATATTTGTGCTCGAAATTAATTCTTGTGCAAAGACAATTATCAAAATTTTCAGAATTCAATTTAAACAGCGGAATAATATTTTATGTGGTTCGAAAAAGACCTGTGGACACGTCAATACTACACTGACGTTGGGAATCGAACTCAGATTAATTATAACATTTTATTACTAGGACTTCTAATCTTTAATTCTTAGCTTGTTAATGCATTATTTTTGGATTTTATTCTTGAAACCGTGAGTTCTTTTTCTGATTTTACCCTTGTTTTTTAGGGAAATAATGTATTTGTTAAATTTTATAAAGCTTGTTGTCTTCACTTTTTAATTATTACTGTTTATGAGAGCCTAAGCACATAACATATCTATAAATCCCTTTACCACACAACTCAGACTGTACCTTTCAGCTAATATGCAAATATTACATTACTTTGTAGCACAAGCAGTAGTAGAATTGTATTTCTGGTTATCAGGTTGTATATAAATGTGTCCGAGAATCTAAAAGCATCCATCTCCATAATCATGGCATTTGTACAAGCTGACAAGTTGAAAAGTTGAAATATGCGGAATGTTTATTAATTCCCAAGTATTCTAAAGCCCTCACGGTTACAGATCACTGCCATATCACCTCTGTCTATGTGGGTTCCAGTCCCGAGCTATGTGGGTACGTGAGAAACCTTGTCAGTAATTTCTTGTGGATCTGTAGTTCTTTCTGGGGTTTTCCAGGGTTTTTCCTCCACGAGCCATATATAGCCTATATTGTGTTGAAAACATGGAGTTAAGCCCAACAGCAACAACTACTTATACATTACGCTTTTATGGAAAGGGATTACAGAGTTATTTTATTAGTTGCTGGTACACCTGTAAAATCACAGCGTTTGTGCTATCCTCGTTAATATTGTTGACACTGGTAGTGTTGCTTGTATTGCGGTGGTGGTTATTCTTGCACTTTTAATACCATGAAGACCACCTCCACAATCGTAATCGTCGTCGTCATCTGATTGATTTATGCATTAATTGATTAATGAAATAATTTAACATCTTTGTAAGCTCAAAGTGACACAAGTCATTTTTCCCCGATGGGAAAATATATTTCAAAACACTGGAACAACCAATACGAAATAAAAGGATAGATTTTGTTAGATGTGCAAGGTTGAAACTCTTTTTATACCTATCTTTTATCCATGTTTCAGGTCAACTGTGGCTCTTTTACAATGAATTTATATCAAAAGTTTAATAGATGAAATATATATATATATATATATTTCAATCGTATTAATATCGGTTGTCTTATTTGGAGTCAAGCCTCCCACATACAATCCTATATCGAACTTCAGTTGATATTTGCTTGAATTCGGGCAGATCCTTGTAACATTTATAGTTTAATGTGGAAAATCTTTATATAAATCTCTCTATTATACAACTCAGACCGTACCTTTCTGCCATTATACAGATATTACAGCAGTTTGTATAAAGATCAGACTTTTTTACGGACAAGGGAGGCGAGGACATGGTAGCAGAAAAACCACAACTATTCATGCCAAATCTGGAAGCATCCATCTCTATCATCATGATCTGTGTACAGTCATCAAGAATCCATTTTACTTGGTATTCATGCGCCAGTGGTAACACTTTTGGTACGACATCATCTGAAAAAGAATAGGTCAGTGGCACTTATAACTTCAAATATCTATCTTAAGAGTATTCTGTTTATGTGTAAACATTTTAAAAGTCATGCTGTAAAGCGTCCGCCCTTTCCCAATTTGTCAGTCCCTAAAGTGTCAGTCTTTTAATATTTTGTACCATTAAAGCGTCAGTCCGTTATTATTTTCTACCACACATCCTTTACCACAGACAATAAATATCAGCAACACCAACTTTAAATTCACAGCCAATCCAATTTCATGGATTTTGTTTTTTTTGATTTTCTGTAGTGTAGTCATATCACTATAGATGTTGTAATGCGCTTATAGCTTCTAAATATTAGGCGCTATACAAAGTCCTCATTATCATTAGAATTATTTGCTTTCTAAACTCAGGGTCTGTAACGATATATATTGAACGACCACATTGAACCTGAGTGTAGCGATTAATATCAGCCCTGACATTTTTTAAAGTGTTTGTGTGGTATTCCTCAGATCGGACTTCTGGGAGCATCCTCTTTCGTGCTGTGGTGACCTTGAAGGCTGCTTTCGGAATAAAATATTGCGAACATTTGGCCCAAATATGCAGACTCAGCTTCCTTCATATCTACCTCCATATTCTTTTCTTTGCACCATTCTGAAATTAATGTTTTGTTTTTTTTTGCTTGTTAATAACTATTTTTAACATTTGAAATATTTAGATCTGTGAGAAGAATCATTCATGCAATTTTCCTCAATTTGTATTTATATAACAAATTTGATACATTTTTAAGCTTTCACAAATATTAGCTTAAAGATAAATTACATTTTATTCACTTTAAAAGATGAGAAATATATGTTGCTTTGATCTTTCAGATTAAATTAATTCAAATATTCTTAAAATAAATTGTAATATTGTTCGTTTCTTTTGATGTTTACTTCGTTTCTGCCTTCACTAGAATTGTTTATCTTCTTTTGTACACGTGACTCTATTTATAGACGTGGGTATTCTTAGAAAAGTAGTTCTCCTTACAGTTCATACTGAAATAAACTCAATTCATTTTGATCACGTGGTAACATTCTGGCCAATGGAAATATTACTTTCCTCTACCAGCTACTTGGATTGCAAGTTTTACTTTGCATCACCAAAGCATCAGTCCTTTAATACTTGTATCACTAAAATGTCAGTCCCCAACTACTATCACTAAATCGTTAGTCATGTACTACTTTGTACCAATAATGCGATAGTTATGTAATATGTTGCACCACTAAACTATCAGTCCCTTAAACCTTTCCTTCAATTAAGCGTTTTTAACTTAATATTTTGAAGTACTAAAGTATTATTCATTCCCGTCGTTGTACCACTAAAATGTCAGTCATTTAATACTTTGCGCCACGAAAGCTATAGTGATTGAATACTTGTACAACTACAGAGTCAGTCATTTAATTCTTTGTAACACTAAAACGGTAGTCGTTTAATACTTGTGTGACTAAAGCATTAGTCATTTGTTACTTTATACCACTAAAACGTTACTCATTTAAAAGTTTGTACCACTAAAACAGTAGTCATTTTCTATAATTGGTACCACAAAAGGGTTAGTCGTTTAATGCATAACAGCTCTAACGTGTAAGTCATTTAATACTTTTAACCACTAAATCGTCAGTCTCTAAATACTTTCTATCACTAATGAGTTAGTCTTTTAATACTTTGTACCAATAAAGTTTGAGTCATTTAATTCCTTGCAAAAATACAACGTCAGTCATATATTACTTTTTACCGTAAAGGAGCCATTCCTATGATACTTTGTACCCTCAAGCGTAAGGCGTAAATCATTTGTAACTTTGTAACACTAACGTCTCAGTCTTACTTTAGTTTGGACCACTTAAGTGTCAGTTCTTTAATAGTTTTCTATCAATAAAGTGTTGGTCTCTGAGTAAGTTGTATCACGCGTCAGTCCTTTAATATTTTGCGCCACAAAAAATGTCAGTCTTAAAATATTTTTTTACCACTAAAGCGTACGTTAGTTATTTAATACTTTGTATCACTAAGACGTTAGTCTTGAATACTTTGTACCATTAAAGGGTTATTCATTTAATGTTTTGTACCACATTAGTGTCCGTCATTCATTATTTTGTACCACTAGAGTGTCAGTCATTTAATACTCTGTGCCTCTAAAGCGTTGTGATTTAATACTTTGTCCAACTACGGTGTCAGTCATTTAATATTTTGTACCACTTAAACGGTATTCGTTTAATACTTTGTACCAATAAAATGTCAATCTCTATATACTTTCCATCATTAAAATGTTAGTCAGTTAATACTTTGTACCATTAAAGTATTACTCGTTTAATACTTTGTACCACTAAAGCATTTGTCCTTTAATACATTGCTACACTAAGGCGACAGTCATTTCCATCTGTGTACCACTAAAGCGTCAGTCTCTTAAAACACTTTGTAACTATGAAGATTTTTGAGTCTAAATATCTTCATTTCACCAAATATTTCAAGTGCTTTACTAATAGGAACTACTTCGATAAAACTAAATCCGTGTGAACTTTTTTCCCATTGAGTCCCATCATACGCACGTTCTATTTATTTCCCATCTTGTGAGAAAAACGAATCTTCTTTTGGACGGAAGATAAAATCTTTTAGTACATCTTATAAATACAACCACCAGTATATTTTCTTGAAAATTTCTTTGCCTAAGAAAATTTTATAAATTGTTGCATGTGTTAGATAGTAAATTAAGAATTATCAATAGCTGTTAACATAATATGAAACATACTGTGAAAGGTTCTGAATAGTAGTGGTAAACAAATTAGGAAATACTTTTGTTAGTTTTATTAAAGAAATAAAAATTCATAAATCATAACATCTGACTACTTGCCTTACAATAATAATAATAATAATAATAATAATAATAATAATAATAATAATAATGATAATGATAATAATTTTAAAAAGCTTTGAAGGTATAAAGAGCATGTTTGAAAGTTGAAAACATTGCAACATAATATAGGAAGCAATAGAACACACATTTACGTTTTCCAGTCTATCAAAAACATTGGTTTTTGGCATCACTTACAAGTAACTTTTAGAAGTGCTCCTGGATGGATGCACTTCAAGAAAGTCAGAACATCTTCATATTTCTTGCCTGGAAGTGGTAACACATTCAGATTTTTCTCTTTAAATTCGGATTCGAACATCAGTCGAAAAACAGGTGATACCATGGCTAGATGAGACTTTGGGACATACAAATCTTTACCCTCTACCTTGAGCTGAAGGTCCGTCCAACAAGATTTTCGTGTAAAATCTATGTCTTGCGATGGTAAAATACCCTTACTGCTCTTCACAGACGGTGGAGAAACTGTTTTTAATTTCTTGGGCAATGACATCGTTTTTCTTTGTTCCTCAACCTAAAAAGTTAATAATATATTCATCTGACATGTATCGCATAAACAACATAGCATTTGTATTTCAAAGACTTTTGAGTTTATCCAATTATGGTAAACCTTGTGATTTGTGAATATTAAATCATATTTTCATGAGCGATCTGTACCTTTCAAATCTATAAAATGAAAAGCTCGACTTTCCATGTTTGTTCAGATTTTATATATTACAGTATTCCCAAAATATTATGAACAGTACAGAACCAGCTTCTTAACTAGTGTAAGCGCTTTGAACTCTCATGTAGTCTTTGTCAAAGGCAGAATTACGTAAGAAAAAAGACACACATAACGATCAAAACAACAATCACAACGTTGAATTTGCAAGTTGTACATGATTATAAATTTAATTGAAATATATTTTATATAAAATAATTAGAATATCGCGACTTATTGATTTCATCACTGTAAAAATGATAATCATTTTGGTTTTGACCTACAACAGGTGTACATAATATAAGGTGATATAGTCCTAGATTATACCCCGGATATTTGTCACTTTATTAATAATACCAATAACAATAATACTAATGCCAACAAAAACAACTTAATGGTAGTAATTGAAGGTAAGTGAAAAGAATAATCAGCTAAATAAATCAATGATTTCATTGGAAAATAAGTTCTGAAAACGGATTAATTAGCAGATTTATTTTTGAGCTTCTTCATTTGCCCACTTGGAGTCATCTTGGACTCGGTCACTAACCAATGTTCATAGGTGGCGTATACAGTAAGTTTTTTCTCTCCTTGTTTCGTAAGTCCAGTTGTGATTGTGTACAATTGAATTTTGTATTATATCACTGGAAAGATGAGGAAGGGGAGTGAAATTTTGTGACTCTGCACTTCTTTCCATATTCTTTGCCATCCAATTAGATACTCGTATGCGTAGGGTTTTCTCTGAAATGCTGGAGGTAGAAAATCTTACAAGTAATGAAACAAATTCCATTCCCAGTTTTGTATATTTTGTTCGGACAATGTATGCTCACTTGATTGTTCATCAAACACATTCTCTAGCACAATGATGAGGGCAAAATTGAACATTCGCCACACCTCCAATGCCATTGTACTTACTACAATTACCCACGAGATAACCCTTAATTCTGAAACAGGAAAATAAAATGACGCTTACTGGATAAGTCTCGTAAGAATAATTATCCATAACCTTTCATATACCAGAAAATACAGCTGAATTAGTACAATATGAACACAAAATAAAGTCAGGCTTGAATAAAAAAAAGTAAATAATAGTTTGACTTTACAAATCTATTACGTTTAAGGATCGCGAGTAATTAAATCATTAAAGGTTTTTACAGTTCTCTCTCTCTCTCTCTCTCTCTCTCTCTCTCTCTCTCTCCTAATTGTGTTATGTCTAACAATATTGTGTGCTTAATTTTGTTCGTAATTGACGGTTATGCCTACCTGATTTTTGTCATGTCTCTAAGATGTAAACAGGATATTTAATCAGAAATTAGGCACATACACATAACTTAACTCAAAAAGATTGAGTGTACTTTTCCTGTTGTCTATACAAGATTGATTCTCTTTCTGAGAGAGCCAGGGAGTGGGATGGAGGGAAAGATAATTTATTTAAATGTAAAGAGGCATAACTGGATGTTGGTAACGCTATTGTTTTACTCAGAAATTGTTTTGTTCGCTAATTTATTCCTTTGAAATGTTATGTTGAACACCTGATTATTTTCTTCCCATTGTGTAAATAGCATTGTCAACATAAAGGACTAAATGAACTTATTTACAATTCAACTTTGTCAGACAAAAAAAGAGAAAGAAAAGAGTAAACGAGTATGTATATATGTGTTTTGTTTGACCGTGTGTGCTAAACATATATTCCAAGACCCAGAAATTGAAGAACTACCATAGATGATGAAATGGACATAACCCTTTTGTTAAACATTTGCAGTTTCAATTAGAAGAAAACAAATGTTCACCGCCATCAAATCCGCAAATCATGTTTATTTTTATTGTATAAATATATCGATTCTCTATTTTCATATTCTTCGCATTTGCCTGCACGATTATTCTCGGTGAGACATCCCTTGATTTTAGTGTTATTTTTTTCAAATGACAGCTCGAAATTTTTAGTGCCCCAGTACAATTAACAAGACAATGAGTAAAATGTACGAAAGTGTTGAAGAATGATACCCTCTTATTGCATCTTTTCAATCATGCCAGCATAAATGGCTGCTCCAGTTGAAGTGATCCTGATAAGAAAGGCTCGTATAAATCTGCTTAATAGGAATATGGCTTTTAGTGTCTACGTACCACCACCCAATGATATTTCTCGGATTTTACAAATGAATTTATCTTAGTTTAATATAACTGGATACACATTTACACCTTTTGTTGGTTTTGTGCTATACCAAAATCTGTCATAAACACATGCATACTCCCTTTGTCTTGTGCACAACCAGTAACGGAGTTAGGAAATAACAAATAAGGCACCAAACATTTAGAAGTAAATGTCTAATACATGCTGTTTCAAATGCTGTCAATAGTCAGTTTGCTTCTCTGGCATTTAAAAGGCAGTAATATAAGAATGATTCCTGCATGGGCAAATATTGTATTTTAACTAGCAAGTTTGCTTGCAGTGCTACATTCAAGTCATACAACTTGCTACTGACATTGGCGGAATGCCATATCGGTGCGAAAACAAAAATGCAAACTAGTATTTGTACAAAGAGCAATGCCTTATTCTACGTACAGTACTGACGATGTATGGTCGAAAAGACACTGTTTTATTCATGGAGTTTTATTACAGACAACAAAAGTAGCCTGAACGGAATCTTACATGCCCGACACAACATAGTATATCGATAACTAACATCTCTGGATATAAACCACTTGACTTGTTTGAGTTACAGTGGCCTTAACCTTTTAACCACTAAACCAATAAGGTAAGTGTGTGCCCCATATGCAATCCAGTAAATGTTGGAATATTCGATTTGTTCTGTGAATATGAGATCTATAACAGACAGGCATCGCATCAAGCACCGCATTATAGCGGGCATATATAAATGTATGAGGTGCATGATTACAAACACAATCACATTTGTGCATGTAAGTTTGCATTAGAGATATTGTTATACAACGTGGAATTTGTAGCAACACTACTAGTACGTTTCGTTCACTCGTAACATGTCATTGGAGTGGTAAGGGCAGAGAGAGAGAGAGAGAGAGAGAGAGAGGGGGGGGGGGATCATAAGATTGTTTGTATCGTCTCTATTCACTGCTGGCTGACAAACGTCTTGATCCAGAGACGGGGTGAGAATTCAGATGAGGTACACATGACATGCTAAAAGACCTAGTATTTAGAAAACAGGGTTTGTTAATGTACTTGTCTTTTTTTTTTTAAAATCACTAATAATATGAAATAGACTAGGGCAGAATAACAATTTTATATATCGGCGTTTTCAAAGCCATGTTTCAACATTTAGTTATGTTTCAAAAGTAGGTCAACGATCTATGTTTTCTAAATCTGTCAAAGCTATCTCACACTATAAATCGTTTGTTTGTTTGATTGACTTTTAACGGCGCACCAGCACACTTAGGATATTTAGCGCCATACAAAAGGTTGCACTTATACATGTTTAAAAATACTCAAAGGTTTAACATCGACTAGCGATATAGAAAACCAAATAGTTCAAAGTAAAGTGGTAAGATGTTGGCAATAGTAAAATATGAAACTTCCCAATCAACGGGAGATGTAAATGGTGTATGTTGATGATAAGATGATGTAAATAAGGGGCGGTTTTTGCATTAGATAAAAATGCTTTAGGGAAAGACATACAAGTTATAGTTTAAAATAAAGATTTACTTCCTTCATGAAGCCTAAAATACAAGTGATAGGTATAGTATCAAAAAGTTACTTAATGTCATGTACATCATAGTACTTATGACGCGTAGGTTGCAGGTCGGTACACTCAGTCATAAAGTGCTTAACAGTGAATGGTTCATTGCAAGAGACGCACTCTGGTGGATCTTCATCTTTTAGTATGTGGGAGTGGGTTATGTATGAATGACCAATTCTGATTCTTGCAACGAAAACCTCCTTCCTACGGATAGTTCTGTGGGAAGAAGTCCTTTCACCCAGGGTTGGTTTGATGGCATGAAGTTTGTTATTGACTGCATCATCCCATGACGTCTGCCACTTTTGACGTAGGTACTTATTGATACAAGGTTTAAAATCAGTAAACGGTAATTTAAAATCCGATGGTTCTTGTGATGAAGCCATCCTAGCAGCACGGTCTGCTTCTTCATTACCTCTAATACCAATATGGCTAGGTAACCAACAGTATACTATATTATAGGTGGTACTAAACTCCATATTTTTGACGAAGAGATTGACTAATAATGGATTATCCAGTTTTCTACTGTGTAGCGACTGAAGCACTGATAGTTAATCACTGAAGATAATGTTATATAAAATACGTTTTTGTTCAATAAATTTCAGAGCAAGGTCTATTGCTCTGATTTCCGCGGAAAAAAATGGACGCGTCGTTTGGCAAACGTTCTATTTTACTGTGTTTGCCACTAACTTTGGCTGCAGCAGCCATTTCATCAACCTTTGATCCATCAGTGTAAATTTTAATGTATTTTGTAAAATTGTTGAGAAGGTCATGATAAGAGTTCTGGAAGATGGCAGGGTTTGCCTCAGATTTTTTCTCATCGTGTCACGTACAAATCACTTTGGGTTGTTTAAGGAGCCAAGGTGGTGTTTTCGAGACAAACGTTTTCAGAACTGTAGAGAGATTAATGTTGATATTGTCAAGGCTGGAAGATGTTCTGATGCCAAATGAAGGTATGGCATTTGGTTTATTTTCATATAAAGTTTTGTATTTTGGTTGAAAAACATCCGAAAAAGCAGGGTTCATAGGGTTTGATCGTAATTTGAGAGCATACTGTGCAGAAAGCATTTGTCTGCGATGCGATAAAGGTGGTTCATTCGCTTCCGCGAGAAGATCGATATGTTTTAAATGCTCCCAGAGAGAGTCTTATTCACTGATGATGAATTGGGTCAAGAATTTTCAAATAGGACTTCCTAGCTGAACCATAAACATCGCATCCATAGTCTAGTATGGAGCGGATACATGATCTATACAAATTGAGGAGTACTATTTTAGCAGCACCCCAGTCAGTGTGAGCAATTACTTTAAGTAGATTTTAAGCTTTGAAGCATTTAGCTTTCAAATTCTTGATGTGTGGAATAAAAATCAGTTTTCTGTCAAAGATAAAACCCAAAAACTTTATTTCCTCAACAACTGGAATAAGTGTTACGTCCGGCATGAGTTGAGGATCATCATGATGTCTTCGCAACTGACAAATGCATGCATACCGTTTTCGATTTTGAAAATTTGAAACCGTTATTGCCCAATGTTGTATCTTGTTGATATTTTGTTGCAATTGTCTTTCAATTGTATGTGCTTTGATCAATAACAAATTAAAAAATCGTCAACATATAATAAACAATCCTTACCGGGAGCTAAGCACTTGGTGATGCTATTAATTTTTATATTAAATAACGTCACTGATAAAATACTGCCCTGGGGCACACCCATCTCTTGCTGGTGCATATCGGAGAGGTTAGAGCTCAATCGTACTTTGAATTCTCTGTCGGAGAGAAAATTTGATATGAAAGAGAGCAGACGGCCTTTAAGACCTAGATCATGCAGGTCGTTTAGTATCCCGTACTTCCATGTTGTGTCATAGGCCTTTTCTAAATCAAAGAAGACTGCTACTTAATGTTCCTTCTTGCTAAATGCAAAAAAATGTTTCCAGTCTAACCAGATGATCGTTGGTACTACGACCAGAACAGAAGACACTTTAGAAAGTAAATATTAAACTGTTACTTTCCAAGTACCATACAAGCCGAGAATTTATAATTCGTTCCATTGTTTTGCATTATCATACACAGCTTGTCAGTGCAATAGGCCGATAGCTGTTAGGATCTTCGATATCTTTACTTGGATTGGTAATTGGTATTACTGCTGCTTCTTTACAGCTATTAGGTACATTACCAGCAACCCATAAATCATTAAAGATTTTCAAAAGTAATGTCAGAGACGATTCTGGGAGGTGTTTGAAGAACTGGTAATGTACATCGTCAGGCCCAGAGGAAGTACCATACACCTTGTCTAAAGCCTTTCTAAGCTCCAATAAAGAATACAGCTGGTTATAGCTTTCAGAGTTGTTCGATATTAAATTTAAACGTGACTTTTCTTTTTGAGATTTTAATCTTCGAAAGGCTTCTGAATAATTAGATGATGAGGAGTTGTTTGAGAAACTATCTGCCAGAATGTTTGCTATGTCACGTTTTGAACTAAAATTGCTATTGTTTGTTTTCAGGTGTCGAATATAATTGTGTTTGCTCTTTCCATTTATTTTTAGAATAGTATCCCAAACTTGTTTCATTGAGGAACGAGAGTATAAAGAAAAAAATATATTTCTTCCAGGATACACGATTACGATCTTTGATTGTGCGTCAGGTTTTAGCACGGATAATACGATATTTGCTTAAATATTCGGGCTTTGGACGATTGTTGAATTGTTTTAACGCTTCTCGGCATTGTCTAATGGCTTCTTTGCATTCCTTTGTTACCCAAGGTCTTTTCGGTTTCTCACTGTTCGATTCCTCTGCAATTGCAATTAGAATTGAAGTAAAATGCTGTATAGGATTAATAGCGTTGAATACTGTATCATTATTTAGTCTAGTTATACATAGTATTTCAAACGAAGACCAGTCGGCCTTCTTTATATTCCATGGTGAAATTGCGTCATCAATTTTAGTGCTATTTTCAAGAGTGATTGGAAAGTGATCACTGCTGTAAAGGTCATCAGTGACCTTCCATTTATAGTCCAAAAGCAGCGAAGGAAGGCAAATTGTCAAATGTATGAACGTGTGCGTACCCGTTCCTGGGTGTACATATGTTGGTGAGTTAGTGCTATAGAGATACAGATCGTATCTAGAAATGAAATCTTCTACTTTATGGCCTCTGTGGTTTATGTGATTCGATACCGATATAATGTTATTGGCATTAAAATTCCAGAGTAAAATGAAGTGCGATGGAAGTTGTTGAACAAGGTTGTCTAATTCGTTTGGCACTAGGTTGGTGTTTGGTGGTAAGTAAATGGAGCAAAAAGTAATCACTCGTTGTAGAGTGATGCTTACAGCAATGGCTTGTAAATTTGTATTTGACGGAATGACTCTGTGATGGGCTCTATTGTTCACAACGACAGAGACTCCTCCTGAGGCCCTGTCAGCGTTTTGAAAGTACGTGTTGAACAGGGAAAAAGTCTTTAAATGTAATTTTATCTGTCTCTTTCAGGAATGTTTCCTGTAAACATAGTACAGCAGGATCGTGTTCATTTAAAAGCAAAAGAATATCATTGTAGTTAGCTTTAAGTCCTCGACAGTTCCATTGTATGATGGTGTTCTTCATTATAAAATTATGCTGGAGATTCTGGAACTAGGATAGACTATTCGCGGAGGAAATTTGTATTGTTATTTGTCTGGAGGAAGTACGGGAGTATATTTGGTTTTACTAGGTTTGGAGGAACCTTGAGTACATGGAGCAATTTCTTATGCATCCATGCTCTCAAAGTCTCCGAACATGTTGTAAAGTTTAATGGGGTCATCTTTCCCCTTTTGCTGCCTATTTGTTTGTGCTTTTTGTTTATTTCTTGGTGCTTTTGGTGGTGGGTTGTTATTAAATGTAGTTTGGGTTCATGTTGTGCGTTTCTGTGGTTGTTAATGAGGGATATTGGCACTAATTCGTGTTGAATCGGGTTAATCCGTTTGTGTTTGTGCGTCCCTCGTGATTTTTGGATTGTATTTCACGACAGCGGAGAAGGACGGGCCAGGAAGGGATGTTTTTGCCTGGACAAGTTTGCCGGTCTCTGGGTAGGGAATGTTGGATATAAGCTTTACCTTCTGAATTTCCTTCTCCTGTTTCCAAATATCACAATCCTTGGGATTGACGAGATGTTCCTTGCCACAGATGACATAATGCGGAGTTGCTCTACAATAAGCTTCCTGATGAGAGTGATCTCCGCATCGGCCACATACTTTGACTTTGGAACATCGGTCTTCCTGATGGCCGTATTTCTGACACTTATATCATCGATTGGGGTTTGGTATGTATATCTCGACCTTAACTTGCAAAAACCCAACTTTGATCACTTTGGGTACTGTTGGTTTGTTCAAGGTGAGTACATATGTGTTGGTGTCCTACAGGTTGTTATTACGTTTAATACCTATTGTACGCACTACAGTGACACCTTCATGTTTCGTCCCCTGGATGATATTTGTGTCGGTGACTCCAGCCAAGTCACGACACCGCATCACACCTTTGGACGTATTCGGTGTAGCGTGAGCGAATGAGGTCACTGGAATATTAAAGAATGTTTTCATTTTCATGATAATATCTGTTTGACCCTTTGGCTCACACTCTACAAGAAGGCAACCCGATTTCAGTTTTTTGACACTTTTTGGTGTGCCAATAGAGCCCGAAATGGTTTTCTCAATAACAAACGGAGATAGTGTAGTTTAGACTCATCCTTAGACTGAATAACCATGAAGCGTAGAAATGAATCCACGTCCCAAGGTTCTTCATCAGAGTCAGATAATGGTTTGGTACGTTTGTTGTTGTTGTTGTTGTTGTTGTTGTATAAATCAAATGATGCAATATGCAAACACTGTCGAGAGGAAGAAGAGTGACTGGGAAATTATTATCATTTGACTATTGAATTGAATAAAAATGTTATTCATTTGAATATCAAAAATTTAACTGTCGGCATTGCTGATTGGGGGTTCGTAGCTTAAAATTTTCTCTCTCTCCCTCTATCTCTCTTTCTCGCTCTCTCTCTCTCTCTCTCTCTCTCTCTCTCTCTCTCTCTCTCTCTCTCTCTCTCCTTTCACTTCCCACAAAATCGAGTCTGGGTGGGACTTCTATAATAATTGAAATACAATATTGGGAACACAAGACACTAACCATTACACACATACCATAGTGGCGGCATAACAAATCACGCCACATGCCACAGTGGGGGTTCGTCGGGGATCTGAATTAGACATAAATGTTATCTTTACGACCTAAAGGATTTTTTTGTTAGATATTATTAGTGTATTGTATTTTTCTACTTGATTTTTCAACTTGTCTATGTTTTATTTTGGTATTTACATGCTTAGTAGAATGGCTGAGAGATACGAGCAGGCAAACTCGAAGAGTGAAGGTGCCAGGGATACGGACCGACCCCTAACCACTGATTCGCGCTGTGTGAGTGATGTAGAGCTGGCTGTCCGTAACCGTGAGAGCGTCGAAAAGGTCTAATGGTGATCCACACGTAAAGATGCTACCCATAGACTAAAGTAGGCCTCGCTCCCGAAAACTGGTCACGCAACTCGGCGAGGGCCATCGACGTGTTACAACTGGAACTGCCCGGGGAATTCTGACAGGGAATGTCCCAAGGGCAGGCAGACAGGTAAAAGCCATCGCAAGGAAGTCAGTAAACCTCGCGCCTGCACCTGTCAACCGAGTATGTGCCAGCAACGTGTATGACACTGGATGTAGCGTTCCATCCCTTAAAATATTTGAAGATTGAGGATTACACAGGGTAGGTAATTGAAATCCAGTACGCGATCAGTGCGCGAGACTCATTGCCAGTGGCTGTCGTTGATCTCGATTCACCGAACGTGAAGAGGTAAATTGAAGCTGAGTGTTTGACTGGACTATCACATGACGTCACACTGGGATGTTTTATGTGTTTTCACAACTGAACGCCGAAAACAGCACACCGATGCAAGTGAGTGCTGTGGAAACCAGGTCCAAGAGTTGACAGACGAAAGCGACGCCGATAGAAGTTATGTAGACACAGGTCTGTAACGTTCTTCCGGCCAAATTGAGGAAGCTTCAGCAGGAAGACATAACGTTGACGCAGTTGCAGAAAAACGTTGCAGAAGGAACGGAGAAAGAAACTATGAATAGCGGTGAGGTTTGCATACAAGAAAAGGATCTTTTTCGACAAGCCAGGAAAAGCAACGAACACTTCAAGCAAGTCGTCGTGGCAAAAGAGACGTGAAGTGAAGTTTTGAAGCTCGCGACTATTTGGGACAGACCCTGAGTCAAGACACGCTGTTCCCCGAAAAGCCGAAGGTTGATCAGCTGCGAAACGCACGGTCCACCATGAAACCGGAGGATGGATTGGAGGGGTATGATTGGAGATATGTAGCCAATTTCAGTGCAATTGTGGGACCGTTCTCTGACCTGACCAAACTCTGTAGTCTAGGATTACACCCGACGAGGTTGTCTGTCTACCGAATATGTCCAAAGGCTTCGTGCTTCGGACTGACGCATTTGTTTCGGGACTTGGAGCACTACTAGTGCAAGAGCACAATAGGACTCTTTATGATGTCGCGGACGGCAGTCGGAAATTGTCTGCGAGAAATACTACTCCGTATCAGAGAAGGAATGGCTCGGAATCGTGTTCGGTATATCACTGTTCGAAAGGCTCTTGTGCGAATGAACGCTCATATTGGAAACTGACCACAAACCCCTCGCCTATCTCGCGCAAGGAAAATTGTCGAGTGGACGCTTGATTCGATGATCGCTGTTGTTACAACATTACCAGATGCATATCAAATACTTGAAGGGAACCGAGAACTATGATTGTATTCTTTTATTGCGTGTAGTATCGCGCATTTGCATTTGAAGCAGCTTTGTGGGAATAAAATCTCGATTCTATTATCAGGCGTGGGGGGTTGTCATGTTGCCCTACCCACGATTGCATCTGTCAAGGGAATATGAAAATGGTTAAAGCTAGGTATGTATGCTATACACTGTGGCTATAGTTATCCTCGGATTTTGAATCGAAGGCTAGTCGGAAAAGAAGTCAAGAAGGAGCAATTGGAGAAAGACCAGTCAAAGAGGAGAAGAAATTAGTAGGGAAGTCTGAAGGAGGGAAGGAAATGGCTGGATAGGAGAGATACAGATGAGTAGAAAAAAAGGACAGGTGGAAAAGCTCCAACTATGAATCAAAAAATGCGATAGGATATCACTTGGTCGAGAGGAAGAAGAGTGATAGAGTAATTATTATAATTTGACTATAGACAGGTCTTAAATTGTTATTCATTTTAATTTAAACTTTTGTGTCTTCAGAAATTATAACTATCGGCATTGCTGATTGGGAACTCAGAACTTTCCTCTATCTATATATCACTAATTTCAATTCCTAAAAACTCAAGCCAGAGTGGGACTAATAATGTAATTAAAATACAATATTGGGAGCACCCCACCCCAACAATAACACATCTACCAGAGTGGCGCCATAACAAATCCAGCCACAAAATATATGATGATTTTACATTGATTAATAAATTACGATGTAACATAATAATATTAATAAATATTATTAATCCATGACTCCTAAATGATTTAAACATGGGAACCAATTTCATTTAAAACATCTCTCTCTCTCTCTCTCTCTCTCTCTCTCTCTCTCTCTCTCTCTCTCTCTGTATAATAGAGAGAATACTGTAAAGTTTATGGAGTGAGAGAAAATAATAAAACTGAACTTTCGGTAACACATGGGGTATTAGAGAAATCATTCTAGTCATTAAATATTCCTTTAAGCAAATACGCAAATGACTTTGGTAGACACGATGGATTACATTGAACGTTGTGTATGTTTTTGTTTGTTTTTTTAACAAATAATATTAAAAATTCATACTCGTGCTACCTGAAATTCAGTTCCAACCGTCGTACCTGCAAAATCCCGTTAAAAAACGAGCGTTAACGAGCCTCAAAATGATCATAAAATATAGTCACACAAACCAACGAAATGGGGTGAAATAGAAATGGGGATAGAAACAAATGTATATTCGATAGTAGTGTTAATTAAGTCATAATAATAACGTATATCAACTGCAATACATTGGTTTGTTGGAATGTACCTCTTGCTTCTCCCTCAGTTCACTTCGGTTATATGTCCCACTATTTTTGAATACGAAGCATTTAACTATTCTAGTGCTCTACTCTATTCATTTAAACCATCTTTAAATTATAACTGTGGTTTATAGTTATTAAATCAAAATAAAAGAAAAACGAATTTCAGAAAATAAAGATGCATATATATATATATATATATATATATATATATATATATATATATATATATGACAAGACTGAGTTTTTCGGAACGTCAAATAACTAAATTTAAAGGTGCTACCTTTTTCTAACATTTGATTAAGGTTTACTTTCCCTAAAATAATAGTGATAATGGAAGTGGTAGACTCAATAATTGCTCGTTTCTGGCATCAATTGACCTCGTTTGAAATATTACTATTAATTGCTCTAGTTGCAACACACACACGCGCGCCAAATGCTGAATATGTTTCATACTGCGAGAGGAAAGTCCTATAGTAACTAGCACACTTTCTTGTTTTTTCAGTCAACTTTATTTTGGATTACAAGCCCGATTCTACCAAAGCGGCTGCTGGACAAAATTTGTATAAAACCACCCTTTAAATTGTAGCAGATAATACACGGGATGATGTATGGTTACCTGCAATTGTATGGCTTAGTCTGTTATTTCTATAAGTGCGTTGTACGTAAGAATGTACATTTCCACTGTGCAGGTGTTTCGATAGCTAACGTTGGTAAGAAAATTAACGACTGATCGTCTTTCGAATTTAAATATACTAAAAGCATATTTACATTTTTCATCAATAAATAATACAAAAAAGTATGAATAGTTTTACAAATTAGTTATGTTTGTCACTAAGTAATTTTAAATATTATAAATATAAATATATTTATTTACCTATACTTACATTCTTTGCTAATCCAGTCATAGGTGTTTACTGTAATAAATATATTGCCTGGGCAATTTCAGGAAGCTCAAGCTGATTTTACCGAAGCAGCTATTGGTCTTATTCTGTCTCTGAAACAAGGTGCTAAAGCAAATATAATAGAATGATAAAGAACTATGAAAAATCCCCAAGAGATTATCCGACAACTCCCAGCTTAAATAGCTGCTGTTGAACCACAATTACATCAAGTATGTGAGACTATCGATAGAGCTCGTGCTGCAATTAAATATGTTAGGGATCTCGCTGCGCCAGAACCAGGACCAAAACGTTAAAAAAAAACACTACCTCACTACCTAACCAATTTACTGAAGGTTTAGAAACCTTCGCGACAATACCAAAGCGATTGCTTCTACAGTATATTTAGTTTCTATTACATTGTTTGATCTAGATACCGAAGATATTAAAGAATCAATTGGGCTCGTTTTGTGTATCGAATGTACCCTGGTATAGATTGAATCAGTGGTAAACATAAGAATGAAGTCAAAAATCTAGAAAACAAGTCAAAGAAGTTAAGAAAACGCCATTACTTGCAAACATTTATTATCGGCCTACATAATCACCTTTCAGGCTACCTCGTAATGAGGAATAAGAAGCCACTGGAAGTGGACTTGCCACTCATGATGCGCAAAAACATTTTCGTCGTTCAAAAGAAATATAATCGCGGAATCTACGGAAAATTTAAAAGAAACATTGTCTCAATAACGTCCTCGCTTATGTTGATTGACTAGAAGTTTTGACTGGTGGATGAAGAGCCGGCAATAATTTCCCCGAAAACATCCATGAGAAAGATGGGATTTGACAGCATTTAGTGCAGCGTTATGAACATTAACATCTGTCAGGCACTTTTCGATAAAATTACCGACGATTGCTACAACGATTGATCAATTGGATCGGTGAAAAAGAAACGTATGATTATACACAATGCCCAACATGGAACAGAAATGGTCAGGGTGATAAATTCACAATTATCAGCATATAAAATTACCAACAGAGATGGGATTGGTGATGTTGCTCAATCTTTAATTAGAAGCATATAATCAAATGTGATCCCAATGGCAAAACAACTGCGAATGAAAGCCATCGAAAGTGTTCATGATAAGGATATTCACGCTCTAGATGATACCGATGTTAAATCATTCTCAGCGGTCAAGGACGGGCTCGCGCGATTAGTGCGACTAAAAATTTAATCTCAGCCAGTAGAACTGTCCAGTAACGAAGTGATACTAGGAAGTGACAGTAAAATAATAAACCTAGCTGCAAATGAACGACTAATATTTAGCTTACAAAACAACAAGCTGCTACGATAGAAAAAAAAACATAACAGCAAATCAAATAGCGGAGTAGTGGTCTGGCCCGTCGTCGCCGCTGATCATCCACTTATTGATCGGTGTTAGCACATTGTTTTAGAAGACAACGAATATTATAAAAAGGAATATCATACAAATGTTCAATCGTGTATCTGATCTCTCATTTGACATGGACGCACCAGGACGCAAGGATGGTTCTGTGCGTGATTATTACTATTTTTCTTATGAAGCACGAGAACCAAACCAGCGTGGATTCAGGGCAAACTTGTGAAATATGGTGATAACGCTTATGCAGTAAATTAACGATATGGATTCGTTAACAGTCGTATTATGGCGTTTTTTAACAGTGCCAGATATATCATCTAAGGTAGAAAAATTGAAGCATGCCTTGATATCGTTGACCTTGCTACAACAGTTATAAAACCAGCCCGATACAGCGATGACTATTCACGGTCCCATGGTCCGTGCATGATGTTTGTGAAGGAGAATGCTGACCACCCTGACAATATGCAGTATCTCAAAGTACAGGCTAGCTCTGTTTTTCCTGAAAACGACGATACCACGACATGTTGCTGATTTTGTGACACTGCAGAGTACCATTTCAGAACTCAACTTAGGATTCGCAACACCACGATGTAAAGTTAAGTTTCATGTGTGGATTACCGCTTTTACATATCTTCGGATTCTGCAGACATTTGAGAAATGTTATCTTCGAATCCGAACATACGGTTGCACTGGTTCGAGAGGCCACCGATATTAATGCAATCCGGCGCGCTGTAATAAGTGGTGGTGGTTGGGGTGATGTTAAAGTAACACTAACAAAACTGGCATTATGGATTCCAACGATGACTCCATCAACGGCAGAAAAAACGCGGATTTTATCTTTCATTGACAGTGGCTTGTGAATCAATGTTATCGTGGCTGTCTATCACACTCACAGCTCTGGGCTCAACAGAATCACTTTCATGGCAGATCGCATTACAGCAATGAATGTCATCACCACGACATATATATATATATATATATATATATATATATATATATATATATATATATATACTCCTGTTCGGTGGTATAAGGGCACATTGCACCATAACCGGTTTGTGCGAACTTGGTGATGGCCAAGTGCTATAAAAAAAAAAATGTTCACCGTATAGACCTTATTCTGCTGATACCATCTATACGTTGATTTTGCAAAAAAATATTTTTGGATTTGGATAAACATATTTCTGTTTTATGGGCATTTGACCTACGACCTCTAGCCTTTTGCATCCCATACACCGAAATATTTATATACACCAGATCCCATAAACCGTATGTGCTCTTGTTTGAGAAGATTTGCTTATTCTAAGCTCAAAATATAAATGTTTTATAAGTCATTCCTTTGTCATAAACAAATTTACATATATACATTTTCTCACGAGTTTTTCTGCCATTTTCTATTAAGTAAATCAAATTAGAAAATGTGAACACATGGCAATATATGTTCCGAGGCTTAAAAGTTCAAATGGAGACAAATAATTGCAAATAAACAATATAGCAAACAGAACAGTACAATTTGATCATAATTTGAGAGATAAATGATGTAATTTGTTTTATGATAAGAGAGGTATCGCAGAAAAAAATATTTTCTCTCAACTCATTTGGGGTAATCAATAGTTCAGTTATGCATCTGATTGTGAAAAAATTCTTCTTAATACAAAATTTCATGGAGTGATCTTCCAACATACTAATGAAACAAGAGTTACTACTATGTTGTTTCATAAACATGGCTGAATGCATGCACTTAAGCATGTATCAAATAAATGCCCATTAACATAAATATATATAAATATATATACCTGTAAACAGTTACACATATACATGCGCCCATGTTCGTGTCCTTAAACAGTGATATAAATATATTTATATATATACATGTATATGCCCATAAACATGTACATATATCCACCAAATAGTAATGTTCATGCCCATAAACAGGTGCATATATATATATATGCCCTTATACATATATATATGTATATATATAAATATACCCACAAATATGTGTGTGTGTGATTTGGATTTTTACGTAACTTTAACAATTTTTCAGTCATATCGCTACGATGTCTGCAGTGTAACAGTTTATAGTGATGTCTAGCACTGGGGCATCATGCTGCAGACATGTAGCATGATGTCCCACCCAGTCACATTATCCTGACACCAGGCCGACTAGTCCTAACACTAACTTCTTAATGCTGAGTGCCAAGCGAGGCAGCTATTAGTACCATTTTTTTAAAAGTCTTTGGTATGACTCGGCCGGGGTTCTAACCCTCGACCTCCCCCATCCGAGGTGGACGCTCTACCCACTAGTCCACCGGAGCATTCCCCACAAATATGAATAGCATACATGGCCTTAAACAGGTATACATACACATGCCCATAAACATGTATATTTACAACTGTATTCATGCAAAACTTGAGAACTGAAAAGATGGTTGATTGGTCTATTGTGCATTGTACAGCACACCAGACTTGTATGGATACATTACCAGCATTGCATAGATACATTTGACCCCAAAAATGGTCATGTTATACATATTTATGCATCGGAAAGGGTTTATTACCAATGAAGGATAAAAAGACAAAAACAAATTGATGAGATTGATGGACAAGATGTAAAGGATAATATCTGAAGGTTCCCGGTCAACTGGTAATGTTGACAGTGTACAAGTAGTAATTAGACATAATAATTTAGGGTGATTGACCGAACACGTTGGTTACAAATATTCAAACAGGTTGCAATCAAGATATATTTTAGAATAAATATTAGCTATTTTTCAAGAAATTTAAATACAGAACACATTTAAGGTATGAAAAAGTTCCTTAAAGTGCTGAATGTTGTACCGACGATTGTATTTAGATTGGAATCTATCATAAAGTGCTTAATTGCAAGAAACTCACTTGAGTGGCTCTTCATCCTTTTATATGCAAGAGCAGGTTATGCAAGTATAACCAGTTCAAATACTTGCAATCACTACCTCTTCCTGACTTAAGGTTCAGAAGGAAGTAGGCCATTCACCCAAGGTTTGTTTGTCAAAGGTGTTTGTTTTTGTCAGCATCATTCCATCATGTCTACCACTTGCTAAATAAGGATTTTTTAAAACCAGTTGGTTAAGATAGGGCTTGAAAAGATGGAATTCGAAATAAAGAAGTTATGACAGGAAAAAATGGATATTTAAAAATTCCTATCACTTCTCTATTAGTCAGTGTTTCAAATTCTGATTTGTCTCATTTTTAGAAGTCTTGGATTAAAACATTTTCAGAAGTAATCTTCTAACCTGGGTTATTGAAAAAGGACTTACTACTCATTTGTTTCCAATACATTGACATTAAAATATACATGTCCAAAACTTGCATAAATATACATGTGAATAAACATGTACATATTTCTATTTACTACCTATAACATAAAATACGATTTAGTAATAGTAGCATAGATAATGAACAGCATGAACATAAATAAATAAATTTGGGAAAATAAAGCCTCACAAAATATTAAAAATAATAAAATTTAAAAGGTAAAGATGTGAAATGTTTTTCCCCCAAATGATCTAAAATAAAAGATAATGGTAGATCAAAAAAATTCAGGGCCAAACATTTTTAATCTTAACCACATTCCTATGATATTCGCATATTAGTTGCTTATAGTCAGATTTCATTTCAAAGTTTTTGTTATCAATTAGTCGAGAACAATTTTGAAGGCTGACCTTTGGAACACAGTCTCAGTAGTAAATCATTGATAAACTTGTTTTTAACACTATGAACATCAAGATGTCTAGAACAGGCAAAATGTTAATAAATGGTATGTTGTAGATGTTGAGTTTTCAAAGAAAAAAGTGTACAAAGTAACATGAATGCATAGATGAATAGTCTTGCACAATAGTATTATCTTCAAAGGTAAAAATGACAAAAAAGCTATTTTCTGTAAAAGTTTATTACCAACTTGTATTCTAATAAGTAAGAGAAATGACATTACAAATCATAAAACGTTTGCTTTTTAGTATAAATCTTTTTGTAGATAAATCTAAAGTAACTAAACATGAATTTAAAATCCATGAAATGATTATTAAAGAACTGTCAGAAAAATATTAGCAAAAACAATTTCCAATTTATAACACTGTATATATCCTGCCGCTTTTTTGAATAGTGCCTTATAAAGACAACTGAAATATGTGTGGAAAGCACTTTCCTTTAGAATGACCTTGACCTCTAAATCAATAGGCTTCTAACCATTGTGCAAGGCATCTATAACATTGTGCTGAGATGTTATCTCTATGCACCTTTATCATGTCTAGATCATTTTTCAATGACCTTGACCTTTCATTTTTTGACTCTAAAATAAATATGAGTCTTCCCTAAAGCAAGTGAAAGTTGTCCTCAATGTTTCATACTTTCAAATGGTGGTCACCTTGTTTTATTGTGCTAAACCATTTTTTCTTCTTTCAGTCAGTGACAATGACTTTTAAGCTAGATATCAATAGGGTTCTTCCTCATATTAAGTGCAAGTCATCAACCAAGTATGGTAAATGTAGATGAAGGACCAATCAAGTTGTTCCTTACACTTGAAATTAGCAACAGTCACATGACTAGACAATCAGATATCATCATAACACAACGTACTCCACATTATGGCAGGAATATAAAGATATACACAAACTGATAAAATTGGAAGAATACAGGCACTATTCTTCAAATCAACCAAATGACTTTGCCACTGTCCAAAAATATTCAAAACATCAGACTTAATTTTTTCAGTTTCATTAAGTAAGCCCTATTGTGAAAACATGTGACAACTTTACCTGGAGAATAGTAGCGATATGAAGTAAGTACTCAACAGGCAAGACATGAAAATATAAGGGGCCATTTCATTATGCATGTTTTTTTGCAACTGGTAAGACTAGCAAATTTGAAAATCCTTATAACAAAACTATCTAGCAAGATAACAAATGTGAAACACAAAAGAGCTCACATTTATGTACTGTGAAATTGAATCATTTTCCTATCCATTTTATGCAGGAATCACTTGATGCAACAGTACTTAAGTTTGCTACACTATATGGTAATTGTCTACCCTATGCCACCACCATGTTGACATATAGTGATGGTACACTGGTTTTCGTAACTTCCATGCAAGATGAGATACAGATATCTAGCTGTCTTTGAACTAAGCAGTCTACTAGACGAATCTAATCCTCTGAGCATTTGAATTGACTATACAAATATGTTTATGGCAATCACCCAAATAATCTGTACTGTAACCTCCGAATATTCTGGTCAGAACTCAATAAATCTAACTCTTGATCAGTTCAGCTTCAACTCAGTTATAAAATTCTTTCCATCAAGTGGTGGCTGAAAATTACCAGGTTTTCCCAACTTTCATTCATAGTTGCAAAATTCAAGGGGATTTCATGGTTGGAAAAAAAAAAAATTTTCTCCGGACTTTTTCCTCGATTTTCAGGTAGCGTGGGAATCTTTACTAGATGATTTGAGTTATTGTGCAGAACTGAAATTGGCACATTCTGCTGTAACACTTCAAGCCTCTGTAAACAAATAATACTTTTGTATTTACATCCAGCCTTTTCCTTAGTTTAATCCGGAGCACTTATACAGAGCTCAAAATGAAACAATATTTAATAATGAAAGAAGACACCTATGTTCCCAGTCTCTGCATGTTGATAGATCAAGCTATTTGCACAAATTTAAATCAAGAACAAATATTTACACTTTAGAGTTTAACAAAAAATCCCCCCTCCCCTGCAATAGATGCACATAATCTTGCAAGTAATGTGCAGTGTAATTATCAATTTGAGTTTTATGTAGCTCAACCCATCGGAATGGCACAAAATAAAAATTCTTACTAGAAAAGGCACACAAGATCACTGGTTGCATATATATGGAAGATCTGATGAACTTTCTTCATTTTTTGAGGAATCCTTCAGTGAAAGTTGATACCTTTCAATTGAAATAACTATTTCATCATTTTTTTATACCAATTTTCATGAACACATATCATCAAAAAATGTTAGAGTTACATTTATGTTACAAAGGTTGTCAAGATGGTACATGCTTACACTAAAAGAAAACAAAGAAGAACAAAGGCACATTTAGAGTGCTAGTTTGATGTATAGATCCTTAGGAACATGTGTCAAAATTGATCTTAAATTATGCTTACAAAACAAATCTTACAAATATACATACATTTTTACTATGTAAACATATATATATGCTAATACATTCCTAATTGCACACCCAGAATACAAGCTTAGGGGTAGACCGATTCCAAATGTGTTCTGGAAAACAAATTTGGCATTTTCAAGTCATTTCCATGGAAAATGTTAAGACTATTTAGTATGCGATGTTTGATACTTGTTTCGACAGTGTCTGTCAATTTATAACCCGTTTGAATGAAAGCATGAAAAGAAAGTGAAAATGAAGTACTGCCAATAGGAAAAAGGGACATTTACACCTCGAGTTTTATTCATGTACAAAGTTTAAAAAAATATATACTAAATGGTTTTCAATTTATACTCCTGAAATGTATGACAGGCAGAACAGTTGCTATAACACTGTTGCTATTTTGCAATACATCACACCATTTAATCTAATTTATTATCACTACCTGATATGGAGTACAAAAGTCTCGACCTGAAAAAATATTTGTGCTACAAACATAAACTGCTTCTTTTACAGAAATATTTATTTAATAGTAACATCACAGGATAACAAATGAGCAATACAGAAACGCACTGCTGATCATGTACAAAATGTGTCGAGTTTACATTCACAATAACAGTATATCCATGTTGGAAATACATGTCAAATATATGCTTCATTACATTTACTACAATCACTTCATTCCCAGATACAGGAATCATTACAGTAAAACACATCTTGTATACTATGTGATAACTGGTATAGCAGTCAAATAATTTAAGATAGGTTTTACCTCCTTGTTTCCTTTTTTCCACATGGCGAGATGCTTTAATCGCAGTAATATATGTCTGAAATAAGTAAACCAAAAGCAAAATTGTACCCTGAAATTATGTGGTGGCTACCCCAGTTACAACATCGTATTGCTCAAGTCTAGTGTTTCCAAATGCCCCCAATTCTCTCGAGAACCTGCAAATACTGCCCGATTTACATTATGAAGAAACAAATGGCCAGATCTAAGACAGACCTTGGAAAGTGCCACAAACTAAATGAACAGTCAGCAATTTGTATGTGTACATATACTCTCACATCTCCTGCATCCTTATCCCTTGATGGAGTGGAATGTAAAGACAAAACGAAATGCAGAACTGTTCTCAAAATAATTCAGGTACAATGACTTGTCAACATGCACATCTTCTGATGATGAATAAGATCTGTATCAAGTTTCACAGCAACAAAATAAAACCTGCACATGTAGTTGCATTCATAAAAACCTGTTGTACACTATATCCAGTTCGAAGTCCAAAAAGATCACCAATTCGCATAAAAACTTGATAGAGAATAAAGATTCATCTTTTGACAGTGACCATAATATATACAGGAATGTTTTACAGGAACAGCACTAATCACTGAGTATTGAAATGATAGCCGATATTGTTAACAAAGTGCAACATACTAAATTTTGTGATCGAAATGTTTTCTGATATTTCCAAGATTACATGTTCAAATGTAAATCTGTAAGTGAAGTATAAGATCATATATCATTAAACTTCTGGTACACAAATGTCAAGATATAACTACACCTTGGTTCAATCCTTTCATTAGGCACCAACCAAACACCAAAAAAGGGTTACTAAAACCAAAGTTTCAACAAGATCAGCTATTCTGGAAAAGCAGAGATAAAATGAACTTCAAGATGGGCAGCATAACATCCCTATTGCATTTACAATGGGCACCATTTTCATTTCAAATCAAAAAGATATAAGAAGAAGTATTTCAGTGGAAAAAAAAACATGTTAATGTGGGAATCCATTAATGAGGAAATAGCAAGGTTTTTTAGGATGACCACCATGCCAGCTGGAGGATCTCTAATATTCCTTATTTATGAGCTGGTGGCATTTACTCTTTATTTGTGCCTTTGAACGCCTCTGTAGGTAATTATTTTTCTCCTGCAGGCTCTCTATTTGGCGGTATCCTGGAAGAAGTCCTTTCATGAGCAGGTGGCCAAATGATGTTTGTAAAGTTGATACTTCTTCTTCAGTCCATTTAATTTTTCCTGAAACAGATTTTTGTACAACTGCATTTAGAAATTTCAATGTGCTATAATTTTCATCTGTGGTCTGTGAAGTCCTAGAATAAGATAAGGATATGATATGTACATATTTGACTATTACCTCTGAATTACACATGACGATAAAATTGTTAATACATATTTTTCAGCCTTTTTTGGAAGAAAAGTAAAGAATAGGTCACTTTTGTTTCTCAGGAAATAATTGGGGGTGTGGTGGGAATGGGTTTGTGGGTTGGTCTACAGGCATTATATTCCTGGAATATCATCAATATAAGTGGTCGATTGTGTGATTCATATTGAAATAAGATGATTTGCTTCTACACCCATGTGGAACTGAAGGTGAATACTTGCATATGTCTACTTCTAGCCATGGAAAGAAAGATTTTTAGTTATGCATATGTATCATGAATATAAAATACGCATGAAGCAAATTTGGCAAGATATGACATTTGTTTAACTGGGAATATGATTCCTGCTAAATGCATCTTCTTTGAAATTACTCTCAAGTTCAGTAATTTCACTGCAGTATTTTGAATACTTGTTATTGATGCAATTCAGTAATTTGTATAAAACTTACATTCATAAAGAGTTACCAATGTCTGATTTGTGGGCAGTGAAAATATGACATAATGTTGTTGTATTAGTTGCCATCAAGTTTATAACTTGTAACTGTTTAAACGTAATAGTCATAATGTCAGGAATTGTAATTCTTACTTGTACAAACTCTCTTTGTGGCATGCACTTCATCATCAGTCTCTTCATCAGTGTCATCGTTCTGCCTTTCTTGATTTCTAACTGAAATATTCAAACAGTTCCCCACTTTTATTCATAATTTACTTTTTAAATATTAGCTCTGATTAAGATATTTCAACACATTACATAGAAAACGAGACAACTGAGACCAATCACCTAATGAAATAAGCCTAATGGACAGATTGATAGCCTCAGAAAATAAAAGAAATAAAAGTGTTATTTGCTGATGAAGAAGAACAAATGTAAACTTGTCAAAGAACTTGATGCAAAAGCTTTGTGAAGTTCTATGGAATGGTTCAACAACAGTCTTGAAAAGATTTTCAGTTGTCCACATGTACTACCCTGTCAGCATAAATTTTACAAATGTGATATCTGTCGAGTTAGAATAATGCAGATGAGATGACAAAATTCTATCCTGCAGTTTTAAAGATGCTGTGTAAAGGTTTCTTTATTTCTGCTAGTGGCAGAAATACTTGATAGCAGATTATCAGTATCTGCAATGAACTCTGAGAAGTTTATGTTAAGATGGCAGCTGTGAAATTCAAAGCCTGACATGAAGTTTTGAAAAAATTTCCCTTGATCGATGATTTAGGGATCAAGTACATTAAAAACGAGAAGAAACAAATTGAAAAAAGGGTGGGCCAATAGGGTTATTTCATATTGAAAAAAAAGCATGAATGTATGTAAATTACTGAGAAAAAACCCACATTACTTCACTTCCTTTCATAAGTTTCAACAATAGCATGACCTTACATACTAGCTGTGTCTTTACTCCTGGTCATCATTTGTTATCAAGCTTCATTTTCCCACAATGGTCATTACACTATACTCTGATCACATGATTACAACTTCCTCGATAAATGCAATGTTATAATTACCACAGAATGACAAAGTGTCAATCAAATTTACTTTCACAACCATTTATGTCAAGACAATGAACTCAGTCCTGTAAACAACTGCCTACTTAAAACAAAGACGCAGGTCAAGACATGTGCTGTAAGACCTCTACCAGTAGTATGGCTTGCATCGTGACACTTTAGTTAAATAGAAATGTTATAGTGTAAAAAGTACATTATTCCATGCATGACTTGAAACTAATTTGAATGAGTTCTTATGCACAACTGCTCTCTAAGCATACAAATTCATAAAAAAAATGTCATGATTCAAGCACTTGTGCACCCTACCAGAATCCTAGAAATATATTTATGTTTTAGACTGAAATTTTACTGATGCTTCAGACACTAAAAAAAATACATTTATTGGAGTAGCAAATACACACAAAAATCTTAAGCAATCTGTTCCACATCACAGACACCACAACTGAACTGACATTGTTCTGGCCATTTATTGAGTTTGTTATTGACTCTCAACACAGAATCTTAAAAATTTCGGTATACTTGGGTTGTTCTGGAAAAAGTAGGGAAAGAAAATAACTCGTAGCATAAATGCTGAAAAACTTGGGCAGCTTGAAATACATCATGATGCCAACCTCCGATTTAAATTTTTTTCAAGACACTACAAACCCTCATCTAAATTTTGTACAACTTACTTCTTTTACATGTTCTCCTCTGATGTGTCGGGGGATCTGTCTCCGAATCTGCAAGAAGAAGCAAAACTATTATCATGGGTTCAAGACATCTTCCATGATGGGTTTTGGCCCTATTCTAACACATCATTCACTTCAATGGTAATTCTATATTCGTTACTAGAATGTGATGCCCATGTATTGCACTATTAATTTGTGAAAAATGTACTAAACAAACCCATTATTTACACATGTCATAGGTCTCTTTACTTGTACAAACTATGGAAAAAAATAAATAAGAAATTTCCTTAGCATGGCAACTACAGATGTATTCCAAGAACACAAATACCCCACCACAGAACAACAAACTGCATTCCCTTCCACAACCTCTTTTGACAGATGCAACTGTAATATTCTCTTTGAGATGTAGTAGGTACAATGCTGGTCTTGCAATTCAAATCAACCTGGATCTTCCTTTTTTGTCCATTTATTTCTTTACAAACGTACTAGATGTGCTCACTAAAAATCATGTTCAAGCTGACACAGTCATGCATTGCTTTTGTCAATTAGGCCTACCATATCATGCTCATGAATCATTTGCACTACATTGATAGAAATAATCATAGCACATAATTAGTACATATTTGATATCTTTAGCTTGATTGCAACGTACTTTTCACCCTATTATTTAAATCCTTTATGGCATGGTATTCACATTTTGGTTCTGCAAAGTGACCTTTCACTAATGTGCAACTAAATGACACAAGTTTCTTTCTTGCATAGATCATGTCAGGTGCATGTGTGAATAAACTGATAGTTTCAATCACCTCAGTTCATTTTAATGTTAAACTCTTGGGGAGACAGGTTAAACAATCTCACATTACCTCTCCTTTTCCATTGTTATTTTCATATTGGTCATAGAAGTTTTAAATATATGGTTCAACTGTGCTTTTTATGTCTTGTGTAAAGGAAGGCTTTCTTAACATTTTCTTCATCATTGTATGAAAAAAAATTGTTCCTTAAGGACAAATTTTGGGGTCACTAATATCCTTAGAAGAAATAAAAACCTGACATTAATAGGCAACAAATTCTAAAAATGTAACCAAAACTAGTGCAACATATCAATAACATCAATGTGACTAAAAGTTCTATAGTGAAACCCATGTACAAGGGCTACCATTTAAATACTGTTTTATTCTAATGAAATTGTTATAATCAGGTAACAAGAGTACCATCCGTGCAAGAGGTTACACCCACCCCATTTTTAAAAGTCCACTACGTGGACAAGATACATGTTTACACTAGATGCAGGGTCTGCACAAAATCAGATGACTAAATTCAAGATTTGTTCAACGAACTTTCAAGGCTTCCAAAGCCTTTTCACGACAGTTTATTTTGCCATTTTAACATGTCTTACTACTGCAGCGACATCTGGGAACGTTATCAATTAGTCCTACAATGTAAGATGACTCCCTTGATATTTTTGTTTACATTGACGAATTACTATCTAAATAATGGTGTAATGTAGCATGTTCCATCGTTGAGTGACAGCAGAATGAGAAGCCAAATGTTTAGGAATATCTAACACACTTGGCAGCACATATTTTCCACAACTTAAAACAATGTTACTTTAATCGGACTTTAGTTACTCGGACGTATTTTTTTCTAATAAATTCAAATTCTCACACAAGCAAATGTATGTGTTTTCAAGTTCTCTTAACCTACATTTCAGTTGGCTGGAATGCGACAGAAGCTGGGAATACCAAAAACGGTTAAAAGTATGATGAATATCTTTAACGAATCTAAGTTATCTAAACATTAACTTCAATATCAGTATATTTTTATTCGTTTTGTTAAAGAAACATTCTTCATCTTGATCCGATTTTGGCATTCCTGGCTTCCATTGTATTTCAGCCAACATCGTCAGTATTTTCTTTCGTTGGGAAATTTCAAGGTTTTCACTGACTCTTCAAGCTTGCCTAAGATAATTCCCAGTGAGACACACTTCATGTACTCCCAGTATGGCCTCGATTTCAATTTATGAATCTTAGTCTGAGAAAGAATAAAACAAAATAAAAGTTGTTTACTTCAACTCTTATTGATTCTGAATCAAGGTCTGGAACTAGCTCAGCATTAGATGCCAATTTATCTTATTATGAAAAACAGTCAGGTCAAATAGAACTGAACTGATTTTTATGAAAAATGTAAAATCCAGTAAATAAGTTACATTACAATAGCATGTAATGGAATAAAAATAAATTAAAACTAATAAACAAACAATTAAATTAAATCAAATATACATAACAATGCATAGGAAGAAGACTGGCAGACATAATGCGTTATGCGTGTGTGTGTGATTAGAATTTGTATTGTAGCTTTAAATAACTTTGTCATATCGCTACAATGTCTGCAGTGTGGCAGTTTATAGTGATGTCTACCACTGGGGCGTCATGCCACAGACATGTAGCATGATGTCCCACCCAGTCACATTATCCTGACACCAGACCGACCAGTCATAACACTAACTTCTTAATGCTGAGCGCCTAGCAAGGCAGCTGTTAGCACCATTTTTGTAAGTCTTTGGTATGACTCAGCCAGGGTTTGAACCCATGACCTCCCTCTTCTGAGGCGGACGCTCTAACCACTAGGCAACCGGAGCGGTTAATGAGTTATGCCATGAAGTACACAATTTCATCTTGGGTTAAGGATATGTATGCAAACGAAAAATATTAATGAATACCTAACTGACACTGTTGTAGACAACAGAATGTTACCACCATGTTGCTCTTTCCCATAAATCTGAGCTCAATAAATAGCGGAAGGCAATATGACCCCGATCTAACTTTGTAATGACTTGACCTCACCACACATGTAAACTGTATCTATGTGGAAGCTTTTTCTGAAAATATTACCTGTACTAGATCCATTATACATGTCACCCTTTGCGATGTCACTCTCCCTATTCTCATCACCCGAATCTACACCTTCTGAAATTTTAATTGATATGTGCATAAAAAGTATCAACAACAGCTTAAAGACCAAGTCTTGGAACACACAAAAAAAAGGTGTTAAGATTTTAACTACTAATCAAATTTTACTTCAATAAAGAAAATTACCAATTTTGACTGTCAATTACTAGAAATGATTGATAATAATGAGAACATGACAAAGTATATACATTTTTTAGGGTTTGTTTTTAAAACATTTATTTCTAAAATACTAACCAGATCATCTACATATAAATACAAATATGCTTATCCAATTTCATTGTCTATCTTGTGTGCCGACAGAATTTCCAAAATGGAAGAAATGATGAACAAATGCATTTGAATATGTCACATCTTCAAGAGTGTTGTCAGTAAAGAGGAAACTTACTTCACAGAGCAGATAGTACATTTTATGTTCTCACACAAACCTTTAATTTTGATACAATGATGATATAATTTGGTGATGTGCTACTTTCATTCATGCTTTTTGCACCTGCTTCATGACCCTTGTGGTTAGTGAGCGGATGAAAATACAATCCCTTGCTCTCGAACACATGACACGCTTTGCTTTTTGTTCCTGTTTTTGACCACTCTGACCTGTCAATCTCCACACTGACCGATGGTTCATACGAACACTTTGACAATGTAATGGAACGCAACACTTCAGTACCAACTCAAATACCAAGTTAATGCATATATCTTGATAGGTAAAAATAACTTTGGATTTATGAAGAGGACAAATACCAATCTACCTGCTTCTTTTGAGGAAGATAATGTAGCAACGTCATTACATATTTTTGAAGAAAAAGTTTAATAAATCATTCCGCGAGGCAGACTTTGGAGATACTGTGGAGACGAGACTCTCTCTCTCTTTACGAAGCAATTCTGTACATTTGATGTACCTGCACTCATTTGCCTAAACATCTTTCACTTTACATTTGGTATAATGCATACATCTCAGTCTTTTCCTTATCACTTACATAATTTACTTCAAATCATTTTTTACTGTCATTGAATAGAAAAAAAACGTACAGTTGGTA
Source organism: Unio delphinus (assembly GCA_029339505.1). Classification (NCBI taxonomy): domain Eukaryota; kingdom Metazoa; phylum Mollusca; class Bivalvia; order Unionida; family Unionidae; genus Unio; species Unio delphinus. The sequence continues at coordinate 11,732,328 of JAQISU010000155.1, forward strand.
AATTGTAAAACAGACTTTGAGGTTTTATTACCCCTCCGTTTCCATACATTTTTAGTGGCTGTATGGTAGAATATAAATGCTTGATTTTATGCAAGAAACAAACAGACATAGCACCATGTCAATTGCAACAAAGAAATGTGACTGGTTTAACATACTGTTTACATACTACACATATGCTAATTTGGTTTTACTTAGCAATAGTGCAAGTAGCACATACAATAATATCAGACCGGTTGTTAAAATTGGCTGCCTGTTTGCACAAATAGATACACTGAAGCAAAAATACTTGGATATGTGGCATGCATACTGGAAAAACAATTGGGATTTAACTGTTTTAATTGAGTGAAAGATGTGGATACACTGCTTATCTGGACCATAAGTGCAGATTGAAAACAATACATATAAGAATGTACATCATTTGTCACAAATAGGTACTTGAGATATTTTACCATTCAATGCAACCATCTTGAGAGACCTTGACTCTTCTTCTTTTCACATCTACCGCCACAACTTCCCCTTTTTCCAAGTAATCCATGTCCTTACCTTGGGCCCAAACTGGCGTCCCAATTGGTGGGAGGAGGCACTCCAGGACATTCTTCTCATTGTTCTAAAAAAAAATATTTCTTGTGTACATGAAATAAACAAATGAAGCTATCATAAACTGTATAATCTGCAACTTCCAAAGCTTTCATGGTAGTCACACACACGCACACACATCAACACATATCTTACAGTGCAGAATCTTACTTTGGCCTTCGGGAGATGCACATGGAAGGGGGTGGGTTAAGAGTATTGGATGACTGAAAAACAACGGCTACTTGTCTGCGTTATTTTACCAAACACAATGTTGCATCTTAATAATAGAAATTAAAACATTCAATTTTTGTGCTAGATGTCCTAGCTGCATTTTAAAGTTACATCTATCCCTGAGGGCCCCCGAGTGGCCGAGTGGTCTAAAGCGCTCTCCGTTACGGATTACTGCCATCTGACCGCTGTCTGTGTGTGTTCGAGTCATAGATTTGGCTAGTGTGGATATGTGAGAAAGATTGCCAGTAGCTTTTCGCGGGTCGGTGGTTCTTTCTGGGGGTTTTCCTGGGTTCTTCCTCCACCATTAATACTGACTGCCATGTATTGCCTATCGTGTGCTGAAAAATGGCATTAAGCCCTACAACAACAGCAACATCTATCCCTAATACCTTTTTTTCCCCAGTTGCCTTAACGAGAACAGATAAAACATTTATCCACATGCACCATCTTTCATGCAATCAAATATCCTTTCATTTCAAAAGACCATTCATACAAAATGGGTATTTATTTATAAGTAAATTGTGGTTCTTTTCAAATAATCTTCCCTAATTTGCCGTTCCTGAGATGATGAAAAAGCTAAGTTAAAGTAGATTTAATCTTTCTATTAGACTTGCAAAAGTACCTTTCCTTGCTGATAATAAACTTGTGAAAGAGAATGCAAGATTGTCATATCAAATATTTCCCAGTATCAAATAATGTCAAGAGAGAAAAATACATTACCCATGTTCTAATTTTTATCTTCAATGTAAATTAAACAACATATGTTTACTTTATCAAATATGTAAAAAAAAAACATTCAATGTTATATGCGAATTATTTCTAGGCCTGCCTTATAACATTTTAAACAAGACTGAAAAAACAAACATACCTGCTTCTTACTTCCATCAAGGAAGATCAAGTTTTTCTCCTTTAGATAACAAGGGTAAAAATATTTTCCCCACTTTCCAAATGCCATCTGAAAGTGAAATTACAAAATAAAGTTATTTTCAGTCTTTCAATTCAAAATGTCCTATATAAAAAGATGAACAAAATACATAAAATATTTCTGTACTTAATCATCACTCCCAAGATTTGGACCTCATAAAGACTTTGCAGCACAGTACATGTAGAAAACATCCAAAATGTTCAGAAAATCCCTTCCTAACACTCCACTTGGAAAGGTCATTTTAAAATTAAATGAGAAATGAATGAAACAGAAAATAGAAAAAGAGCTCTCCTCAACATTTCATACCCTATGCAAATATGGAAAGCCATTTTCTGATATGGAAATACCCAAGAGCTAAAGGAGAAAAACAGTATTAAACTTCACATTAATTATAAGAACAGATGCAGGCAATAGACTTTCCTCTGTCTGTTGATAAAGTCTTGAGAGATATGATGCCTTTTTATATCTTAATGTATTACCGATCATTTATATGTACTTCTGTTCGGACAAAGAACTTTCTTTCCAGATTATAATATTTAATCATTAATGTATATACAAATTTGCTAGATATGCCTATAAATGTATGTAAAATTCCAAAATGTCTATCATCATTGCTTGACATTACAGTTATTTGTTTGGGCATTTGATATACATGTATGGCTATGCTTCCTTTAAATAAAGTTCCCTAGACAACCAGAATTGCACATGGAAGCTGTCCAGCATGCATGTACATTTAAAGTAAACAATAGTATAAGTATAGGGGTTAATGGGCAATATGCTATAAATGTATATAGGTTTGTGGGAAGTTAATCTTTAGGGAAGTAAAGTAGACTTGTAACCTCAAGAATAAAGTAAAGATGGGAATGGTTTGTGGGCACCTTAATAATGAAGATATACTTTGGATAAATGTATTTATGATGCAGATGCCCACAAACTATTCCTTGTCTTGTTATTTTACAGGTTTTATTTCAACGTCAGATCCCTTACATCATCTATGTAGTACTCACAAAACCCTGTGATGCATACATCTTTAAATGGTTCGATATTAATGATTATGAATGTGCACTTCTATGGTGACATGTACCTTCTTTTCAAGCATTTAATTTTTAATCATCCTTGTATATACACAGGCCTAGAAAATACCTATAAACATATTTATAATTCCAAATGTCCAGATCATTTCTTGACAGCTCAGTTATTGTTTGTTTGGGCATTGGGCAGATACGCATGAATGGCAGTTGGATAATGCTTGAATGAAAGTGTCATTAGATAATAAGAACTGCACTTGCATGCTGTCAATCACACATGTTCGCTTATAGTGAAAGATCTACACACTGCATGGTAATAGGGTTTAATGGGCAATATGCTATATATATATATATATATAGATAGGTTTGTGGGAATACTGTCTTTGTAAGAAGTAAAACTGACATGTAAACTTAAGAATAAACCAAAGATGAGGATGGCTTTGTGGGTACCTGAATCATAAATATATATACTTTGGATTAATGCATTTAGAATCCTGCTCACAAACTATTCACAGTCCTCATTTTCAGATTACATTTCAACTGTAGGTTTCTTACAATTGTAAACGATTGATGTATTACTCATGAACCATGTAATTCATGACTATTTATACCTTCAGGTATTTCCGATCATTTATATGTACTTCTGTTCTTACAAGGAACTTTCTTTCAAGATTATAATATTTAATCATTAATGTATATACATATTTGCTGGATATGCCTATAAATATATGTAAAATTCCAAAATGTCTATCATCATTGCTTGACATTACAGTTATTATTTGTTTGGGCAGTTGATATACATGTATGGCTATACTTCCTTGAAATAAAGTTCCCTAGACAACCAGAATTGCACATGGAAGCTGTCCAGCATGCATGTACATTTATAGTAAACAATAGTATAATAATAGGGGTTAATGGGCAATATGCTATAAATGTATATAGGTTTGTGGGAAGTTAATCTTTAGGGAAGTAAAGTGGACTTGTAACCTCAAGAATAAAGTAAAGATGGAAATGGTTTGTGGGCACCTTAATAATGAAGATATACTTTGGATAAATGTGTTTATGATCCAGATGCCCACAAACTATTCCCTGTCTTGTTGTTTTACAGGTTTTATTTCAACGGCAGATCCCTTACATCATCTATGTAGTACTCACAAAACCCTGTGATGCATACATCTTTAAATGGTTCGATATTAATGATTATGAATGTGCACTTCTGTGGTGACATGTACCTTCCTTTCAAGCATTTAATTTTTAATCATCCTTGTATATACACAGGCCTAGAAAATGCCTATAAACATATTTATAATTCCAAATGTCCATGATCATTTCTTGACAGCTCAGTTATTGTTTGTTTGGGCATTGGGCAGATATGCATGAATGGCAGTTGGATAATGCTTGAATGAAAGAGTCATTAGATAATAAGAACTGCACTTGCATGCTGTCAATCACACATGTTCATTTATAGTGAAAGATCTACACACTGCATGGTAATAGGGTTTAATGGGCAATATGCTATATATATATATAGATAGGTTTGTGGGAATACTGTCTTTGTAAGAAGTAAAACTGACATGTAAACTTAAGAATAAACCAAAGATGAGGATGGCTTTGTGGGCACCTGAATCATAAATATATATACTTTGGATTAATGCATTTAGTATCCTGCTCACAAACTATTCACAGTCCTCATTTTCAGATTACATTTCAACTGTAGGTTTCTTACAATTGTAAACGATTGATTTATTACTCACGACCATGTAATTCATGACTATTTATACCTTCAGGTATTTCCGATCATTTATATGTACTTCTGTTCTTACAAGGAACTTTCTTTCAAGATTATAATATTTAATCATTAATGTATATACATATTTGCTGGATATGCCTATAAATATATGTAAAATTCCAAAATGTCTATCATCATTGCTTGACATTACAGTTATTATTTGTTTGGGCAGTTGATATACATGTATGGCTATACTTCCTTGAAATAAAGTTCCCTAGACAACCAGAATTGCACATGGAAGCTGTCCAGCATGCATGTACATTTATAGTAAACAATAGTATAATAATAGGGGTTAATGGGCAATATGCTATAAATGTATATAGGATTGTGGGAAGTTAATCTTTAGGGAAGTAAAGTGGACTTGTAACTTCAAGAATAAAGTAAAGATGGGAATGGTTTGTGGGCACCTTAATAATGAAGATATACTTTGGATAAATGTATTTATGATCCAGATGCCCACAAACTATTCCCTGTCTTGTTATTTTACAGGTTTTATTTCAACGGCAGATCCCTTACATCATCTATGTAGTACTCACAAAACCCTGTGATGCATACATCTTTAAATGGTTCGATATTAATGATTATGAATGTGCACTTCTGTGGTGACATGTACCTTCCTTTCAAGCATTTAATTTTTAATCATCCTTGTATATACACAGGCCTAGAAAATACCTATAAACATATTTATAATTCCAAATGTCTATGATCATTTCTTGACAGCTCAGTTATTGTTTGTTTGGGCATTGGGCAGATATGCATGAATGGCAGTTGGATAATGCTTGAATGAAAGTGTCATTAGATAATAAGAACTGCACTTGCATGCTGTCAATCACACATGTTCACTTATAGTGAAAGATCTACACACTGCATGTTAATAGGGTTTAATGGGCAATATGCTATATATATATATATATATATATATATAGGTTTGTGGGAATGCTGTCTTTGTAAGAAGTAAAACTGACATGTAAACTTAAGAATAAACCAAAGATGAGGATGGCTTTGTGGGCACCTGAATCATAAATATATATACTTTGGATTAATGCATTTAGTATCCTGCTCACAAACTATTCACAGTCCTCATTTTCAGATTACATTTCAACTGTAGGTTTCTTACAATTGTAAACGATTGATGTATTACTCACGAACCATGTAATTCATGACTATTTATACCTTCAGGTATTTCCGATCATTTATATGTACTTCTGTTCGGACAAGGAATTTTCTTTCAAGATTATAATATTTAATCATTAATGTATATACATATTTGCTGGATATGCCTATAAATATATGTAAAATTCCAAAATGTCTATCATCATTGCTTGACATTACAGTTATTATTTGTTTGGGCAGTTGATATACATGTATGGCTATACTTCCTTGAAATAAAGTTCCCTAGACAACCAGAATTGCACATGGAAGCTGTCCAGCATGCATGTACATTTATAGTAAACAATAGTATAATAATAGGGGTTAATGGGCAATATGCTATAAATGTATATAGGTTTGTGGGAAGTTAATCTTTAGGGAAGTAAAGTGGACTTGTAACTTCAAGAATAAAGTAAAGATGGAAATGGTTTGTGGGCACCTTAATAATGAAGATATACTTTGGATAAATGTATTTATGATCCAGATGCTCACAAACTATTCCCTGTCTTGTTATTTTACAGGTTTTATTTCAACGGCAGATCCCTTACATCATCTATGTAGTACTCACAAAACCCTGTGATGCATACATCTTTAAATGGTTCGATATTATTGATTATGAATGTGCACTTCTGTGGTGACATGTACCTTCCTTTCAAGCATTTAATTTTTAATCATTCTTGTATATACACAGGCCTAGAAAATACCTGAAAACATATTTATAATTCCAAATGTCCATGATCATTTCTTGACAGCTCAGTTATTGTTTGTTTGGGCATTGGGCAGATATGCATGAATGGCAGTTGGATAATGCTTGAATGAAAGTGTCATTAGATTATAAGAACTGCACTTGCATGCTGTCAATCACACATGTTCACTTATAGTGAAAGATCTACACACTGCATGGTAATAGGGTTTAATGGGCAATATGCTATATATATATATATATATAGATAGGTTTGTGGGAATGCTGTCTTTGTAAGAAGTAAAACTGACATGTAAACTTAAGAATAAACCAAAGATGAGGATGGCTTTGTGGGTACCTGAATCATAAATATATATACTTTGGATTAATGCATTTAGTATCCTGCTCACAAACTATTCACAGTCCTCATTTTCAGATTACATTTCAACTGTAGGTTTCTTACAATTGTAAACGATTGATGTATTACTCACGAACCATGTAATTCATGACTATTTACACCTTCAGGTATTTCCGATCATTTATATGTACTTCTGTTCGGACAAGGAACTTTCTTTCAAGATTATAATATTTAATCATTAATGTATATACATATTTGCTGGATATGCCTATAAATATATGTAAAATTCCAAAATGTCTATCATCATCGCTTGACATTACAGTTATTATTTGTTTGGGCAGTTGATATACATGTATGGCTATACTTCCTTGAAATAAAGTTCTCTAGACAACCAGAATTGCACATGGAAGCTGTCCAGCATGTATGTACATTTATAGTAAACAATAGTATAATAATAGGGGTTAATGGGCAATATGCTATAAATGTATATAGGTTTGTGGGAAGTTAATATTTAGGGAAGTAAAGTGGACTTGTAACCTCAAGAATAAAGTAAAGATGGGAATGGTTTGTGGGCACCTTAATAATGAAGATATACTTTGGATAAATGTATTTATGATCCAGATGCCCACAAACTATTCCCTGTCTTGTTATTTTACAGGTTTTATTTCAACGGCAGATCCCTTACATCATCTATGTAGTACTCACAAAACCCTGTGATGCATACATCTTTAAATGGTTCGATATTAATGATTATGAATGTGCACTTATGTGGTGACATGTACCTTCCTTTCAAGCATTTAATTTTTAATCATCCTTGTATATACACAGGCCTAGAAAATACCTATAAACATATTTATAATTCCAAATGTCCATGATCATTTCTTGACAGCTCAGTTATTGTTTGTTTGGGCATTGGGCAGATATGCATGAATGGCAGTTGGATAATGCTTGAATGAAAGTGTCATTAGATAATAAGAACTGCACTTGCATGCTGTCAATCACACATGTTCACTTATAGTGAAAGATCTACACACTGCATGGTAATAGGGTTTAATGGGCAATATGCTACATTTATATATAGATAGGTTTGTGGGAATACTGTCTTTGTAAGAAGTAAAACTGACATGTAAACTTAAGAATAAACCAAAGATGAGGATGGCTTTGTGGGTACCTGAATCATAAACATATACTTTGGATTAATGCATTTAGTATCCTGCTCACAAACTATTCACAGTCCTCATTTTCAGATTACATTTCAACTGTAGGTTTCTTACAATTGTAAATGATTGATGTATACTCATTTACCATGTAATTCATGACTATTTATATCTTCAGGTATTTCCGATCATTTATATGTACTTCTGTTCGGACAAGGAACTTTCTTTCAAGATTATAATATTTAATCATTAATATATATACATATTTGCTAGATATGCCTATAAATATATGTAAAATTCCAAATGTCTATCATCATTGCTTGACATTACAGTTATTATTTGTTTGGGCATTTGATATACATGTATGGCTATGCTTCCTTTAAATAAAGTTCCCTAGACAACCAGAATTGCACATTCGTGACTTCAATGAATTAATCATGCATTTAAATAAAATACAAATTCTCTGAAAAATCCATTTTTTCCAAGATTTAAATAGTCATAACTTTAGAACTAATCAACATATTGCAAAAATGTAAACTGTTCTGAAAAGGTATGAATGAGCTCTATAACAATCAATCATTAAAATACAGTTATGATGATTCTGCAATTTTGACTGGGGTTGCTTTTTGTTAGGGACTCAAAATGGCATCACTAGATAAGTGCTCGTTGCATTGTGGGTATTTGCATACACAATCGTGATGTCTGTGAAAACAACCCATTGTAAATGACCAATGACCATAAGCTAATGTACTAATCAGAATGTGTTGCATGCATTTTTTTAAAAATATTTTATCTTGGGATATTAAAGTGATCTTGAACTGTGAATAAATGAGTCATGTTCAAAGAAAAACTGTAACCTTTTGCAGAAACAAAAACAAAATGCATTAGAATGTGTAAACTTTTCAATGTAATAATTATAATTCTGTGAACAGGTTTTAGGCACTATCTGATTTGTGTACAAAGTGCAGCTTATTAACTTGTAAACACCTATGCGATAAGTTTCAAGTTACTTCTCCCCAAGTGTTTAATATGTCAATGTCTTCTTGTATGCATGTAAATCAGTCGCATTTTGAATATTCTCCCGTCTCCACTACATGTGGTCATTGTACGACAGATGGATCTTATATGTTATCTTCTTCATGTGTTGATGTAAAGAAACAAGGCAATGTACAGAAATCTGTCAAGTCTACAAACAATACATGGCATACTGCTTTGTCTGAAAATCAATCCTCTGATAAAAATTGTCATACCTTTGGGCACCTCAAAAGTGGTCTGCATGTAATCAACCTAAATATTCAACACATCCTCCCAAAACTGGATGAGATAAAGTTAATATTACAGCAAACTAGATCAGTCAGTATTCTAGGTCTATGTGAAACCTTTCTTCCCGATGATACTGATGATTTGGCTCTCCAAATACAGGGCTTCCACTTTGAAAGAAAAGACAGAGACTCCATGGGTGGTGGGGGTATTCTTCTCTATGTAGACAGTTCCATTAGTTATAACAGACGTGTTGATCTTGAGAGTATTGGGGTAGAGAGTATCTGGATCGAAGTAACCCTTGCCCAATCAAAGCCAATACTCTTATGTTCAGTTTACAGGCCACCTAGTTCAACAGCTGATTGGATTCATATATTTGAGACTCAGATTCAAAAAGCATTACTAAAGGAAGATTTAGAAACTCTCATATTAGGTGATTTTAACATTGACTACATGAAAACTCCACCATTAACATGGATAAGTAACTTTGAAACTTACAACTTTACTCAATTAATTAACACCCCAACTAGAGTAACAGATAAAAGTGCTACTATCAGTGATCATGTCTATACTAATAAACCTGAAAACATAAGTGAAATAAATGTGCCAGTGTATGCACTGAGTGACCACTACCCAGTCTGTATAACTAGACATGTTCCAAAATCATCTAAAAATGGGCAACACATTGAAATACAATACAGTTTGATGAGGAAATGTTCTTAAATGATTTAGTATGCAAACCCTTTCAATCAGTCTACAATATAGCTGATGTCATCACTGCTTTAGATAATTGGTATCAGATGTTCAATGAAGCCTTAGACAAGAATGCCCCAATTAAAACAAAAAGGGTTAAACACGAAATTACACCCAAGTGGATTACCCCTGAGATCAATGAGGCTAGGCACCTAAGAGATAATTTCCACAAGAAAAAAGACATGAAAAGCAATAGGAAGTGGAGGAAAAAACTAAGCATCTGATAACTAAGGCAAAAGAGAACTACTATAAACAGGCTATTAATGAAAGTAAGAGTACCAAAACATTGTGGAAGCATCTAAAAGAGCTCAACCCACCCAGGAACAGTTGTCTTCCCCCTAGACTTAAGCAAAATGATGATATAGCAACATCTATACAAGACATGGTGGATATGTTCAACAATTTTTCATAACCATCTCCAGTAACAGTATTCAGAACCAGACTAACATCCCAATTGAACTTGATGCTCTACAGTTATTTATAAGAGCTAAATTTCCTGAAGATAATCATTTTTCAATAGCTAATGTCAGTGAAGCGGACGTTTTTGATATGCTAATTAAGTTGAATATTAATAAATCCCCTGGATTGGATGGTATTAGTCCATGAATCCTTAAAATTGCTGCACCAGTAAAAACAAAGTCATTAACGCATATCATAAATTTAAGTATAATGAGTGGTAATTTTCCAGAAAAATTGAAATGTGCAAAGGTAACACCTATCTTTAAGAAAGGAGATAAAGAGGATCCAGGAAATTACAGACCAATATCAATTCTACCTGTATTGTCAAAACTTTTTGAAAAGCATGTAGCCACTCAGGTCCATAAATTGTTTGAAACAAACTCTCTATTTCATAAAGCACAATCAGGATTTAGAAAGTACGACTCATGCCAAACAGAACGTACCAAATTAATTGATCTTTGGCTGAAGGAAATGGATAATGGGCATATGAATGGGATTGTTTTCCTTGACTTCAAGAAAGCTTTTGATCTTATTGATCATGAAATTCTGCTACAAAAGTTTAACTGTTAAAGGTTTGACAATCCTTCTTTAAACTGGTTTAGATCATACCTAAACCAAAGGTCTCAACAAGTAAGCATTGGCAATATTAGCTCTCAAACTCACACTATTCATTCAGGAGTCCCTCAAGGCTCAGTTTTAGGCCCTCGCCTCTTCCTTATCTATGTCAATGATCTACCATTAAATAATGAATCCACCAATACAGAATTGTTTGCAGATGATGTAACCTTGTATACATCCAGTTCTGATACTGAAGTTATCCAAACAAGATTAAACTCAGATCTTATTAGAGTCCAAAACTGGGCAAAACAAAATAGGATGGTAATTAATGAAGGTAAAACAAAATGTATGATTATGGGGACGACACAAAAGCTACACAAGTCAGGGAACCCAAAACTATCTCTCGCAATAAATAATCATCCATTAGAAAATGTAAATCATGAAAGGCTTGTAGGTGTGTCCATAGATAATAATTTATTATGGAATGACCATATTGATAAGCTTTGTAAAACACTGTCATCCAAAATTGCCCTTCTCAGTAGAATCAAGAAATATTTACCTATGGAAACTCGCAATCTATACTACAAGACGTATATTCTCCCAACAATGGATTACTGTTCTAATGTATGGGGAAACTGTGCTAAATCTGAGCTTGACAGGATTTATAAACTCCAGAAACGAGCTGCACGTGTAATTTTAGATACATCTGTTGACAATCCCTCAAAACCGTTTTTTACAGAACTCAAATGGTTCACAATATATGACAGGATAGATTTTCACAAGGCAGTTCTTTTATATAAATGTCTACATGGAACTGCATCAGAGTATCTTCAGGACTTATTCAGGCCTTTTTCCACACAATACCAGTTGAGATCAAATTCACATGGAAACCTTCTAGTACCAAAACCAAGAACAGAGCAATTCAAAAAGAGTTTTCAATACTCTGGTACAGTTCTGTGGAATAAGCTTCCACTACATGTAAAATCGGCTGAAAATATTAGAGTATTTAAGAAGAGATTTCAGGAGCATGCATGTGTTTCTAACAGATAATGGAAACATGCTAATATAAGCACTAATTATTGCTTCTTCACACAATGTGCATTTGTTATACTTTCATTAAGAGGGCCTCAAGGGAGAATAGTCCTTGACTAATAAGTCACCCTCTATAAATAAAGCATTATTATTATTATTATTATTATTATTATTATTATTATTATAATAGTATAACATCATTGCAGATTTAGCCAAGTAACATGACCGGCTGCCAACAATATCTGTATGCACTCTACATCGATTAGTTACACGTTGTTTAAAGAATGACTAGGCCAATAAAAAACATCAGAAAAAAACTGAAATAAAGTTGTGCATATTTGGAAGAGAGTTTGCAGTCTCCAGCAGTGTGTATCTAATGCAAAAATTTGATAAACCATTGAAATTGTTATTTTTAGTGTTGACGACTTTTTTCAGCAAACTTTAAGACTCTGCATCATGGCCAGCATAACTGGAGGAATAAACTGGCAAGAACCAACTACCAACTGGTCACGTCTGACAAGCTTTTTCATGAACCTGGTTAGTTGAGCCGAGAATCGATATCGCACATAGATGAGATGACGTGCGAGTAATCTATAAAGGCAAGCGCCTTACAACACACGGCCACCCGAGGCCCCGTGAACCAATTCAAGCACAAGCCTTAACAAGGGCTCATAACGAGCCCCTGTGATTAAAGTAACCTATAAACATAGTAGATGACATTAGAGTACAGTATTGTACAAAATACCTGCTATATTCTTCAAAATTATTTATAACAGCTACCTATATTATTGAACCCTAAGGCGGGGTATACTCGAACATCTCTCGTATTTACAGTCATTCTTCAAATATGCAGCTTATATTCAGTGGAGGGGGGGGGGTGCGGACCGCAGCGGGTGACACCATCAGAGCGGAGGGGGTGGGTGGGTGACACAATGAGTTACCGCACATGACTGTCTAAAAAATGTTTGAATTTTTGTGCAGGAAGGACGTCCATGGAGGTGACACCATTAGTTACTGCACTGGGTAACAGCAACCCTAGTGACGCCACTAATTATATTAAAATACATTTGATTACTTACCAACGACATGATGTTGCGTTCTTCAGCACGTTTTCCCAACTTCAACATCTCACAGAAAAGGCCGAGATAGTTCCAATTGTTTCGGCGCCAAAACCAATCGAATCTCCTCTAAACTTTGCGTAACTATCGTATCCATCGAACGATAACACCCGCCATGTTACGAACGTAGAAAAAAATTGAACTACGCTTGATCATTGACCTTTGCCAAAACACCTCGCTTGGTCCACGGGAGATAACTGCATATTTGCAAAGAAGTTTATGAGCATATGGAGTTAAGGTGATATAAATTAAAATCACAGTCAGCGAAGTCGTTTAAAGCAACATCGTTTTAAAATCCCATAAAACTCCCATAAAACCGTCAGATGCCCATATCCCTTTTAAAAAACATATGAAATGGCCCATATACCACCTAAAGGAACTCTATATATATATATATATATATATATATATATATATATATATATATATATATATATATATATATATATATATATATATATATATATATATTCATGGTATTTCAGTGTGCCACCGTTTACATGGATTAGCCAACCCAATGGTGTTTAAAAATTAGCAGTGTCAACGATTTCGCTGAGGATAAATATACATTAAAAACCATCTGAAGACATAATACTGAATTAGATAAAAACGACATTGCTCGGGTGTGTCATAGTTTGATGAGATTCATAGGGTATGATCAAAATGTCGACTCCGGTGTGCGTATATCACGGCGGGATTTATCGACGTTGCATACCATCTATTATTTATCATTGGACAATCTGGATTTATTCAAACAGTCATTTGTTGATGTACATGTTAGGGCTACTGTTGATCATGCGCCAGCTGCAGGTTACGTAGCAATTGCAATTATACTGTAAGACAAAAAAAAGCTGCTCAAAGGTGCTGGATAACAAATGAGGGTCATTGATGCACCAGTGGAAAAATAATTAAAGCATTCAAAAATATTATAATATCATATCAACACGTCAATGTCACACTGACACCCGGTCAGCTTAAAATGATGCAATCGGTATCAATTTGCAAGGCCCAAATACATTATCTCTGACTGAACGTCTGCTCAGACACTTCAGATACTTCAATAACGCCAATAAATCAAAGACTGACATGCAACTTAATCCTTTCGCGAATGCTGTTAACGATACAGCAAAGACTGGTGGTTTTTTGCCACTTATAGCAGCGATAATAGCACTCACCCTGCTGAAGCTGCCGTCATAGCATTGAAAAAAAGCAGTGGGGCAAGGCCTCAAGACCTGAAAAAATGAACGGGGTTGAAGATTACTAGGAATGTGGCAAGGTCAAGGACAGGGACTGCCAGGAACGTTTCGCTGAAACTATCCATAATTGATGCTGCTCGGCGATTAAACATCAAAACATTCAAAGGTTTCATTACACCGACAGATTTTTCGAAATTGTGTCAGTCTTTCTAAAATCAAAATACCGAGAAATATTCATGTCGGATCTAAAAGACAAAACTCAGCGACATTACGGTGGTGTGTGAAAACACATTAACTGCCTACTTAGTATATAAGATAGAGCAAAGATGAATCCCACACAGTATTAGATATATAACCAAGCATGTGTCTGGAACGCATCGCTTGAAAAATCAACGAGCATATAACAAACCAAAACGTATACCACAGACGAATCATCGTCACGACAATACTGTATCTGCGATACCCTCACTGGTTAATTGGCGCATTATCACCGACGTATATAATACCGCAAGTGATAGAAATAAGTGTCGCTGTTATTGTCGGCGCGGTGGGTATCCTTAATAATATCGCAAAGCGACTATCTACATGTCCGGGTAATAGAGTACGCGGCGACGAGTTCATGTATACTTTACAATGTCGATATTGTCAACGGGATTAAAGGACGATGTAATATAAGACAGTTAATCGTCTGCAATTAGTGATTTTTACTATCGGTATCACTAGATAGCACTTTCATGAGATAGCGAAAGAGGGGCTACAACATTGCCAACTCCCCATTTAGAATCGAGAACGTATTAATAATGGAACAGATTATGGCTAACACAACGTTGACGACGACAACAATGATATCAGCGGCATCTGCACAGACGGAATTAGATCTTAGTTTTCCAACTCCTGTAAATGCACCTAATGATCGGTAACTTGAGATCCCACGGGCACAACTACAATTTTATTAAAGTTGGCCAAATATTAGAACAAATTCATTTATTGAATTACGCGCTAAGAATTCATTGGTATTAGCGTATAAAACCAGCACTGATGGAACGGGCCAGACAGTCCACCATTCGGACATCGTCGACATTCCAACAGGATCATATCAAATTGAACCAATCAATGATGAGCTTCAGCTAAGAAATAAATGTACGACAATGTACATGAGCCAACGTTGAGTTCCGCCATTGAAATTACGCCGTTATATATATATATATATATATATATATATATATATATATATATATATATATATATATATATATATATATATATATAGCGTCGATCAGAACTGTGTCGGAATGGCCGCTGGTTTTTGCCTGTTTGACCCACACAACCACAGCCACAAAGATCTGATTATTCACAGAGAAAATTCGGTTCTTTGAGAACTCCAGAGTGCTGGAAATACATCGGACGATGGTAGAAACTGGATAACTGCGCATTATACAGGGGCGGTGGGTTGAGAGAGATACAGCACGTGTATCGGTATTTATTCAAGCAGGTTAAATCGCCAATATTAGAGGTTTTTTGGGATCAAAATGATGATACGGTTGTTTTTTCTCATCTAAGTTAATTATCATATACACTGAACCGGGGCAAGACCTCCTAATACCTTTTTGTTCCAAAACATGTCTTTTCGACGTCAGATAGTCTGATTAATTCAGTGAGTCAAGGACACACGTTCTAACCTTTGGACGGAAGGCTGCGTACTTGTGTAGGGTACGTTGAGGACACTTTTTCGCGTCAATGTCACAGGAAGTGACGTAATCATATGTAGGTCATCATGTCACATACCTGAATATGTAATGATGCAACTGATAAAGTGGATAAAATGACACTCCCACAGCTGACAACCAAACCTTTTTAAAAACATTTTTCTTCAAGACGCATAACATGAATTTCTATTGTTAAAATTATTTACCTCTAGCCCCTATTAGCAATTCAACTACTGATATTGATACAAAACACGTTTCTCTCAGTTTGCATTCTCTAAGTATTCAGTCACACATGCTAACACATGGCCATTATTAAGTTGTCTAAACGAATGCATATATTAGCGATTAAAAGATATTGGAAGAAACGTCTTTTTTATGATAAATACGTTGATATCAGACCTTGCATCCAGGATATGTTTTTGCATTCAAAGATCAAGGCTAATATCGACGTGTTTTTCAATTTTATCAGATAAATGTAGGAAGTGTGTACAAGGATTGCGATAGATTTGCACATGTGTATGTCTTATTTATTTGCATATTCATGCATTGGCTCCTTCATTCCTTTAGAAACTTATTTATCTACTTTTTGATTACACCTTTCTTTACTAGTTTTGCTATGAAATGTTCAACACGATATGTTATGTACGGCCACAATGACTTGGCAATACTCATGCCTCTTGTATCCACACGTCAACATTATAATCAGTCAAACACCAGTTCCTGTCTGGGTTTTAACTTATTTCCCGCTAATGCAAATTGTCAGCAAATACTTTACCCTTATTTCCAATTAATATAACACGACGCGAGAATAATCCAAATGAAGGTATGATGACGGGATAAGGGTCATCTTAGGCCAAAGAAAAATCTATTAGAGACACAGACATTAGGAAATTAAGAATACCAAGAAAGTGTTGGGGGTGGGATACCAGAACATTATAACTAATCTACTATCATACATCCTGTTCAAATGTCCAATTAAAATATATTACAACTATCTGTGTTCAATTCCTGAAGATATCTCTCATCGTTCTTTCTTGTTTAGCAGTCTAACTCAAAATATTTAAATATTTTTTAACTTGCACTGCTGAAGAGTTTCTCTATACGTTTAAGAAAGAAACATCTTCCCCTCGACTTTCGAATACACGGTACGAGTTATAACCAAAGCTAAAGCTGCAACATTTTTCAACGAATGCGAAATGCATACTTTGACTGATTTGATAATTATGTGGGAAGTTGCAGCATAAACAATTGCCTGTGTTCTGGATTTAAATATTACTTTTCCTTCCACCAGTAGGAGCACAGTCTGTCACCAAAGGCTAGATATATTTATATTCCTTTCGACAACGTTAGGAATCCTGTACTATTTAGCCCGCTGTCCTTTTCCAATCAGGACTTACCTGGCTGAGTATCAAAATCAGCCACTCTTCGTTTACTACAAATCATACGAGCTGCCAAATGAACTATAACGGCTGATAGACAACCACGTACCTACGTAGCTTATACAGTAGAAAATATAGAATGCACAGTATAATATATGCGGGTAAGCTGGCAATGGAAAATTGTGTAATGTAGCCGATGTAAATATTTTTAATTCAAGGCTGCGTGTTTTTTTCCTCAGCAGCTGATAGTTGTTTCATAAATAAAGATATGGATTTATTAGTCAATTAAGTATTTCGGGCATGTGTAATTAAAGTTAATGTGAGGCATGTACATCTCCCATATCACTTCAAAGTATCAAGACAGTGATATATCATATTTGGCTAGGGAAGAAGAGCTATCAACCCATACGAGCAGGTACGTGGGTTCAAGGCAAGTAAAATATTTCGAAGGGCGTGGATGGCAACTATTTTAAATTGCATCAAGCTGTTTAATATATAATGATTTGTATAGAACAATTCAAATCTATCGCAGAGAGAAGGTGATTGAATTTGCACTATGACCATATCTTTTTGTCAATACTGATCTTTCGGTATGTAAAATGCATGAAAAAATTGGGGTCAGATGTATCAACATCTTGCTTGAATATGAGCTATAAATGTGCTATTCCGCAATGACTTTTCATTAATTTGAAAAATCAAATGAATGATATTTCTCTGTTTTGATCTATTTTTTATAGCTGACAATAAAAAGGAACCTTTTATCATCCACTTTATTCTGTTCTTTCAATGAATGTTTTTTAGTAGGCAGGTAAACGTTGTATCAAATTTAATATAAGGACTGACCTTAACGCCTCAAGATCATTCGCATCAATAAATCGATTCTTGATATTCAGCTGCCATTTTGAACATCCTCCCTTTATGACGTCAAATCAATCTTTTTGGTAATATGCTGAACAGCTTACGTTCAAATATTGTTTAGAAGGTGAAATAGATTATTTGAATATGACTAAGATATTGCAAAACACACATAAGTTGAAGTAACATATCGCAGTCGTTCACATAACGATAATACAATTTTAGTGCCAGTCTGGATTCACATAACGATAATACAATTTTAGTGCCAGTCTGGATTCGGTCTACCTTGCAAAATTTGGTAACATAATATTTGCAACTTTTCACCGTTTTGGTAAAATGTTAGATTGTCGACCACCCCATTAAAATAGGCAGAATATTGTCTGCTATCAACTTGATGGGAGATGTTAATTAACACAGTGAAATTATATTTATTTGAGGGGGAAGGTGTTTTTAGAATTTTTATCAGGCCTCTTACAACCTTAATCTAGTTTTTCTAAGGTAACACCTCCTTGCAATATTCATCGCAAATGAAAATGTACTGACAGTATGAAACAATTATTTATTTCCCTTTCATTATATTTCACCCGCGTCTCTCTTCCCAAAACCTGAACTGGGGTAGAGTGTGAAGGTATTTGCTTAAGAATAATATGCAGTTAAGCTCAACAATAACTCATATCAATCACTAGAGATTGTAAGTGTCATGTTGGAATTTAAGACTGGTTTAACTCATCTAAATCACTAGAAATCGTAATTGTCATGTCGGAATTTTAGTCTTGTTTTCTGTTTTAATGAATTTGCTGAACGGCAAAGCTTTCTCGAAAAGAAAACCAAGAGCACAGTATAATACAAACACCATTCATAAAATATAAAAAGGACAGCCAGCTTACACAGTCACTCAACCATCGGACCTCGCGTAAAATTCCATCAAAAAAAAATATTTCAAGGAATCATTGGCTAATTGGTTAGTAAGATCTGCGATGAAAGGTAAACTAGTATTAATATAATTAAATCGATTTAGTATAACGCAAGAGTATCTTTGAGACGCAGAGAAGCGGTCGGGGATCAACAATTAAGGTAACGATTGCCAATAGGTTATATATTTTCGTCGTAAACCTGATATTAGATAGTTTACATCAGGCTTTGCATTCGACTTTATATGTGTGCATGAAACAGATTTCGCTTTTAAAGGTCAATATTAATGTCAACCAATAAATTAATATACATTTTAGTGGAAATCAAATAATTTTAGGATTATCAACGTTGCGAGATAGACTAAGTATGATCACTAGATAGATCATCAATGACGCAAACAACTGTGTCATAAATAGTTAACCCCTGAGATGAATGTATCGTATACTGCATCCTCAACAGCACTGATATCAACTGCGACAACAGTATATAATACGAGATTCTGTATCTTTGACTCTCCTGGTATATCAACTTCAATATTATATCGCCGTGTATTAGCTGGTCCATAACATAACTGTACAGGCAACTCTCAAACCTTTTTCTTACGTAACTGAAATAATTGCTGCTGAAGTGTATCACGAACTATCTTTCTACTTGCCACTATTAAATCATTTGCACTACATTTATAAAAAAAATCACTTATGGAAGTGTCTGAAAGTATTTTATGCATCATTTCACATTGTATTTTATTCAGTTGTAGTCTGATTCATTTCTTAAACTCTCTTAATTTTGGATCAAGCGCTCTATCATCATCAATTATCTCTGTAATAATCTACAACCAACAAATAGTGGTGGTTGACCGTGATAGCCACAGAGTATCACTGCTGTATTCTTTTACAATCGCCAATCAAAAAACTTTTTTAATATATTTTCTGACCCGGTGCATATTTGATCCCAGATTATTATTCCAGGTATATATTTCTCCCTCATTTGATTAGGAGTCCATTTATTATCCTTGTATCGAGAAAATCTGTGATATGTGCATGATTGCACACCTCTATATTTCATTTATCTCGCACGTCTGTGGGTAGGTGTTAACAGAACTAAATCCGAATTCTGTCAAAATAATTCGATCACTCAAGCTGTTTTACAGTAGACACCAGGTCCATTTAGATAAACAGTTTTATGTATGGATACCGGATCAGATATAGATGTCGCAGACAATAATTATGATATTTGATTATTTTTACGATAAATATCTTTGATTTCAACATCTGAAGATTAAGTATAATTAGATAACATTTCCTATTTTATTCTCCATAACCCTACAGTGCATCATGAGCAGTAAATTAAGTCACTAATTTTGTATATTTCTTTCGCTATAAAATGAATCCGTTGCAACTCTGCAGTGTCACGGAATCTTTTTATCATCAATAGCAAATTTATAGAAAGATAAGCAGGCATATATTATCTTAGATGTATAATTGCGGAGAGACGTCATCGATATAGCCAACAATTGTACCTAATCGTGTTCCGTTAGACAAGTAGACGTTTTAGCATCATCTAAAATGTATCGTGCATATCGTCGTTTATAATGATATCCTCCACCTTGAGTAATTTTACCGATTATTATTCAACCTGGATCCTTTGCGGTTTTAGCATCATCGTGTGGTAACCAAACTTCAGTCTGAGGACGATATGATAAAATTGCCTCACTTACAATCAACGATATCAATATTTTACAATCAAACATATAACTTAATAAAACTAGTGGTGCCCAACGTTTTTCTGAAAAGTGTCTACCAAACCAAACATAACAGATCGGATTATGTAAACTCGAATGATATAATACGAGCGAATGATATAATACGAGCGAATCCAGTAAGATCAAAATCAGGTAATAGTCCATTTATCGATACTCTGATCATTTCGTGACGAGGATGTCCAAATCTTTTAAAATATCCAGAAATTTACCGTAACCATGAACATTTCCGAGAAAACAATCGACCTTATCAACCTCGTTATGGTCATATTCAGTATTCAACAATCCACTGTATCCGTATTCACAGCTGCTTAGTTGCACATCTTCCGGAATTTCAATGTGTTCCCACGAATCTTTCTCTCTTGCAAAGTGAGCTGCAGCTGACGGAACGGTGAAATAGTTGCTCAGCAACTCGTTATTATTGTCAGTTGAAAATTCTTGCGCAATATTTTTATTTCTTCGTGGAGAGATTCTTGGCGGTACATTTCATTGTTAGGTCGTACAAATTGAACATATTTTTCATCATTTAGAAAAGACCATACTGATATAGTAACGCTTTTAATTATTTCATCAATAAATTCAAACATATTTTCCCCAGAGTTCGGGGGATAAAATCTTACCTTCGATCTGATTGACATACTGTTGCTGCGTTAGTCCACGCGTGCGCATTATGATCAACGCTATTTATTGGAGCTGCTCTAGAGTTATATCTTGAATCGTATATTTTTTCTCCTGTTATCGTTTTAACTATCATTGGAAATTTTAGTATTTCTTCTAATTTAGATACATTATTAAGTGCAGCTCCAGTATTTTTGACTAATTCAGCCCACTCTTCTTTACGTCTTAGATTAGTTAACCCATTTCCACGTATCGCGTTTGTAACATGTTCGATTACTCATTCAGCTACGGTACAGTTTATTTTTTAAAAACTTCATTCGAGCAAGATCATTAATATCAGGTTTATCATTTAATCAGTAAATTCCATAAACAACAGCGGTTACAGGGTATGCTCGAATATAATATGGTTCACCAGTCCCAGTCAACATTCCGGATTTTAAATTTTTACTTAACACAGCCTTTGTTTATTATGAAAAACATGATTACGCTTTTTGCGAATAATACACACATCGGCTTCTGTTTCTGATTGCACAATAAATTTTATTCTGAAAATATATCTTTGATCGTTGAGTAAGCTCGTAGGGAAAATGTAATTGTATATGTATTTCATGTATTTTGAATACATGTATATAGCTTTATAGCTGTGTCTCTAGAATGTAGTAATATATGTATATTAATTACTTGAATAAAGTTCATTCATTCTGAAGTCATAAGGACTCGCATCTCTCATTATAGATTCTTGTGCATCATTCTCCAGATGTAGCTGTATTTCATCGTCATAGTGACACCCTCTTTTTAAAGAGCTTCTTCTTCTTCTCCTTCTTCTCTCTCTCTCTCTCTCTTTCTCTCTCTCTCTCTCTCTCTCTCTCTCTCTCTCTCTCTCTCTCTCTCTCTCTCTCTCTGTCTCTCTCTCTCTCTCTCTCTCTCTCTCTCTGGTGGTCATCATGAATAATAGTCTATGAAACAAAATATTCTCATAAAATATGCATTGATTTACTTTACCCAGATAAGTTTACGTTGTTGGAGGGTACAAGTAACATAATGTGAGCCATTTAAGTATCATCCAAGTTTTAAACTGATATACAATTTGTACATGATAGACATCAAGATCCTAACATTAGGTCAAGTATATACCATCGTAAAAATATACTTTGTTGGTATTACCGCGAATCAAAATAATGTCCTTGTATTGCATGGACTCTTCATGGCGTATGTTTATCGATCGTTTCCCACAATCATCTAACTTAAATAGGAAATTAAATGCATGCTAATAAACGGAATAAACACCAATAGACATATAAAATATCTCGAAGCAGAGTCTTGTTTTACTTATTCGCTAACTTTAAGACCCAGAATTACATAGCACTCCAGTATACATTCATGCATGCGACTATCTTCGTTACTCTATAAAAAGACTACTACAGTTTTCAACATTCATGATGAAGCAAATCAATTTTAAGAAGAACCAATACAATTTTTAAAAAAATTATCAGAAAGCAGGCATCAGGGAACTTCACACCATATAAAGAAACAACAACGAACGTGAGAGTTATATATATATATATATATATATATATATATATATATATATATATATATATGTGGTATTTAAGGTGTTGGAATAAGGCTAATTTATATACCAATACCATTGGTATATCAAATTGAGATCCGACCGCATTGATACGAATATATAAACAGTTAAGCAGTTTTTCAACTGCAGGCCTATAAACAAATGATGAATTTCCACTCATGAATCATTAATGACGCATGAAAATAATGATAAAATGGTATTAATAGTCCCTGTTTTCTAAATGAATTTAACATGTTACACAATTTTATCGCAATACTTTCTTGTTCCCCTCTCCGGTATTATGCATATGGGGCAACATACACAGAAATAGTTAGTGAGAGTGAAAAACAGTTTGGGTTGGGTGAAAATCTTAAAACTGAACTTGCTCTAAAAATGTACAAGAATGTGATTCGGCGCAACGGTATGTTTGCACTTTCCTTGGGATTAATCTACAGAGAGAGAGAGAGAGAGAGAGAGAGAGAGAGAGAGAGAGAGAGAGAGAGAGAGAGAGAGAGAGAGAGAGAGAGAGAGAGAGAGAGAGAGAGAGAGAGAGAGAGAGAGTTTTAAATCAATTTAAAATAATTTAATTACCTCTTGTTGGGTCGTCACTTCACTTAGTTTATATTCCACGTTAATTTCCATACTGTAGTACGTGAATGATTGAGAGTTCGCAGAGTAAGAGAAGCTAACGTTTGGTAGTAATATAGTTTCTTCATAAAAACAATCTTTAATTTTAATCAATGTGAATAAAACTAGAAAACAATTCACTTACTTGTGAATGTATAAATGTGATTGAGAGCAACAAGAAAAAGTCATAAAACTACATTTTCTACCAATACATTCGCATTGTTGTTCATGAAGAGTTTATTCACTCAAACAATACACAAGTGTCCGGAGAAAATCTTAACTAGGTTCAAATGGGAAATATGTATATTTGTAAGTGATATAAATAAAATATATGTATAGTATGTACGCTGGATCAGTGATATACCACTCACTGTATCAATTATTCATTAAAAGGAAATTCGGCAAGCCTTGTTTCCTTTGAATGAAATATTTATACAATTCGTGGTATATGGTATATCATTAATCCAGCATACATGCTCTCTCTCTCTCTCTCTCTCTCTCTCTCTCTCTATATATATATATATATATATATATATATATATATATATATATATATATATATATATATATATATATATAAAACCAAACATAAAATGCCTACTTAATGTCTTTGATGGGTCAATCAATGTAATCGTGTAAAGTACCTCATAGTCTCCAATGCACTTTAATTACTTCACTGTGCTAATGCGAATCAACAAGTCTTTAATTAGTTGTAGCATGGGTGAACTTCATTACTTTTGGTCTACTGAGTCAAGTCTCTTAAGCAGAATCCTGTATCTTGTTCCACTAGATATTTCATTGAATTCGGGCAAATCTTTGTAGAATTTATAGCTCGTTAAGGAAAGTACTTCTATGCATCTCTCTACCACAGAGTTCAAGTCGTACTTTTCTGCCATTATACATATATTACAGTACGTTGTACAAACACCAGTATGTAAAGCAAACCTTGAACAAGAAATAATCTCCATCATCATTAAACTGGAACAGTCGTCAATAAGCCATTTTACTTGGTATTCATGCGCCAGAGGTAACACTTTCGGTACAATATCATCTATTAAAAAAGAAAATATGACAGTGACAACGCATACTCATTCGATAAGTATTCAGACTCTTACGTTTACTTGGGAACATATTAAAACTCATACCGTAAAGTGTCAGTCCTTTAATACTTTTCATCACTAAAGATTTGTGACTAAATTTTCGTTTTCTTTCATTTCTTTTAATTTAAGCTATGTTACCAATTCAATCTATCTTAACTGAACCAGTGTTTGGGTTTCACCATTGATCCTTTATATGTATGCTCTCCTTATTTTCTGTATTATGAAGGAAACAAACGAAACTTCCTTTGAATGTTTGAGACAAATTTCAAGAAATCTTATTAATACTTTGATCCGTATGTTTTCCTGCAAATTTCATCATCCTTATAAAATATTATAAATTAATAAATAGGTTAGATACTAAATGGAGGAGTCTCATTAGCTGTTATGAAATATTGATGATGTTGTTGCTTAAGGTTTAACACCATTTCTCAACATACAGGGCAGCCAGTATATTTGATGGAGGAAGAACCCTGGAAAACCCCGTTAAGTACCACCGATCCACAAGAAGCTGCCGAAAAGCTTTCTAACATAACTACATTAGCCGAATTTTCAAGACAACAACAACAACAACAACAACAATAACAATAACAATAATAATAATAATAATAATACTAATAATAAAAGAAAACTGTTGAAGGTTAGAGTCTCTTTGTTAGATTGTACATGGAGCACTAACACAAAACATTTACATTTTCCACTTTACTACCAGAAACTTACAGGTAACCTTAATACGTTTTCCTGGATGTGTGCACTTCAGGAAAGTCAGAACATCTTCATACTTCTTGCCAGGCAGGGGTAACACATCAAGATTTTTCTTTTTAAAGTCGGATTCGAACATCAGACGAAAAACAGGTGATACAAGGGCTAGAAAAGACTTTGGGACGTAGATGTATTTACCCTCTACCATGAGCTGAAAGTCAGTCCAGCGAGTTTTTTCAATAAAATCTACGACTTGCAAATCTGCACTACAACTGCTGTTCTTCTCAGACTGTTCAGAATCAGGTTTGAATTTCTTCGCAGGTGTCATCTTTATACTCGTCATCGCACTAGAAAAGTTAATAATGTATTAAAATCATATTTATGTTGTTTATCATATTGCCTGATGTATATTCAAAAACAATGTGGTTGACCAAGTTATGATACAAAATGTGACTTGTTGACATTGAAATAATATTTTCATGACAGATATGTAGATTCTTGGATACTTTTTAAATCTATAAAAGTATAAAAAACTTTGCACGTATATTTAGTCTTTGTATATAAATTGTAAACAAAATAGCAACGATTTTTGCAGACGCTCCGGTAGCCTAGTGGTTAGGGCGTCCGTCACGGATGCGGGAGGTCCCTGGTATGTATTACAACTTGACAAATTGTTTCTCCTGAATCACTGAAATAAATTTTGCCTTAAACGCAAGAGGGAACTATCTTGGACAAATTTAAAAAGTCATGAGGCCTAAAAGAAGGCACTTGACGCAGTTATGATACCTTTCAATTGAGACGATCTTAACAAATGCATTTCACTTATCATTGTTCTATGCTGTATGTGTGCCTAATTTAGTACAACGTTTGATGTTTCACCAGCAAAGTATACCAAAAAAAATGACTTAGATGGTATTCTTCTATGATGATACCGTAGCCTTTAAGATAGTAAACTCTAGATTTCATGGTCAGTTGCGTCTTTTAGGTCATCATAAGTAAAATTATGAAGTTTCACTGTATCATGAGATATACATGTATATAAGTGACAGTCAGAGTTTGCCATGGTGACCAACTTCTTTCTTCTTTATGCAACTATTATTCAAGATTTAGAATCTTTTCCTTCCACCGCCAGTTGTGAGTAGTTTTGAAACGTTATTTCTGCACATATCATGTGATTTACCACGCCACCATACCGGCGGCGCAAATGTGTTGAATAGTACTTACCTTTGGTTACTTGTTGATTCTCTATTGTGTGCCGCGATATGCCTACCACCGCCATCTAGGTCATTATTGTGAGTCAGGATTAATAAATCTTCCACTAGATTTCTTTTCCATGCGTTATATATTATTTTAAAACCAATATCGATGGTGGCGTTAAGTTGTTTCTTTAAATCCGGTACTTTATAACCGGGCAGTTTAAATGTTGATATATCTTCAATGCGGATATTATATTTTTTTGCAAATGTTATTCTCGATACGGAAGGTTTATCATCGAGTATAACTCGAATAATTTGTAAATTAAATTTTTCCATATCGTCGATGATTTTGTTACATGTTTCTACAACGCTGATAAATTCATCTCGAGTGAGAGTACCAGATTCAAGAGATATTAATAACAGTGAAAAATCATTATTCATCGCTGTGAAATTTTTAATAATGTTAGGTTCGTTAGCAAAATAATACCCCTGCGATGGTCCACCCCCCACCCTATTTTCGTATCCGAGCCCCAAAAACTCTAAAGGTGCACTGTACTATTTATAACTTTTTATTGGATTATCAGGTTTTATTTTGTCTGTGACATAATCAGATTTTACAGGTTCTGGTGCTACAACAGCGGTTTCTTGTCGAGGTGGGTTTTCAGGCCATCCTAACACGGTTCTGATTGAGCTGTTATAGATATCTACGACGTAATTAGGTGATTTTATTTCAATGGCAGATGATAGCGTTGGCTCGTGAACCGTTATAGCGATTTCTGATTCTGCTCCAGTAATCAATTTTATTCTACGCGCGAATTCATTATTGATTTGTTCGATTTGGTATGACCCTGTTGGCAACGAAACAACGTTCCAGTATGGAGTCCCGTCTTCTTTATTCTTATTCGCGAGCACCAATGAGTTATTGGGTCTCTGCCCACCAAATGCTACCGATCAGATATTAGGCCAGCTATGATATACTCGTAATTTTGCTAGCGCTATCTCCTTCACGGGAACCGGAGAAGGGAAGTTTACACTAAACTCGGATTTCGTTGATGATATTGAGATCATGCTTGTTTTCACCGGGTTGGTATTTTCTGCTATTCGTTGAAGCAGTTGAAACTCTTCGGGTTTTAGTGACATTATTATTATCATTGTCTACAATTTCTAATTTCGATACCGCGGAATTATAAATACGTATCATCGCTGAGAACTCTTCATCGGTAGTTATTGTATCATCAATCGATGATGATATCAACGAGGATAATTGCGAGTACGCGTTGGATGCTATTTGATGTTTTACTGTATACTCGTTGAGTTTTCCCTGAGAACACGATGATAGTTTTTTGTAATTGCATTAGCAGCCCCAGCAATTGTTGTCGCCGTGGATATACAAATTGGAACAGCAACCGGGGCTATTATTGTCACTGAAGACAGTATAATACCAGCTCCTGCCATTACACCAGATACCGAATACACTGTAACGTCATTGGCTGTAATTCTCCTGCGGTATTTTTTTTATTTTTATTGCATACTCCTCAGCGAGTGTTTTGAGTTTCATTGATAATTCTTTGATTGTATCGTAGCGATATTGTGACGGCGTTGATGTAATTTTTATTTTAAAAAAAACTAGCGTTTTCAATTACCAATCTAATTGTAAATTTATTTCAATTCAGTTATTTGCTCAGATCTGCTACGAATTCCACATACCATGTTACTGATGCCCTAATCAAACTTTTATCATTGGTTTTTATCGTTAACTGTTCAGTTGTATTCTTGTCGATGATCGTTGATATCACATTATTGACCCCGGATGAACTCGACGATGATATATTAAATTGAATTGGTGTTACCAGCGTTAATCGATAAATACCCCTGACAGTAGCTGTGATGAGTAAAGCGTTAGATGTTGGTGTCCACTCCAATGGTCCAGATCGAAGTGTGTATACGTTATTGCTGAAGCTATCATGAGGCATTTTTATTTTTTCAAGTCTCTGGAGATTGCATCTGATCGTAGTAACATCTGTGTTGATTGTTCCCAATTGCCGACCAAACGGAGTTATTTCATCGAATTTTGCAGTGATGTTATCTAGAGTTGTTTTAACATCTTCAGGTTTAATATTTTGTTTACCAAAGAATTTAACAATGGCTTCATTGATTCTGTTGACGACTCTTAGTAGTGCGTTAAAAACATCTATATGAGCATTATAATTAAATCGTAGCTGTTCTAAATCGTCGATTGCGGTTTTTATCGTTTTAATATTCGATGTGGTCACTGGTGGAACACCAAGAAATTCTCGTAGCAGTAGATCGAATTTATCAACGATGTTATTGGTTTGGCCGAAGCCTCCTACTAGTGTGTCAAAAGCAACTATATGATTATTATACTTAGATCGTAGCTGTTCTATTTCGTCGATTGCGGTTTTTATCGTTTTAATATTCAGTGTGGTCACTGGTGGAACACCAAGAAATTCTTGTAGCGGTTTATTGAATTTAACAATGGAGTAAACGGTTCTGTTGAAGTTTGCTCGTATTTCGTTAAAAGCAACTATATGATTATTATACTTAGATAGTAGCTGTTCTAAAAGCAGCTATATGAGCATCATACTCA
Organism: Unio delphinus; assembly: GCA_029339505.1. Classification (NCBI taxonomy): domain Eukaryota; kingdom Metazoa; phylum Mollusca; class Bivalvia; order Unionida; family Unionidae; genus Unio; species Unio delphinus. Next base: position 11,761,628 of record JAQISU010000155.1, read on the forward strand.
GATCGTAGCTTTGCTAAATGGTCGATTGCGGTTTTTATCGTTTCAATATTTGGTGTGGTCACTGGTGGAACACCAATAAATTCTTGTAGCGGTTGATTGAATTTAACAATGGCTTCATTGGTTCTGCTGAAGCCTCTTCGTAGTGCGTTAAAAGCATCTATATGAGCATTATAATCAGATCGTAGCTTTGCTAAATTGTCGATTGCGGTTTTTATCGTTTCAATATTCGGTGTGGTCACTGGTGGAACACCAAGAAACTCTTGTAGCGGTTGATTGAATTTAACAAATTCATCGTTGAGTGATTTTAATGAGTTTGTTGTGTTATCTACTGTTGTTAGTTTCTCTGTGACCGTCGAAACAAGTACGCCTGTTTTAAGTTTACCATCCTAAAACAGCGCAATAGCGTCATCGGTGGCGTCATGTCTTGGTGCTAAAATGTCATCCAACGACACATTACTGGTTTTCAATTTGCCCTGGCGATCTTGAAATACAACTATTTCGTTTGGGTCAACACTTGCTAAATTCAACGTCTCAGCGATTTCATCTTCAATTATTTTTTTTACATCCTGTGTTCCCGTGGTGGTTTTTTTAACGCTGAGAGAGGTCGCCCCCAAATATCAATCATTATTGTTAGCGCAACTTGGGTTTTTAATTTATTGATTTTCTAAAATCCTCCCACTGGTATATTCGTTTACAACCTGATGAGGCGGTTTCCACGGAAATGTAGATATCTCCGCAAGGACATTTAATACTTCACGGCCGCATATCGGTGGATCATTTAATTGTTGTGTTGGCAAAGTGGAATAAAAAATCGGAATTTATTGATTCTTTGAATTTATATACCGCATAAACTCGCTTGGCGGAGCTAGCCCATATGAATCAAAATAGACAATCCCACGTGGATCAATCGCGTATGCAACCCAGTGAGTTCCCGATCCGTTACTGTTATCAAGATTGATGATACCGGTTTCAACGCGTTTAGGTTTTCTCGATAATTGATCTTTCTTAAAAACCCCTCTGAAGTTTTTTATCGCTAGTTTTTTAGCAGCATCATTTAAATCAAAATTGGACATGGGAAGAATTGGGCTTTCAACTAATAAACCGTTCCTGGTATTCTCAGACCATTTCCGCTGTACCATGAATACGGGGTTCCTGGTAGTCTTAGACCCTTTCCCTCTTTTTATATCCTTTCCCAGTTGCCTTGTTCAACGCCATCCCTGCCGCGGTACCAACGGCTCCCAACACCGCCGCTTTCGCCACCGCTGGGGCAGCCGCTGCAGTCAATGCTGGTATTGCGGCTAACAATGGAAATATACCACCTGATTTTATCATGTTGGCGATTGCAGCCTTCGAAAATTCAATTTGAACTCCTCGCTGTTTCTTTAGCGCATCATTGAAATGTTTTATTTGACGATACGTTAATGATATTTTATGTGTACCGCCGGACATCTGCGCTGGTTTTAACGTTATTGTTGTTCCATATTCTTTAGCGGATTTTGATCGCAATTTCTTGACCTGACCATCAGTCAGCTTGACACTAACAACACTATATGGCATTTTATTGTAAAACACATTTATGCTTTCAATTGATCTAATTGTGAATCGTTTACATATTTTCCACTGGTGCATCAACAATTCTCATTCGTCCGCCAACCCCTTCTAACAACATTGATTTATCACTGAGAATGACAGCAACCGCTCTATAATTAACACCACCAGGGGGTTCAATACGAGCTCGAAAATGTATGTCGACGACGGATTGCCTTGTTAAATCAAGATGTTCCAGCGAAAAGTAATAAATTGGATACAAGTTCTTAAAATCAAGTTGCGATATTTGTAAACCAGTATCAACATTTTGATCACGACCCATATATGACAGCATCCGATGATACACACGTGCTATATGGTTGTTTTCGTAATTAAGCTGTATATCCTCAGATGGTTCTTGTTGTCCATTTATTCTCAGTGAAACCTCCTTGACTCCTAATCGATCAAATATCATATGACTGCGTTCTTGGGAGCCTAATCGATTCCGATTCTACAGCGCTATAAATATATGACGTGGAGCTGAAACGCCTTGTTTTGATGCCAGGTGCCATGTAAATGTACCATTAACATCATCCTCTTTGGCATCAGTTGTTGTTGTTAGCCAACTTATCAATGATTTGCCACCTGTTTCCATAAATGAAAGTAGCCGCTCTTCCGTGGTAATTGATGGGGTCATTACTGGCATCAACAATGCTAATTTAGTTAAAACAACTTTACCATCAGCGGCACCAGTATGCCAAATTGCGTCATTGGCATTACCCTTTCGCACTAACGCGATTGTGTGTTTGGCTCCATAGATGACTTTTCTGACATTTCTGCAGAATCCAAATATGTGATGGTGTGGAATTGCACACGAAAACTTTTTCTCTTGTCCTTGCAATGCTAGTTTTCGTGTTGCAAATCCTAAATTGTAATTATCATTAACGTCCTTGAGAATATCAAACGCAGCTCCGGGTCTAGCTCGACGTTCTGGATTAGCTGCTTCTTGTTGATTTGCTTCTGCAGTATATCTTGCTGTTAATACTTTAATGTATTGAAGGTGGTCAGCGTTATCGGTAATATATTTTGCAAACATCATAGATGGACCAGCCGATCTTGTATAATCATCAGAATATCTTGCTAGTCCGATTATTGTTGTTGCAACATCAACTTCACGGTCTATTGATTCAATTTCTCTTCCGTCAATGAGATATCTCGCGGATTCAAATAGCGCCTTGATACCATTATTCACTAAGCCGACTTTGGCACCATCTGGATATATATATTTGCAATTGGGATATTAAATACACTTTTATCTATGTTGTGTCAGAATGGGGGAAGAGGGAGGATGGTGCAGATTTGACTATACTGGGTGGAGTCTATTCCATATTGATTAATATCTATGAAGTCGAATGTATACCTTTTAGACAGTTTACCATTTATTGGGTAATTGAGGTCATCACTGTAATATTTCTTGCCTATATTTTGAAACTAAATTCTTTACATTTCATCGCTTAAATCTCTAACAAAACATGCTTCATCCTGATGATCTCTACTGATTTTGTGACCCACCAATTCTATTCCGTTAATGTTCTGGAACTTAATATTTTGTTTTTAAATTTTGTTATGTCTACATTTCGTTTAAATTTAAATTACATATGCTCTAAGTAAATTTTAAGTCGTTTCTGTGATTGAAATCTGCTGTATTGAATAATTATATGCACATATAGATGGTCACATTTACCCGTTTTCATTTAGTTCATAACATGACAAGTGTGACACTATAGTTTAGTCTTAAATTGAAGACATATACATGATCATAACATCATAAATCATAATCACTTGGTTGAAAAAATTGACCTTAATATTTTCTCCTTCTTTTCTGAGTTGAAGCTTAAACTTTTAAATGTTGCCAGAACCCTCCATTACGAATGTAATCTTTCATAAGCGAAACTATGCAAACTGTTTACTTCTACAAATAATGAAAGTTGTGTCAAATAAGTCAAGGGTTACTCACGGAACTATTTATGTGGAAACATCGGAACACGTCTAGAAATGGGTGAACCTAAAGTAGAGTATATAGGTTTCGATGGACATCATTTGTTGATAATGAAAAGTAAAATCATGAAAAAGAATCTCTTTAAAGGATAACTTATTTGTAACTGAATATTTGTTTGTAGACATTGTTCTAATGAACATTTGTCCTTGTAAACAATTGACATTTAAACACTCATCATTACTACACATAGCTCTAGATAATTTAGGTGCGAAATTAAAACACGTGCTTAACACACTTGTAGACAAAAATGTGGTTCATATGACTTTCTAGAGAAGCTTGCTTTACGGATGGGTCAATACTGAGAAATCATGAGCATTTACAACTTTAAAGTTGCTGACCTTTTAGTGTCATGTATTTGCTACAGATTTATTATGGATCTAAATTAACCTATATTAGGTCGACTATCCTGTTGCTTATAGCTGTCTTCGGAAAGCTTTCCACTGTACCTCGCGACTAACAATTTCCAAAGCCTTGCCTTGCTGGGCAAGTGGCGACTCTTACGTCATGGGCTCTTGAATGCGTTTGCCCTTTGCCGTTTCGATATTTATTCGGCTGGTGTGTTTCGTTTTAACAACAGCTTTCACACCCGTAGCTGGCTTTTAGTATGTTTGCATCCGTCAGATGGCTTATGTTTTATTGACAGTAATGTCAAAATTGGCAGTGCCTGAATGTTAAGGTGACGATATTGTGGCTTCCTACTTATGAAACCCGACAGATTTATCTGTGACAGATACAAATTTCAGCATGTGAAAATCACCCGAGAAACATATGATTTACATGCAAGTTGGCCATGTAAAAATCATAGGCGCCTGGCGCACATGACCTATATAGGTGACAGTCTACAGTTGACCTATGTCAGACTCGTGAATGTCACATACATAAATTTCAACACGTAAAATTAACACGAGGACCACACATAATACGAATGCGATTTTCTCAAATAAGAATCACATTCACTCCTGGAAAATATCGGAATCTTATATGATAAGCCACATTGGTGACACATTTGTGATTCAGTTCAAAATCGTATGTGAGAACATACATTTGTTAGATCTGTGATCCATGTACAACCCAGCATTTACTACACAAATTGTCAATTGTTACTCAATTTTTATTTTGCTGACAGTAAAACCTAAAATCAGGAAATATAAAATTAAACGGATTATTGCTGTCTTCACCAATCACGCTAATGCACCCGAGATTCTGCATTGGGAATAAATTTGTTTACTTATTTCAAGGGAAGAACATGTACGAAGTATCATCCAGATCATAAATAGTAAGGTATCCTTTCAATTGAAACCAAATGAAGAATATTACTGAATACACTGAAGATTGAATTTTAATGTATTGTATTTTTAATACAGATTTAATCGTAAGATATGAACAAAATTGTCTCAAATGTTACCATATTTATTAAAATATCTTATTTGCTACCTAAAACAATATGCAGCATCATCTCTGAAATGTAAAATATCCCCTATTAATGTACAGTGCTGTTATTCGCAGTAACATGTTTACAAGATAAAATGCTAGTTATAATTAGTAGATCTGTTACTAACCTTATAATATAGATCATGGACTTTGTTCGGTACTCCAGATAACCAATAACATGGACCCCGTCCAACAACAAAATCACTTTAACTTTTAATAATAGTAATCTAAGCATTAAACCCATACATATAGAGAATATTTTAGCATACATTAGATTAGAGAATCAAATATCAACTATTCAGGTCAAGTATAAAATAAACTAAATTTTAGGCAAGGCTTGGACCAACATACTTACATTACAACAATAAACGATTCAAGCTAATTATGCATTACATTTCCCCTCATAAAGAATAAGACAGATTTAGCAATAAAGCTGTCTTTTTATTATTTATAAAATATGAATTTCATCCCAAACGGCATTAGTTTATATTGATAAAGTCAATCTGGAGTTCCAAATTCTGAGATGTTCATTGCTTTTTCCAGAAGGTGAATCTCCTTTCATACATCCAGTTCAAATGTATAATTAAAATATATTACAACTATATGTGTTCTATTCCTGAAGATATCTCTCATCCTTCTTTCTTGTTTAGCAGTCTAACTCAATATTATTTAAGTTGCACTCCTGAAGAGATTCTTGGTCCGTTTAACAAAGAAAAATCCTTTCCCCTTGATCTTCGAATACACGGTACGTTTAATGACCGATTATAATGTTCAACATTTATCGTCGAATGCGTAAGGAATACTTTCACCGATTTGATAATTATGTTGGAAGTTGTAACATAAACAATTGCCTGTATTATGGATTTCACTTAACATGTTTGAAATATTACTTTTCCTTACTGATTACACCTTTCGAAACTATTTTGTAATGTTCAGCACGATAGGTAATGTGCGGCTGCAATGAAAAATAAAAGACCTAGCAATACTCGTGTCTCTTGCATCAACACGTCAACATTATACCTGGTCAAAAACCAGTACCTGTCTGGGCTTGAATTTATTTCCCGCCAATGCAAATTTTCAGCAAATACTTTACCCTTACTTCCAATTAATATAGTACGACGCGAGGATAATCCAAATGACGGTATGATGACGGGATAAGGGTCATACTAGGCCAAAGAAAAGTCCATTAGCGATACATACAGTAGAAAAACTAGAACACCAAGAAAGTGTTGGGCTGGGTTACCAAAACTTTATAACTAATCTTCTATCATACATCCTGTTTAAATGGCTAATTAAAATATATTACAATTATCTGTGTTCTATTCTTTAAGATATCTCTCATCCTTCTTTCTTGTTTAGCAGTCTATCTCAAAAGACTTAAATTTTTTTTAAGTTGCACTACTGAAAAGTTTCTTTATCCGTTTAATAAAGACATATCTTCCCTTGACCTTCGAATACAAGGTACGTGTAATGACCGAAGCTAAAACTGCAACCATATTCAACGAATGTGAAAGGCATACTTTGACTGATTTGATAATTATGTTCCAAGTTATAGCATAAACAATTGCCTGTATTATGGATTTTACTTACCTCGTTTGAAATAATACTTGTCCTTCCGCCAGTATGACCAAATATTGCCGTCAAAGGCTGGATATAGTTCTATACCTGTCTACAACGTTTGGAATCTAGTACTATTTGGCACGCTCGACTCAACTTTTTGTTAGTTCGGGTGCAAAACTATATAAAAGGAAAAAAGGGGATAATAGCACAGAATAAACTAGACATTATTGATTGGCACAGCTACGAGGTCAAACTCATTGTTCGATTTATTGGTTTTTAACAGCAATTTTAACACATTATTGGCTTAATTATGTACAAGCCAATGGGAACTAGGAACCTTTCGTAAGTACAAACACAAGCAGCCGATCGGGGCTTACCTGGTTGGGTATAAAATTATGCCACTGTTTGTTTTCAAGTCCTACAAGCTATCAAACGAAATATAATGGCTCATAGACAACCACGTACCTACTTAGATTATGCAGTAGAAGGAATCTAATACACAGCATAATATATGCGGGTAAAATGTCAATTGAAAATTTAGTAATGTGACCTATTTAAATGTTCTTAACTTAAGGATGGGTATTTTCTCTTCAGCCGCTAATTGTTTAATAAATAAAGATATTAATATTGTGATTGTTATTGTAGAGTTTAACGCCATTTTTCAGCACACGATAGGCTATACATGGCGGCCAGTATTATTGGTGGAGGAAGAACCCGGGGAAACCCCTCGGAGAGAACCACCGACCCACGAGAAGATACTGGCAAGCTTTCTCCCATAACTTCATTAGCCGAATCTTAGACTAGAAAACACGCAGACAGAGATGAGATGACAGTGATCAGTAACATAGAGCGCTTTAGACCCCACGGGGCTCCTGGATATGGATATATTAGTCAATTAGTAGTTCGGGCATGTGTTCTCGAAATTAATGAGGCACGAAAAATCTCCCATATCACTTAAAATTATCAAGACAGTGAGATATCTGCTAGGGAAGCAGAGCTATCAACCCATACGAGCTGGCACGTGAGTTCAAGGCAAGTAAAATATTCCAAACGGCGTGAATACAACTTTCTTCTATTGCATCAAGTTGTTTAATACGTAATGTTTTACATTCAAAACTATCGCAGAGAGAAAAGAGTTGCATTTGCACTTTGAGCATTTCTTTGTGCCAATACTGACCTTTCGTTACGTAAAATGCATCGACAAATTGGGGCTGGATGTATGAACGTCTTGCTGTACTATGAGCTATAAATGTACTTTTCTGCAATGACCTTTCATCGATTTGCCAATTAACTAAACGATATTTTTCTGTCTTCATCTATTATAGCTGTCCATAAAAATGAACCTATTTATCATCTGCTTTATTCGGTTCTTTGAATGAAGATTTTGTAGTAGGCAGGTAAACGCTGCATCAAATTTATATGAAGACTGTCCATTACGCCTCAAGGTCATTTGTGTCAATAAATCGGTTTTTTATGAAAATCTTTCCTTTATGACGTCTACCGTTTAAAATTAATTAATTTGAGGCACGTACATCTCCCATATCACATAAAAGTATCAAGACAGTGAGATATCATATTCCACTAGGGAAGCAGAATTAGAACTAGAATTTCGAGAACTTTTTAAAAATCTTTCCTTTATGACGTCTACCGTTTTACTTTCAACTATTCGGTTTTTTATTTCGCTGTTTGATTATATTTTTGTTTTACCTTTTTAAACGCTTTTACGAAAAACCTATTGTATAGCGCTAAATGGTCTAAAAGTGCTGGTGCGCCGTTAAAATGCAATCAATCAATCAATCAACCTTTATGATGTCCAATTAATAATTTAGGTAATATGCTGAAAGGCATACGTTCAAATAATGCTTCGAAGCTGAAATAGATTTGTTAAATATAACTAAAATATTGTACAACATACATAAATTGAAGCAATATATATCGGCCCTTCATATAACGATAATACAATTTCAGTGCCAGTTTTGCTTCGGTGTACCTTGCATAATACGGTAACATTCTACTTGAATATTTTCACCGCTTTGGTAAAACGTCAGGTTGTCGACCACTTTTGTAGAATATGCAAAATATCGTCTGCTATCAACCTTGTTGGGAGATGTTTATTAACAGTGAAATTATATTTTTTGCGGGATTTTGTAGCACCTCCTTATTATATTCATCGAAAACAAAAACGTATACTGACAGAAGGAAATATATATTTATTTCCCTTTCATTATATTTCACGCGTCGCCCTCCCCAAAAGCTGAAATGGGTTAGAGTACGAAGGTGTTTGCTGGAGAATAATATACAGTCTTTGCTCTAGGGCAAGTTTTCTCAAAAAAAGAACCAAGTGCTCAGTATGATACATATGCCATTGATGACTAGATTGTTACCGAGCTATTTATCGTGATGGGGAAATTGCACTGGTTACAAGCCCAAGAGAAATCTATGTAGGAGTCTGAGGTTACAGTCAGCGTAAGCAGCCATTCAACTCAACTAGCATATAAACCTGCTACATGACGTTCAAAGAAACCATTAGACCCTGTTGTACCAGTGGGATAATACATTGGTCACGCTTTAGGTCATCCCTTGCTTTCAGTCCGAGCCGGATGACGCTTGCTTTATGCATTTCATTTACTGTACAGATTATTGTTTGTGTCAAAGCTTCCGCGCCACTGCTGAGAAATGTGTGTACTTATATGTGCCACTTGCAGGTCAAATAGGCCTCTATAGCGAAGTGTACCCTACAAAGTACGAGTCAAATTTGTAATTAACATTAAGACGAAACGGAATGAGAGGAAAAGAGGGAATAGGAGCAGAACTTCAAATGGCTTATCTCAGTTGGGATTTTGACTTAGTAACAGTCTTCGAGTTGACCTCAATACCCATACCTCTAGATAAGTGTTTGAATATTTATGTTACATTTATCCATAGGTCTAACATGCGAGATCCTCTATAATGTAAAAGTAAAAAAATCTTAGTTTTCATTTAACTTATTCTTTTGTATTTAAATTATGTTATTTCAGAAGTAGAATAATAGATACATTACGTCAGTTTACTTGGAAACCATTCACCAGAAAAATTCACACTCTAGTTCAGATGCTACAACGCCCAATTCAGGCTTAGCCTATGCAGGTCAATTGCAGCTGGTCCGTCCCACACATCGGTTTAAATCGTCCTGGGAAATGTTCTATGATAACGCCGAGGTGTGGTTTAGACAGTGGGGCCTTCTAGTATCGCGACTGATATTCACTTTAATGTTTTCCTCTTCATGCTAAGACAGTACAACGAAAATGTCAAAACAGTATTGGCCATTCTGGGTAAAGGTGTTAAATCAAGAATGGTGCGCTTATAACAGCTATATGCCGGCAAAGGAGTATGTATTGAGTTCTACCTCCATGAGAGAGCAATAAAATAGAAGCGTGGCCTCGTTCAAGCCAAGAGGATAAAACATTGTTATTCTTGTTTTTCGCCAACTGATGCCATTCAGAGCACGAGTGGCATGGTAACGAGCCCAAATATTTAATCCAAGCTACTGCAGCCTAAACGTATTCACCTAAATACTGACATACTGACTACAGTTAGTCTGTAAACGTGAACCCGCTATTCCAGCGTTATGCAGGAAGGCCAAAGCTAGCCAACTAAGTTGCACTGTAAAGAGCGCTAAGCCACCGCAGCCTTAATGCCTTCAATCCGTTTGACGAAAAAGCTGCTGAGCCAGAATCCAACCAATTCTTTGAATGTGATTATTATCGATGTTGCTAGGTCTATACCTAAATCATGTCATAGCTTCTTAGCATTCCGATGATGTACCAAGATTGTCTTCTCAACATAGAAGCTTTCATTACGGATGCGTCTCTACGGTGAACATATTGGCTTGATCATGAGCATTTTGAAGTTTTAAGTTATCGAATTTTTAATATTATAATGTTTGTATAGGTTTTTGTGGATGCTGAATTAGTACTGCTAGATTCTATATAGAACAGGAATCTTAGAGTGATTCCACATATGGGAGTACAATTAGGTTTAATATAGATGCAAAATCAAGTTTATATTTGTGGATAAGAAGCATATATGAATACCGTTTGTATACCGCAGAAGGATTTTCAGTGGATATATAACATACTTTCAGAAATGTTGCCTTGAAATGATGATTGGGGTGGAATGTTCTTTTTTTCTTGGGGGGGGGGGGGGCACCAGACAGATGTTCCTCCCACTATTTAAAAAACTAGAAAAAGGTGTGTTTATGTGTGAGTGTGTTCCCCCTGATGTGTTGTTATGTGTTCTTTTAGGATATCGTCTTTAATTTTTCCCATCGTGATTATATAAATAATATGAGGTATTTTAGTCCTTAGTGTTTCCTATGAGACGGCTTCCTCAAGTTGGGTTTTAATTTCCCATCTTGAGTCTCCTTTCTCTTATATTTTACATAGTTAACCCTGGCTAGGGGTTCCTTGCATCCTGTGTATGCAATTTGACTTGTGCTATTGTATATATACTTCACCCGTGTGAAGTGCCAAATTTTCGGTCGAATCTATTAAATAACTCTTCGTTCTAGGCAGCAGCCATTTGTTAGATTTATGGGACACTCTGCACAGAGAGATATTTTTCCAATCGGTTCACCCAGTTAACTGTGTTTGTTTAAAGCAGTACTGACCGAAAGTGACCTCCTGGAAGGCTCGTTCTCTCACGAAACATTTCAGAGTTGATTTGAAACAGACAGGGTTGTTATTTAAAACCAAAGCTTGGCGTCTTGACACGCTGACGAAGCGACTTTCAAGGGAAAGCGCGAGAAATTATATTGGTTCTGATTGGTCACTGTTGAATAAGGGGTGTGTTATACAAGAGAAATCTTTGGAATATATATATATCCACCAGTTAAAAATTTACTTCAGTTTTCTAAGGTTCTTTGTAAGGAAGCCGAGGAGGGAATGATTTTGAAAATAGAGACTCCGGAGAGTATTTTAGAGAAGTACCTTCTAAAACAATAGCTCAGAAAAGACCGCCGAAATCCAACGTTTGAGAGGCGCACCAAATACAGAAGGTATTTGTTTCAAATCCATTCTTATTATGATGTAATTGTTATAATGTTTTTTCGTTACAGATCTGCATGATTTGTTGATACATTTGTATGAATAGTTTCATTCGTTACATTAATTTAGTAATGTGCTTTTGAATTATGAATTAAAATTCTTGCCTTAATTCATAGTAAGAATGATGTAGTGTTAATTGATGTCGTAAAACACTACGTGGAGTTATGATTGGAAAGTGTTACGTTAATTCTTGAATTTATCATATTGTTTGAATATTAATTGTGATCTAAGATTTAATGTCTTACTTGAAGTAACGAACTACGGGAATACATGTGAATTCACCGAATTTTGATGTCGTAGATAATTTAGCGACAGTGTATAATGTATTAGGTCAAAGCAAACCAAATTAACAAGTGGTTTAGCTGTATTTATCTGAAGAAATGTGAAGTTGATTACTAGCCGTAAAATTGTTATCACTGATAGTAATATCTGATTGTTCGAACCAGCAAAACGGAAAGTCTCAGCTATTACCGTGTAACAAGATACTTAGGGTGTTTTACTTTTCTTTTGAAAAGAAAATAGTTTTTATTTGGATACGAGCAGTACGGAAATAAAGGACGTACGAGACGGGGAAAAGGAATTGTGAAGTAGGAGTTACAAGGGGAATACATCAACACAGAGGACAAGTCTGAGTTCGAGCAAACATCCAAGAGAGAAAGTATCTTGAGAGATAGGAACCTCTGGCTCAACATTTGAGTGAGCAGAGAACGCAGTTCGACGAAACAGGTCATGAAAAAAAAAACCGAACAACGTGGACGAATTTTATTGAACACTCGATTCTTATGATGAAATTAGTTATCAGTAATAGAACAGCTAAATTTGTTTAATTCTTATATGCCATTTATTTGTAATTCGGTTAAAGTTAATTCTAAGACCACGTGTATTCAGAAGGAAAGGAAAAGTCACTGTGTATGTGTTACGTATATTTGATTTAAATAATTAATTTATAATTGTCAAATTAAAATTTGTCATTTTGGGGTTTATATTTCATTAAATTGGGAAGTGTTTTCTGGAAATTTAGGTTGATCTATACTTTATCTGTAAACACAGGTGTTGACCTTGCTTGTTAACCTCCTTTCTGGCCTTGTTTCAAGGTGATAAACAAGCTTCTTAAATGATTGGTAGTTTTCCAAGGACATCTTTTTATTTTTAGTTGGGGGGGGGGGAGAAGTGGCTGATTCTTATCTGGATCATTCCGTGCGTACGTGTTTACATGATCGTACGTTTCTTCTATGACCTTCCAGAAAATCACGTGATCTCTTGTTTACGTAAAAACAACAGTATTTAAATTATTGTTTGGGAGAGAACAGTTCAGTGGTTAGTCTGGGCTTTGGAATATTAAGTTGTGTCATCTTTTTGAGTTATTTTTAATTACTGTGTACTGGAAATTGTGTCAAATCGTTTGGAGCAAGAGGAATTATTTTATTTATCTAAAAAAGAACATTTGCTCATTGATTTTTATTTGGATTATTATTATAAAATTACAATTGACTTAATCACGTGACATCTTCGTCCACATTGGATTATATCGTCAAGATTTGAACCGGTAACCATTAGGACATTTATTTATCAGGACTCTTGCAATTCCATTAGTGGATTATTTTTGTGAATTCTATATTAGATTAATTTTTGGACTTGATTCTCTAAAACTGTAAGTTTATCTATTTTCGTTTATGAAAATATTTGTACTTAATAAATCGTTTGTTAAATTTTGCAAGCTTGTTATTTTCACTTCTTTCTCTGTTGCTGCTTATTCGAGCCTATGCACGTAACATAGAAATTGGGATCTCGACTCGCAATTGAGATAAATTGGAAATAGAAACGTTTTAAATATTTTTAGTGACACGGTGAATATTTTATCCCAAATTATTATTCCAGGTGTATAGTTCTCCACCATTCGATCAATGGTCCATTTATAGCCCTTCTATTGAGAAAAGCTGTGATAAGTGCATGATCACACACTTCTCCATTTCATTTCATTCGGAAGTGTGTGGGTAGGAATCAACACAGTCAATTCCGAATTTTGTCTAAATAATTCGATCACTCAAGTTGTTTTACCGCAACCACTAGTTCCATTGAGATAAACAGTGTTATGTCTTGATACTGGATCAGACTTAGATGCCGCAGACGATAATTTTGATATTTGACTTTTTGTACGATAAATATCTTTGATTTCAACATCAGCGGATTAAGTACAATTAGATAACGTTTCCTGTTTGATTCTCTACTACCACACAGTGCATCATGAGCAGTAAATTAAGTCACTAATTTTGTATATTTCATTTGCTATAAAATTAATCTGTTGCAACTCTGCAGTGTCATGGAATCTATTTATCATCAATAACAAATTTATTGAAATATAAGCGAGAAAATATGATATTAGACGTGTACATTGCGCAGAGACGTCATCGATATAGCCAACAATTGTACCTAATCGTGTTCCGTAAGACAAGTAGGCAGCATTATCTAAAATGTATCGTGCATATTGTCGTTTATGATCGGAGTAAATGTACCAATTATTCTTCTACCTGGATCCTTTGCGGTTTTATCATCATCGTTTTGTAACCAGTCTGAAGATGGTATGATATAATTGCCTCCCTTACAACCAACGATATCAATATTTTACATTCAAGAATATATCGTAATAAAACTATTGGTGACCAAAGTTTTCCTGAAAAATGTATACCAAACCAAACATAACTGATCGGATGGAGACCCTTAGTAACCTTTTATGATATAATACGAGCGAATCCAATTAGATAAAAATCAGGTAGTATATTTATCGATAATCTGGTCATTTCGTGACGTCCATAACTTTTAAAAATATCCAGAAATGTATCGTAACCAAGAACATTTCCGGGATAACACGCGACCTTGTGAACATCGTTGCGGTCATATTCAGTATTCCACAATCCACTGTGTCCGTATATACAGCAACTTAGCTGTACAACTTCAGGAATTTCGAAACGCGTTGTTTCCACGCATGTTTCACTCTTGCAAAGTGAGCTGTAATTGACGGAACGGTCAAATAGTTGCTCAGAATATAACTACACCTGTTAGACAACTGAAAAGTAGGATTTTAATTATGCCTCGTTTTTTGACTGAGAGTATACTTTTTGTCTGCGAGAAAAAAAAAATCAGAAACAGAAAAAGTAAATAAATTTTTTTTCCAGCGGGAAAGTCTTATCAAAAACAGCAGAAAAAAATATTTTTTTTTGTCAGCGCGATAATTTTACATATGAATAGTATTATTCCTCGCAAAATGCACATTTTGATGAGGTGTTTACTAGTAAAAATCACGAAAATCTTATCAGAAAAGAAAAAAATATAAAATATTATTTTTTGTAAGGTCAATGACTTTTTTAAAAGTAAGTAAATGTAGGAGTTTAGTTACTCGACTAAGGGTGTTATTAAGATTGTATGTAGACATTAATTTTTAGAGCATATCCCATTAATCGACGATATGTTTCTAACAACACCGTACAGATCATTACTGTATAGAAGAACAGCTGCCGGCGGCAGCGGTTTTGTCCATAACTCGACAATTTTATGAAAGTTTAATAATATTATTGAGCGATATTTTTAGTCTATCAGTGGCAAATTCTGGTATTACAAATGTTGTTAATTGGTTTTCTGTGATCGCGTAGTGACTTAGAAAAAACTGTTTAATTGTTCTTATGTTTGGGAATGGAGGAATCAGATGTATTATATCATCACCAAAGTCAAATGCATACACAAAGATCTGTTTATTGATAACTGATTTATCCTGGTTTAGATATTGTGTTGACTCTGTGGTATGTTGCTATTGTATCATCGTTGTATTGTTTAATTTATTACTTACTGATTCATGTTCAGACTTAACGATATCGGAAAATGATTTGATTTTTTTATATCGATGAAATGTTTATACTCCTAGTCTATATTTTATAAATCTCCGATATCTAACAGCTTAGGATATCTTGTGCCAACAAACCTGGTTTAATACAAAATATCCGTTATGTTCCATGGATGAGTTTTGCGATATCTTGGAAGTTTTATAACTTTCTTTTCGCTTGTGATAAAATCACAACGTCGCAATTCCTGTGGTGGTCCATGATATTCTGATGCTGCTTCAGGCCATTCTAACACTGATGCAACCGCTGACTCATAGATATCAACGGCATCAATCGCGGATGACAAAGTTGGTTATTGAACCGTTATAGCTGCAGGTAATTCTTTCCATGCAATATATCTACTTCTGCTCTGAAATTCATTACCTATTTGTTCGATTTGATAAAAACCTTTTGGTTTTCCAACAACTATCCATTAAGGTGTTCCATCTATTTTACTTTCATTTTCATTTTCTTATTAAATTATTTAACTTTAGACCTCCGAATGATTTTTCCCGGATATTGTGCTAGTGCGAATTTTTTTAATACTGAAAACAGTTGGAAAGTTTACGCTTAATTCAGGGTTAGTGGAATTTATTAATATCATTGCTGTCTTTTGTAGAGTTGTAATGAATATGATCTTTTTCAGCAGTTCTTGCGACATTATTATTATTATTATTATTATTATTATTATTATTATTATTTATAAATCAGATCTCGACATTATTATTATTATTATTTTCTAAATCATACGTTGCTGCCTCGTCATAAATCTTTATCATTTCTGTGAACTCGCTATCTGATATTATTCTGTCGTTAAGGCCTGATGATATCAGGGAGAATAATTTGGATTATGTGGCCGCCGCTTTATTTATCTTTATTATGTGCTTGTATAGTTTATTTAGGATGCACGTGCATATTCGATGTAATTATATTAAGTAGACCAGCATTTTTTTTGGCCCTGAAACACAAATTGTGACAACTACTTGTGCGATCAAAAGTGATGGTGGTATTGCTGATAGCAAATACACCTGTTCTAGCAATAACAACTGTCTTCTAATACACAAGTAAACCAACGACGACTACATGTCTGCTCGATTGTTTATCTTTATTTTGAACATGTCAATTATATATTTTAGTTTAGCTTGTAATTCCCAAACTTGATTGTATCTATAATGTTGTATGTTGATTGGACAGCTCATTATATTATGATTGAGAATTAATTACAAATTCTCCATACAATTTGAGTGACACAGATACTAATTACCACTGCTGTGGACCATTATAAATGTTTCAGTGGATCCATTTTCTGAAGCATTATTAACGCCGGTGGATACACGTGATGATACATTAACCTGTCTAGTTGAAATCAACGTCAGTCTGTATATACCTCGAAGAGATGCGGTAAAATGAACGGTTTTATTTTGAGGTGTCCAGGAGCAGCAGAAGGGGTGTCTCCGACAACTTTTGTAGGTGTTAACTTGTCAAACTGAAAACTGAAACCAAAATGACAAACAACAATCCGCAAAAAGCACAAAACCAAAGCGTCTAACTAACCGAGAGTTTCTCCTAGGGGTTAATTAATTCTGTTAGTTTTTTGCCTTTATATTTTTGATATTATAGAAAGCGTTAGGTTGACAAATAGATACCTCTAATTGAGGTCACACTCCTTCTGCTGCTATGGTTTTATCCAAATATTTGTATCAATACCGATTCTATATCTTGATCTTGAATCATGAAAATTTATTGTTAAAAACAGAGTGGGCTTCACTGAGAATGACTAAAGAGATTTCTAAAAAAATTATAGTCGTAATCTCCGCAACTCCAGGTCAGATGAATTTTTATAAGCGTGTGTGTATCAACTCCATTAAACACAGCAAGAATATTGCAATTGTCTCTGATCACTTTGGGAATTTGTGTATATCACTGGATTACATATATAAAATCAGTGTTTTTATGTCTACCTCGAACCAATATTCTAGCTGTATTTGATTGTTTATCCAGCATGACATCATCATATACTGCTAAATAATTAATACTTCCATCAATATCATCAACACTAGGTGCTTCATCAGTATCAGTGCTAAATTTAATATCATCTTCATTTATCGTCGCTGCGTTTTCATTAAAATCTTTTAACACAAATCGTAACACAGCTGAGCGACTACAGATGGTGCTATCTAATACAACTTGTCTCTCTTTAACCAGCTCATTATCAAATTCAGTAACAACTGCGTGTTTCCACTTGCAGATGGACCTGTGATGATCATGCTGATAGAATTTAATAGCGTTGGATGCTGTTTAATAGGTTCCCGCCTTCTTGTCGCTGTAAACTTAATTACATTCATGATGTATAATAAATAATATGGATCTATATTGTGTTAAATGTAGAGCGCGTACCACGACAGATACACTAACAACAATTACAACAATTAATAGATCAGCACTTAAGACATGTGTGAACGATGTTGTACAAAAAAATCTAGATTTATCCCAGGTGACAAATTGCATTTTAAAAAATCCGAGAAGGTGATATTACAGCAAAATTAATAAAATTACCAGGAACTTCATGGGCCAATTCATTACTGCGGCCCTGGAATCAGACTTGATAATCAGGATCAACGAAAACCTGGCGAGCAACCGATAAACGTCATTGATCTATCTTGTCATGCTCATGATTTGTCTTATAAAAGTAACAATCTGCAGCATAGACATATCGCATATATAAAATTAATTCAAGCTTTAAATTATATTACTGATAAATCTGTCAAGGAATCATTAGCTAGCTGGAAAATAAAAACAGCAATGACAGGTAAGATTGTATTATGGGCTGGTAATTAATATTATTCTGAAATATATGTATTATTCCCCAAGAGAATACTGGAGAGGTAAATCAGCAATTAATAAACTCACTGAAGCAGCAAAAGTCAAACGTGTTATTGCAGCAAATTGGTAATGAAGACAGGTAATAAGGCACATTTATCTTCCACCACCTTAAAGAATCGAATATGCGTATTTTGATATCAGTGTTAAAAATGAATTTCATCACGCTGATCTTTTATTCAAACCACATGATACTGTCACAAGACGGACATACAAATACGCGTTAACTGTAGCCGATGTTGCGAGCAAAAACAAATAATCAGAACCACTATGGACAAAGACAGCAGCAGAAATAGCTTCTGCATTTGAACGAATTTATCAACGAGGATATGGACCACAACGTGGTTTGCGATGGCCACAGTTTCTACAGGCTGATATTGGCAAGGAAGTTCAGGGTGCATTATCATCGCTCCTGAAAGATAATGATGTCACCATCAAACGAGGACATACTGCAATACACCGTGATCAATAAATTTTCAACGATTTAATCGAACACTTTCTGAGGGGCTATTTGGATATGAATACTCAAAGAAATTTATTCAAGATGAGAGATCTCGTGAATGGGTTACAAGATTACCAAGTGTGATCAATGCATTAAATAATGAAATTACTCGAACAATCAATATGAAACCGATCCCAAAATAATATATACCCGCACGAAATTCTACATAATTATAGACAAGTGTGAACGATGTTGTACCAAAAAATCTAGAATAATTTTCCAAACATCAAATACTTGGTAATGTGACTGTAATATATTGTTATGACCCGGGTAATCTTAAAGGTGGATAAAGAGCTACTGGTCCTATTTGGAGTGTTAGCACTCACAAAATAACTAATATCACAAGATCCACGAGTAGACCTGCAATCTATAGATTAGATTTGACTGCTCTTCAGCTTGGATTAACACGTGAACAGTTGCAAGTGATATCCGAGGATACACAATTACCACCGCGATCAATTAACTAGCATTTCTGCGTCTATTACTCTCAAGACAGGTCAGCATCGTTTTTTCACGTGGAATGACCAAGACTAGTATCCAATTAGCTTGAACATCCCCGAGACATTCAGCCCGTGTTCGCTTCCGCAGATTTCTCTCTTTGGCAGCGTCGACTGCAACTGACGCAACTTTAAAACAATTTGTGAGTAATTACACAGTATTCTTTGTTGAAACATTCCGCTAGACTTTTCTTATTGTGTCATGAAGAGATTCTCGCCATTAGGTCTTACAAATTGATCAAATTTTTCATCATCGGAACTTTTAAGTAACCACACTGACACAGGATCGTTTTTACTTAATTCGTTAATAAGATCAAACACATTTCGCCCAGAGTTTTCTGAGGCATAAAACTTGCAGTTCGATCTCATGTAAATATTCTTACTGCTGTAGTCCACGCGTGGGTATTATGGTATTTATTGGAGCTCCATTCGATTTATATTTTGATTCGTATAATACTTCTCCTCTTATTGTTTTTACGTTTATTGGGAATCTTAATGATTTTTTTTCTAAGCCTGATACATCATTTATTGTAGAACCGATATTCTTTACCGATTCAGTCCACTCGTTTATCGTCTTAGTTCTGTCACACCGTTTCGACGCATCGCATTTTTAAAATGCTCTGTCGCTCAGCGATACAATTAAAGATGAAAAGTTCATCTGCGCTAAATTATCAATTCCGGGGTTTTCGTTTTTCCGTTTATGCCATAAATTACCACGGTCACAAGATACATACGCCCATAGTGCGGTTAACTTTTTCTCACAATGACAGTTTTGTTGATTAGCAAGGATAGGCTAATATTTTCAAGAATAATCCATTTTCCTGTTTCTGCTAATATAATAAATTTTACACTGAAAAAATGCTTTTGATTATCAATATACGGGATTATACTCGCTCATCATAGAATCGACACTATTCGGAACGTTGTCCACGTGTGAGATGCGTCATCGCTGCCAAACTTCTTCTTGGCATCATGAATTGTATTATTCACGCTTTCATTCCACGCTAGAGTTTGTATTGGTAAGTCCTTAGATATTTTATAGAGATTTAATTTCGTTTCAGGAAACAAAGTTTCCCAGGGCTTGATTTTCGATCATATCTCAAAATCTTCCATACTATAATTAAGACAAGTATTTAACTTAAAAACAAATATTATATATTCAATGCCCAAAACAAACAAAATCAGTGTAGGGTCTGTAATTCTTTGTTATAAATCATATATAAATGAATTCTGAGGATATAATTCACAAATTGTGCGACGTCGAGTTAGAGGAAAGAACAGATCAGTGTACAATTGGGTGGGTGGGTAAAAGATATCGATAGCTTAAACGGTATTATGATAAAAGAAATAACCACTTTGACTCTGTCAGTGATAAGTGATAAGAACCCCAGAAGACTATATTGCTAGACAATCTAGATATTAAATATTAATTTTTAAATATTAAATATTGATTTAAACAAATGAATTATATATATATATATATATATATATATATATATATATATATATATATATATATATATATATATATATATATATATATGTATATATATATATGTATGTATATATATATATGTATATATATATATACATATATATATACATATATATATATATATATATATATATATATATATATATATATATATATATATATATATATATATTATTCCTCAGGTTTAATGTTGGAAATAAAATATATCATTGTCAAAGATTCGTTTTAGAACTGTATATTAGAGAAATTACAGACAATATTGTGATTGATCACATTAACAATGACAAACTCGATAATTCTTTACTTTAACTTCAAGCTGTTAAACAGAGCGAAAACTGGTATAAGAGAGTATACAAATATAACAAACTATTTACGAGGAAGTCGGTTAGATCTATTGACTAGCGAACAGCTATTTAAATTATACTTCTGTTCAGTATGTTGCTGATAAAATACCAAAAATTGCATTTTCACACGATTTAAAAAACAGGATTTCATTGTCTTATGTTGATACAGATAATGGAGGTAACTCCGCCGCGGATGTGCAATATTGTAATAGAGTTACTTTCAATGATCTCAGAGATTGCGTAATATTTTGAAATCTCTGTATCAGGTACATATATATTTTTCAGAAATAACTAACTTTCAAATCTGCCCTGTTAAGTAGAACTAAATTCAAGTAATATTATTGTTTTGCAAACAAAAAGAACTGTTTGTTTCAAAGGTGACTGTATGTGTTTGAAAGGTAGCTGTATGTTTCAAAGGAAACTATTTAATAATTCTGAAAAATATATCAAATAGAAAGGCTCCATGGTGTATTGCGAACGAGTCTTATTCTGGTGCTCACGAACAGAGGTTCAAATCCCGTAACAGGCATGTTGTTGACGGTTGGGTAATAGCGGTTTTTGTATATAAAGTGGGGGCGCCAGCCCAAAAATGTTTCATGTACACATCCCATCACGTTTAGACCAACGCGATGAGTGAGTTTTACATTCTCGCGAGTGTCTAAACTGGGAGGTGGGTCTTGAATTTGAAACACCCGAATATTCTAACACAGAAAATTCACCGGTGAAAGGAATTTGTGGCGCCCCCAAATAAACAGCGTGGAAGCATTAAGCTCAAAATTACACTAAAAGGTAACCCCACAGGACATTCAGAATGAATGTCGGCCAAAAGAAACAGTCATAGGGTCAAAAATGTCTCAAAGAGACAAAAACAGAGAATTTTCAAACAGTAGACCCTACGAAAGACACAAATGCCTGTAAAGGGACACGGTGAATGATAACCGGTCGTAATGGCTACTGTTTATTTTACTATTTAACTAATTATTTGTTATATAATGAACTATGAACAAATGTTAATGATGTAATTTCTGCTATTATTAATAAGAAAAATAAATCAATACACTAAACAGGGTAAGCTAAATCCTGAAAAGTTTTTTTTCTAATTTCGATTATTTGCAGGAACTTAAATGCGAAAAAAGATATACACTATCATCCGAGTACAAAAGTATCAAGCTAATTCAACAAACAATTTGCGAATCATTAACGGATGATATAGAATTAAAGAAATTTGCACCTGCTTTAACGCAGCTGTACAAATAAGATCTGAATAATCTAAACAATATGAAACAAGAAAACCAATAAATGCACGTGATATCTGTTAGGGGATTTACTACTAAAAATCTTGCAAATTGATTGATTTCACAATAATAAAAATTATTAGACTGATGAACAAAAAATATTTTATTTATGAATATTTTGTGCACACTAAAAGATTTGCTAATTCTGATAGTGTATTCACTACTAAAAATAATAAAAATTGTCCAATTTTCTAGCAAAATTATGACAATCGCCCCCTTTAAAATTCGGTAGACAAGTTTCCGTTATCGAATATGCATCTAAAAATTGTTGTTTAAATCCATTTATATTTTCAGTGTAATCAATTGTTGCCTGAATTGTTGTCGGATACAATCTGATTTAATATTTCAATTTGTTTAATGATTTCGCTGCGTGAACTTGTTATATCGAAAAGATGTTCTTCGAAGCACTGATGAAGCCATTTTAGTTGTGTTTTATGTTCTTGATTAATTTCTTTAAAATAATCAATAATTTTATCTAAATATATTTCCACCACATATCATTCTTATTACTGAATGCAAAATTACTACCCATCATTGCACCTGTTATACCAAGTATATGGTATTTGTATGAAAGAGTAATTTCGTGGTATGATTGTGATTTGTTGTATAATCAGACTTTTTTGGTTTTGGTAAATTCAGGTGGAACTTCAGGCCACCCTAGCACTGTCATGATCGAAGACTAATAAATATCCACGACATAGTCCTTCGAATTTATCTATATCGCGGCTGACAAGGATGGTTCGTGAACAGTTATAGCTATCTTTGATTCTCTTCCTGTTACGGGTTTTATTCTACGCTGAGATTCAGCATTGATACCCTCGATATCATAACTTCCATTTGATATTCCAATAAACACCCAATCAGTGGTTCCATCTGGTTTATTTTTATTTGTAAATACTTGTGAATTATTTGACTGTTGATCCGCAAATGATTTTGACCGGATATTTGACCAGCTGTAGTATACTCGTAACTGGGCAAGATGGAAAATTCACTCTCAATTAAGGGTTGGATGAGGTTATTGATATCATTGTTGTTCTTGCCGGGGTTGTCTTCGCGGCTATCTGTTGATGTAAGTTCCAGCGACATTATTATCTTCATTTCTTTCAAATAGTGTGCTTTTGAGTCAGACATCATTGCCTCATCGTAGATCTTAATCATCGCAGAGAACTCGTCATCGGATATTATTTCGTCGTTAAGACTCTTTGACTGCAATGATAATAATTGGTAATATGCAGCCGTAGAAGTATGTTATATAATTATATACTCGTTTAGTTTAATCTGACTACGTGTAGATATTAGTTTTCCAATTATATTAGTTGCTGTTGTCGCTGAAACACAAATTGTTAACACTGCTAGGGTACTCACTAGCGGTGTAATGGTTGCTAGCAATAAACTAATTCAAACAATAACAGATGAAACCGAATACACAATTATATCAACTATCACAATGCACCTACGATATTATTTTACTTTTATTGTGTACTCGTCAATGAGATTTTTTAGTTAAGTTTGTAATTGCTACACTTAATTGTATCCATACTGTTGGACGCTCATTATATTATTTACTTAAATCCTTTACAAATTCTACATAACATGTGAGCGATGCTGATGCAGAAACCACCACTGACAGGGACAAGTCTAAATGTTTCAGTGGATCCTTTTTCTACTATTGCTCTTGTATTTTTAACACCAGTAGATGTACGTGAGGATATATTAAACTGTAACGGTGAAATCAGAGTTAATCTATAGATACCTCGAACAGATGAGGTATCCGTAATGGTGTTATTTTGAGGTGTACAGGTGAAAGACCCATGTTTTATCGAGTACACCGTATTGCTATTTTGTTTATACGGTATTTTAATTTTATCAAACCGCTCAGCGATAGCAGTAATATCACTAACGATATTATCCTGTGTTCGTTTAATCGTCTCGATATTCGTTATGATTTCATAAAGTTTCATGGGGACAGTCAGCGGCGTACCAAATAAATTATCTGCTATGTCATCCATTTTTCTAACCTTTCTATGGAGATTTGCAAACACGCTTAAATAAGTGTCGTTATTTATTTCGAGTTCATGTTGAGCTCACCTGACATTGTCTCACCAGATGTTTGTTTTACTCGCGCGAGAATATTATCTATACAGTTGGGAAAAAAACTCCGGGTCTAATCTTTCCAGTGGAATAAAATAAGGCTATGGAGTTTGTGGTAACTCCATTAAGTCTAATACTAATATCATACAATGAAAGATTACTCGTTTTTAATTTTCCCTGTTTGTCTTAAAATATAACAATTTCGTTTGGATCCACATTTGCAAGATTTATCAAGTCGGATAATTCGTCGCTAATGTTTTTTTCACACTCTCCTTTGATATTCCTTCAGTACGTTTTTGTCTTGAGAGAGATCTCCCGTAAATATCTACCATTATAATTAGATTATTTTTTTAACTAAAATCTTTGGTAGACGAAATCTTAAACATCCAACGCTGACTTGTATAATCGTTGAAAGCTTTATGAGGTGTTTTGTTTGACTTTGATATAGACTCGAGTACAGCAATTACTTCTCTGCTGCATTTTGATGGCTCAGTTATGGTTTGTGTTGGTAGCGTTGAATACCAAACTGGAGTACTTTGTACTGGATTAATATATTTTAAAAATTCTTTTGGTTGGGCTAACCATTACGAATCGAAATAAATAATTCGTTCAAAAATTAATTGATAAATTTGAACTTGGAATTTATGAAAAAATTAATGATATGATGATGATCAATTAGCTAAATTTACTGCAGATGATTCCAAAAATTTTCTGATATGTTACAAAAATATCATGTACTTTAACGAAGATGATTATCGTCAGATGACCGTTTGATTTCGTCATAATAAGGGTGGCATTAGTAGAGATGATCAATATATTTTAAAGTTTTCTGCAAAAGTAGATTAACTATGATCTTATGATCCTCTTGGTGCTACTGGAAGTAGAATTCAAAGCACTGGGAGAAATGATCGTATTGCTTGTCCTAACAATATTCTCGATGACGTAGAAAGATAAAAAAAATTCTCATGGGAGAAAAACGAGCTGGAAATAATTATCGGAAATAATTAATGAAGCAGCTGATATTTGTCAGCGATAATCTACATGTTGTATTATCGATATTAGCGTTTATCGATCTCTTATCTATGTAATTGTTGATGGCTATCATTGTGACTAATTGTCACCATGATTAGATAAATGGATAACAAATAAGATGATCATAATCAATGCTCAACGCGGAACTGAAATGGTCAGGGTGATACATTAACGATTATAAACCTAAACAGCAACTAATGGAGATGGATTCGGTGATATTGTTCAGGGTTTATTTAGAAGGATAGCCTAAAAGCTATACCGATCGCAAAGAACGACAGAATATCGAAGTTGAATTACCAGGAAAGTCAAGGAAACAGAATCTCGTGTTAAATGATGTTGTCACAGTTGATATCACTGATGCTGAGGATGCACAACGCTTTAAAGGTCTGGACACTGAGATAAGCAATGACAATCCGCTCATCTCAGGAGTTAACTATTTATGATACAGTTGTTTGGATCATTGGTGATCGTATCGAGTGGTCAAACTTAGTCAATCACGCAATGTCACGAGTTAGGAACAAAACTCAGCTGCGGAGGGTTATTGTAAATTTTACTGACATCACCAACAATTTTTTAGCGATGATATAGTAAAAAAAAAACAATTAGCTGGTTATAAACAAAGTGACAAAAAACATAATCGCAACATTGATATTGTTGCTGAATTTATCAGAACACTAAACATTAACAGTATAATCATTGTAAATTGTAACACAGTAATCTTGTGGCAATACTTGTAATGGTTCAAGACAATTTACCATTAATAGAAAAGATAGTAGTCTTGATCATACACGTGAAAATACGATGTTGACCTGTCTTGAATGTAAAAGACGTCGAGGTGATCGTGGTGGTAATTGTGTATCTTCGAGTATTATTTGTAATTGTTCACGTGTAAATCCACGCTGAGGAGCAGTTGAATCTAATATGTATATTTCAGGTCTACCCGTAGATCTTACTACACTAGAAAGTGTGTGTGTGTGGTACTTTCGCTCTTTTGTCACCCCTTCAAGTTCACCCGGATCATATAAGTATCTTACGGTAACCATTACCCAGCACTTATTGCTTTGAAAACTCATGTCGTTGTGTAAATATATAGTTTTTGTGATCGCGTTAATAGGTGTCAACGCAGTAGTTCATGTAACCTCATTATTAAATGCATCTATCACACTTGGAAGTCTTGTAACCCATTCTCGAGATCTTATATTTTTCGAATTATTTTCTTTGCATACTGATATCCAAATAATCGCTCAGCAAGAGTTCGAAAAATCGCTCAACAAGTGCCTGATCACGGTTTATTGCGTATCTTAACATTCATTTGCTTCTTCAGCGATGATACTACACCCTGAAGTTCTTTGCCAGGATCGACCTGTAATAATTATGGCGATCGCAGACCACCGCGTCAATAAATTCGTTCAAACGCAGAAGCAACTTCTGCTGTTTTCTTTATCAATAACGACTTTGTCTCATTAAACCTGCTTCCAACATCAACTACATTTATCATGTATTGTTTTGTATAAAGGTGTATTGGTATTTTGATAGCATCATGTGGTAAAAACAAAATATCAGATTGATGACCTTCATTAGGAACACTGACATCCAAATGCACATATTCGATTCTTTGAGGCGGTGGTATATATATATTTGCCATTTTGATTGCCGTATTAACCATTTTCAGCAGTAGAACGTTTGACACCTGCTGTTTCGGCGAGTTTACGAAGCGCTGCTCTGCCTCTCCAATATCCTCTTGGGCTATAGTAAATCGATTCCATAATATTAATGGCCAGTCCCTAATACTAGTTTGCAATTTATCGCAGATCTTTCTAACAAATTTGCTAATGATTCCTTGAAATAATTATTTTTTATGGAATTTCAAGCGTGAATTAATTTTACATCTGCGATATGAATTTTCTGCAGATTGTTACTTTTATAAGCTACATCATCAGCAGGACACGCTTTATCAATTTAATTTATTGTATATTCACCAGGTCTTGATTGATCCTGATTATCATGTCGGATATCAAGTCTGATTCCAGGACGATAATAATAATATCCTGAAAGGTGTTTTTCTCCTGGTTATTTAGCGCACGTAGAGCCCGGAAATATTCCTAATTTTGCCTAAATACCACCTTTTCGTTCTTTTAATAATGTTTGACTTTGACTTGTGAAGGGGAATAAATTTGAAATTCTTGTATCACATTGTTCGCACTGGCCTTTAAGTGCTGATCTGTTATTTTTCGTTGTAATAGTTGTAATAGTTGTTAATTCATTTGTGAGGGTCCGCGCTCAGCATTTAACACAAAATATCTCCATATTATTTATTATATACATCATGGATGTAATAAAATTTTCGAAAACAAGTACCGATAAAACATCATCGAACGATACCAAATTCTATCAGTATGATTATCATAGGTCCATCTTCAAGTTGCAAAACACAACTCCTGCTTAATGTAATAATGAGATGTCTAAAGTGGGATAACTTTTATCTGATAGCCACGTCTGTGGTTGATCAGTGATGATAAGAAGTCAGTGATGATAAGAAGTGTTTAAAGACTTCAATGAAAATGCAAAGACGATAAATGAAGACGGCGATGTTATTATTAATTTTATCGCCGATATTAAATTAAACACCGTCCATAGATGACCTTGATGGGTTTATTAATAATTTAGTTGTGTACGAAGACGTAATTCTGGATAAACAGTCCAATGCAGCTCGGATATGTTTGCTTGGTAGGCATAAAAAAACTGATGTGATTTATGTTACTCAGCGGTACACACAAATACCAAAAGTGATAACTGTATTAATTTAGTATTTAAGGGAGTTTATACACATACATTGAGAAATATTCATCCGACTTGGTGTAGCAGAGATATGGATATAATTAAGTTTAGAACTTTATTTAGTCAACTCCGTCAACCCCACATGGATTTATAACAATACATTTACATGATCCAAGATCAAAATACCGAGTCGGTCTTGATACAATATTTCCTGAAGATAATTATTTTATTTACAGCAGCAGAGAGGGTGTGACCTCTTTAAGAAGTCAAATGGTAACAAAAACACCAAGACAACAGTACAGTAACAAAATTATTTAACCCGTAAGAGAGACTATCAGTTATTTAGAGACTTTGGTTAGGCGTTATTGACGTTATTTTTGTTTTATAAGAAGCCTTAGCTTTACAAATGTGACCTTAAAATAGTGGTGGGTTCGCCCTCTCTGCTGCTACCCACTATAAAGACACATAATAATAAACAGAATAACTTAGATGTTCACGAGTTGCCATTCGCAAGGTAACTTTAAACCATCTATAAGGAGATGAATTGTTATATAATTATTAGTATTAAATGGCATTAATTCAAATCTAATTTCTAACCAATTATTGTGTGCATGTTCTTACGAATTTAAGACGACGAGCTTACCAAAAATTTCACCGCGATATTCCATTTTTGCTTATTTCCTTTCAGAGTAGCCGTGTGTTGATGTCAACAAATAGCACTGATAACGAGACTGGCGTTCCCTAAATTGTATACGTGTAATGTGTTCAGACAATTCTCTTGATTTTTGAGTGGGTATATTATACATTGATATATGTAGACTAGATCCAAACTTCTGGCAACTCTTGCAGGAAGAAATTCAAGATCAAGATGAAAACTCCAAACTTTTATGTAATAATTAGTTTAGTTGCTCATTTTCATTGAAATTTATCAGTTTAGTGTATGGACACAAGTCTATAAATACCAAAACGTCCTGTGCTTTGAGTTTTATTCTAAGTAAGACAAAACCAAAGGTTCTCCAACGCTTTTATTTTCGCCGACATACAAAGTTTGCAAGTGTGACCTTAAGATTTAGTTTCTTGCACAGAAGGTTTTGAGAATACGGTGCGAAGGTTTAGGTCGGGCACAAATCGTCTATTAGCAACAACTAAGCCGTGAGATCAGGTGCTCTCTTCACTTTCTTCTTTGAGTCAATTATATAAAGCCTGTGTGCAGTTGCAAATTCCACAGTGACCTTTCCTATGCAAACTTGGCATCTTGATAAGGATGCGAGACAAACAATATACTTGGATAAATGCAAGCTTATATAATGAAAAAAAGTGGATATGACTCCGGTCTCATAGTTCTAGTTTAGGAGTTTACAATTCCAGCTCTGGAGTCAGTAGGGATATGCTTATTGTGGGCGGACACAATCTCTTGGTCTGTCATGGAGTTATTGACAACCCGATGATCATAGATGTTATACGAGTCACTGTAGACATATATTTAACACAGAGACTGGGAAATGGGGGCGGGGGTAAAGCACGACCCGTTTTTCAATCTGTGGCTGCCTGCGATAAGATTAAAATTGTATATAAGTTGGTTTAAACACGATGACATTTCATGCTGAAAAAAGCTAGCCAGTGAAATTTCCTCTTCCAAATATAGACACTTATAGATACCTAATAAATCACTTCATTGACGTTTGAAAGCTTATTTGAAGACCTACATTTATTTATGCATATTCATGAAAAACTAAGTCATTTTACTGCAGACAGAAGAGGGTGAAAAATGAATGCAAATAATTTCGTTCGTGGCTTGCGACGACGAGCTAATCATCGCCATATCTCAAAGAACACTCACCGTATATGGATTTCCAGTTTCATCGCTGGAAATGTGACTATCGTCTACAGTTTTGAATTTTAATTAGCACACAGGTCAATAGTAAGCTAATAATAATAATAAATCGGCCCTCAGTGCACTATTTCCCATATAAAGGCTCAAAAACGAATGTGAAGGTTATATTTATGCATTTATAAGTTATGTGGTGTACACAGCATTTCAATCATACTACAACATATGTAACTTTAAAACATTTCATTGATACCTAGACCGAAACTCAATGCTACAATAAGCAAAACATATATTATGTATGGAATACCTTGACTCGGTAGATAAATACAATCGTGTCATAATACGTCAGTGTCCAACGTGTTTAAGATAATGCATTTTACTAAATTGATTCAGAATATCTTTAAATAGTTGCAGCATGCGTGGACTTCATATTTATAAACTGAATTTGAATTTGTCCACATAATACGTTTCTTCATTATCTTAAAGAACAAATAAAATATAAATAAAAGTCATTCTTTGAGGTGACAGTCTAAAATTGAAACGAGACATATGCTTCACCGTAATTATCCTCGTCCATGTTAGTATGCATTTGCATGCTTGCGTGGGTAGAGGCCCTGGTACATCAGAGCTAACTAGACGATAGTGGCCACTACGCTACCTCGATTTTAGCTTGGAACGAATTACAAATCTCGAACTGGCTGGATTATACTGATATAATTTTATTATTTTCACTGAAAACGGTTGTCACACACCCGAAAAGATTCCTGAAATCAAATGGTAATTACAGAGTTCTAATCAGTTGCTGCATAATGACAGCATCTTTGTTTAATAAGGGCACTTGTGCTGCTATTAGTGGTGATGGTAGTACATGTACCCATAATAACACTGGAAAATCTCTAATTTTAACACTGGAACAGCCAACACGACACATAATGAATGATTGTTTTTCAATAATGAAAGGTTTGAAACTCCAATATTTCTTTTCCTTTCTGTTGTTAATTTTGCAGATTTTATAGCTGCTTAACAGTGGGTTGATACAATAATATTATTCAAGATATCACCATCGAAGCAACTAACACGTATAGGTCACAACGATTGATGAAAGTATATAATTCATATATCGCCGATGTCGACATGAAATGATGCTTGGAGCCATGTTTCTTTCACTTATTATCTATGTAAGAAAGTCTCGCAGACACGATTGTATATCGAATTTCTGTCGATACTTGCTTGAATTCGGTCAGATCTTTGTAAACTTTATAGCACATCGAGGAAAGCTTTTGTATAAATGTTCTTATCACATTGTCCAGACTATACCTTTCTGCCATTAGGCAGATATTACAGTACTTTACAAGGATATCAGAAGGAACGCCAAACAGATATTTAGAAGTATCCATCTCCTTTATCATGACATCTCTACAGTCATCTATAAGCCATTTTACTTGGTATTCATGTGCTAGTGGTAACACTTTTGATACGACATCATCTGAAAAAAGAATAGAACAGTGACAACGCTCAAGCTTGCAAAAAACGATCTTCATTTACAGTGCTATGTTTTTCTGCGAACACTTTAAAAGTCTTCACGAAAAGCGTCAATCATTTAATAATTTATAATACTAAAGCGGCAGTCCCTAACTACTTTCTACCACTAAAGTGTAAGTACTTTAATACTTATTACCACTGAAATGTAAGTAATTTAATAATTTGAACACTAAAGTGTATTGTAATACTTTGTACTACTAAAGTGTAAGTATTTTAATACTTATTACCACTAAAGTGTAATTATTTTAATACTTTGTATCACTAAAGTGTCAGTCATTTCATACTTTGTACCATTAAAGCGTCAATACTTTAAAACACTTTGTGACCATGAAGATGTGCGAGTCTAAACAGCTTCGTTTTACCAAATACTTCAAGTGCTTTAATAATTGGATTTACTTCGGCAAACTGAATCCGTGAGAACTATTTTACCATTGAGTCCTTATGATACGTACGCTCTACTTATTTTTCCATCTTGTGAGGAAAACAAAACTTCTTTTGGAACGGAAGATAAAAACTTCTAGCAGGTCTTATCAATACAACCACCAGTATTTTTTCTTGAAATTTGTCTAAGAAAACCATATATCTTTTGCATTTGTGAGATAGTAAATTAGTAGTTGTTATGAATGATATGCAACATATTGTAAACTATTCTGAATGTTAGAGGAATACACGATTTTTAATAAATGAAATAAACATTCAAAAATCGCATTTTACTATTTACCCTCCAAGACAAAAAATAATATCAATAATAATAATAATAATAATATTAATAATAATAATAATAATAATAATAATAATAATAATAATAATAATATACTTTGACAGCATAAAGAATACTTTTGAAGGTGGGACACTTTGTGACATGATATTGGAACAATAGCACACGTTTAAATTTTCCAGGCTATCTACAACATGGGTGTTTGCCATAACTTACAAGACACTTTTACAAGTGCTCCTGGATGTGTACACTTCAGGAAGGTCAGAACATCTTCATATTTCTTGCCAGGAAGAGGTAGTACATTCAGATCTTTCTCTTTAAACTCGGATTGGAACATCAGTCGAAAAACAGGTGATATTAGGGCTAGATGAGACTTTGGGACATACAAGTCTTTATCCTCTACCTTGAGGTGAAGGTCAGTCCAATGAGATTTTCTTGTAAAATCTATGTCTTCCAATGGTCCAATACCATCACTTCTCTTAACAGACGGTGGAGAAATTGTTTTTAATTTCTTGGGCAATGACATCGTTTTACTTTCTTCCTCGACCTATAAAGATTAATAACATATTCAACTAACATGTCTCGCATAAATCACATAACATTGGTATTTTCAAAGACATTTTGGATTTATCCATTTAATGTACACATTGTGATTTGTTTATATTAAATATTATTTTCATAACCGAATAATAAATCATTGTATGCCTTTCAAATCTATAAAACAAACAGCTCGAATGTTCATGTTTATTCAGGTTTTATATAATATCCCGCCTGCCCACCACCCCATATAAAAACAAAAAACAACAGAATAAACGAACATTGCAGAACTATTCTCTAAACTGGCCTCAATGCTTTCGACTTTAATTTAGTCTTTGTCAGAGACAAAATTACGAAAAAGACATGCATGACAAGCAGAAACACCAATCGCAAAGTTGAATTTATAAGTTTTATAATGATTATGGATCTAACTGAAATATTGTTTTAAAAATAGGGATATTTCGACCTATTGATTTGAACACCACAAAAAGTGATTTTTGTTTTTGTTTTATCCTACAACCCGGGTATATAATATTGTTAACCCTGTTCCTATCCCCCCACCATCGTTCCGTGTCGTTCACCATGTTAATTCCAGATTTGATCCATAAATTGTAAGGTACACTTTGCTATACAAGCCTATTTGACCGACAAGTGGCACATCAAACTAATCCCAGTTCTCAGCAGTGGCACGGAACATCTGACACGAAGCGATTTTCTATGTACGTTTTTAAAAGGCTAATCTGTACGGTAAATTAAATGCTTAAAGCAGCGGTTCTCAACCTTTCTAGTGCCGCGACCCTTTTAATGCAATTCCAAATGTTGTGGCGACCCAACCGTAAAATTAGGTTCGTTCATAACTGTAAAAATATATATTTCCGATGGTCGTAAGCGACCCCTGGCAAATCGTTGTTCGACCCTTGACGGGGTCGCGACCCACAGGTTGAGAACCGCTGGCTTAAAGGATGCCTGGACTGAAGCAAGGAATGACCCAAAGCTAGTCCGAGTTTCCTCTGACCATTGCCACCCCATTTTTGATATTTGGACATTTTATGTTGGGGTGTAGGATCAGAGCGCATTCACCATCGAAAAGTTGGAATTCGTCGACACCATTTAACACTTATTTGGGCAGTAACAAAGGTAAACAATGCATAATGGTGACTTTGAGCAAGTTTCAATCAACTGTAAAGAGCGGTAAATATTTATTTTTGGGATCGACTGTAAAAGACAATCCAATACATTTTAGATTCAGGCCTGATTTTATTTCATGTTCATGTTCTACTAATTCAGCTGTCGTTTTCGGGTATATCACTGGTCACCTATAACTATGCATGTAGCAAGAGTCCATTTCTTTACGGTTTTCGGAATTCCAGTTGCGGTTGTGGGCAATTGCAGTTGGAATACTGCCACTGAATGCTTAGTAAATGTTTAAATCTTTAACTCATCATTGTACTAGATAATATATTTGATGAGTACAAAATGTAACATGCATGGAATAATCTGATTTAATGAGAAAGACACGATATACACTATTTTAATAGCACAA
This sequence comes from Unio delphinus, assembly GCA_029339505.1. Classification (NCBI taxonomy): domain Eukaryota; kingdom Metazoa; phylum Mollusca; class Bivalvia; order Unionida; family Unionidae; genus Unio; species Unio delphinus. The sequence continues at coordinate 11,796,246 of JAQISU010000155.1, forward strand.
CAATTCTCATCCAGTGTCCATACTTTGATGACATTATCCTAATAGATAGTATTCAGTAACGTCAGAATTTCGTGTGAACACATTATCATACTTGATTACAAGCTGTTAAGCAGACGCGGATTATACAAAATACATTCTAATACTTGTTGTTGAGAAGTAAATTAAGCGTTTATAATCAAGATTAAGCCAGAAAAGAGTACCCAATAACAAAGTAAGCATCACTCACCATTTCATTGTATTTTTCTTTGCTGATGGTGTTTTGGTCCTTTGTAGTTTCTTGTTTTATACAAGATCACTACAATACTTGGATATTACTTTAGTTTTTAGTTCGTGTTATATTTGCAGTAGTGACTCACAATTTCTTAACATTTTCATATTTTGTATTGTATGGTAAATGGATCTTTCAACTTAAAACTATACTTTGACCACCATAATTTTTGACAAAATGTCCTCATACTTAGCAGTGAAAGTAGACAGTGATGTGATACCCCTAGAGATAGAAAAAGTGGGAAACCAGGTATTGTGTCTCCCCCTGTACAAAACAGGCATGTATGAAACGAGCATGAAAGGAGTCCCGAGCAAGCCGAGAAGCTCCAAACTTAACTATTTTAGGACGGAGTTAAACCAAAATATGCTACTGGCATACCATCCCCCAGGATGTCAGCTATTGGATTTCGGAAACACAGGCAAGGCCCTCGAGGCAGGCAGAAGTGCTAGCAGCGCTACATGCAAAAGGCATCAATATTGGAAAACTCTAAGACCTCCAGAATGCTGGCTATACTAAATATATGTTGAACCCAAGAGAGTACGAGGTACCTGTAATAACAGAAGACCGAATAGAGATAAAGGGGAGTGTGGCGATGGTACTGGAAGCACCACCATTCACCAGAGAAGTAGGCTCAAAAATGATAGAATCCACATTAATGGATTAACGATAGAGATCTAAACCAAAGAGATCATAACCAAAATGGAAACAGAACTGAAGGCTACGACATCCAATCACAAAAGCGACGATATGGGGGTTTGCACCAATAGTATCAGCGTGCAGGATACTCATAATGACAAGGGAAGAAGCGAAGAAGTTACCAACATTTTTCTACGTGATGCATTTTAAACCGAAGAGTTGGTATAGAGCCTGTGAGGAAGACATAAAATGTCCCAAATGCGGGATAATCGACCGAGGCCTATGGGAATGCAGGACAGGACACCGCAGGACCAAAACCAACAACGTATGCGGGAGTGGTGAGTAACGGAACAAAACAGGACGCAGAGCAAGGGATAAAGGCCAATCTGCAAAGGGAATTGAAGCAAGTACTACAGCAAACATGGATGGACAAGTCCTGATCAGGGACAGTAAATATAAACAAGACTGAGAAATGGAGAGAAATTCTAAGTCCAAATAAAACTACCCACAATCGGTTTGAAGGATTAGAAGAGAAAGAGACATACGCAGAAGAAAATACAAATAACTTGTCCGGGATGATCCCAAAAACGTGCTGAACCCCCATGTTTGATAAGAAAGACAAGAAAATAAAGGCTAGCAACCTCTCAACTTCCTCCACCAACATCAAATGGAGTGAAGAGGTAGCCCCAAAACAAAACCAAAGGAAACAAAATAAATCAGGAAGAAAAGGCAGATGAAAAAGAGGGAGGAATGAAAAACAGCAGCTAATATTGATTCAAGCGAAGCGATTGGGAGACGAGTGACGAAGACATAGAGACGGACTATGACAGTGCTCTGACGGGACCCGAATGATGGGACTGACAAGCGATTTCTACAAATCTACACAGTAGGGGACGATCCAGTGTCCCCCGAAAAGATACATTAATGTAAATTAAATTAAAGCCAATTATATAAAAACAACAGATAAACAATAAAAAATATGCACAACCATTATAAACTGATAAATTTAAAGCGACAACCTAGGAAAGACATAAAATGGAGAAAAATAAACTTCCGCTTACTGTATATTAATGCTAATGGTATAAATAAGAAATACATATAGAAATTGACAATATTAGATAATTATGACATTATACAATATAAACACAACGGACTAACGGAGGAACTTAAAATAGGGGGAAATGGGTAAGAATAGAGGAGGGACATTTTTTTCACGGTAGACTAATACACATTTTAAAGTGAGGGGTAAATTTTATAAATGTGTATATTCCAACAAACATTTGCCAAAAACAACAATTTAATAGATGAACTGGCCAAATATTTAGAAAAATTAACGATGGGAAATTGAATACTAGGAAAGGATTTATATTGGGTAGGGGACAATATAGACGGAACAGGACATTTAACACCAGATGACAAACGATTCAATGACGAAATGGAAAACATAATGAAGACATAAACTGTTTGATATATACAGAAGATAAATTTGCCAAGAGTGAAATATACTTTGAATACAAAGGAGATAAGGGTAGTAGGATTGATACATTTATGGGGTACCCTCTCGGGGACAAATAAATACATACAGGCAGGAATTCTAGACTTCAAACTTTCGGACCATAAATTAATATGTGTATAAATATGGAAAATGAATAGAATTAAATGGGAAAGGGAATCATGGAAAATTAATAACCAGATATTAGAGGATTTAAATTTTGTTAGGGAAATTAAAGAGGAAATAGGAAATGTTAAAAATAGAGGGAATTTCGACATCATTAAAGAATGGGATAAATTTAAAGTGATTTTCAAAACCAAAACAATATATTAAAAAAATTAAGAATAGGGTAAAACAAACTAGAGAAAGAGGCGTTAGAAAATTTAATACAAATAAGTAGCACACAGCAAAACAAAAACACACTAAATGGAAAATTAAATGAAATAAAAAGGGAAGAACAAAAAGGGAGGGAAATTAAAGTGGGGAGCTCTACGGGATTATACAAAAAGCAGAAGGGTTATAAAAGGGAAGAATTAAGAAGAGGGGTGGGGAAAAAACTTTAGAAGCCCTACAAATTGAAGTTGAGAGAATTACAACGGGTAAAAATATAATACTAAAATATATACAAGACTACTACGCATGATGCTAAAAATCACAAAACACAGAAGACGAACAAATTGACGAATATTTACAAGATACACGATGTGAGACGATTATCTCCAGAACAGGCATGTGAGTATTTCGTCACGCAAAATGAAAGGAAATTAGTGATACTATATGCAATTTTATGTAAAAAGAAATCGCTAGGTATAGATGGACTCTCCGCCGAATTCTATATATAAAAAAAAATTGGGGAGAGCTGTCGCCAGTATTAGAATGATTGTATAATAATATTGCATTAAGGAATAAGAACATGACCAACAGTATTAGGGAGGGAACTATAACACTAACATACAAAGGTAAGGGAGACTGAGAGGATTTGAAACACTGGAGGCCCATATCTCTCCTTAGCATAGATTACAAAATTATTAGTAAAAGTTTAGCAGAAAGGGTGAACAAAAAGGGATGGATATGGATAAGATTATTAATATTAACCAAACATGTGGAACAAAATGGAGAGACATACAAAACAGTATCTTAAGCATCAGGAGGGTAAGAGAGGTACCATGGTAAACTTTGACCAGGAAAAGGCCTTTGATAGATTAGAACAAAACTCAATCCATAAAGAAACCAAATACTACTATTAGGAAACTGGAGAGGTAAACATCATGTTTTACCAATCCCATTAATTAAAGACAAAGTAAAGGATCCAAGGGGTCTACTTTGATAAGGATGAGGAAAAAGAAAACCTAAAAGAAAATCAGGGAAAAAATAAATGAAAACGTGAATACCTGGACACTTGTGCCAATATGCCTTATGAAATGGGTACAAGTAGCGAAAAATTATATGTATGTGCACCTAAATTATATAATAAAATCAATAGACATAAACAATGAACACCTAAAAATAATAGATAACAAGATTGTTAAATGCTTATGGGGGTTCAAAACACACTACATAAACAATGTTTTGGATAACCGCTGTTTTCTATCTTCAGATTCTGCAGACTTTTCAGAAACGTTATCCTAGAATACAAACATAATGCAAGCTGGTGCACTCGGATTGGTGGTGTTGGAAGTAGGTTGGCCTTCAAGAAACACTAACAAAAAAGGCATTATGGATGCCAACGATGACTCAATCACTAACAGAAGAAGCGCGGTTTATATAGTTTATAGACAGTAGTGGTGAATCAACGTTATCGTCGCTGACAATGACAATCACAGATCTGGGCTCAGCAGGAACATTTTCATAACAGATCGCATCACAGCAAGGAATTTGAGTCACGCGACATATATTCGTGGTATTTTAGCGTGCCACAATTTATATCGATCAGACAGCAAACACAGTAGGGTTTGACAGATAAGCAGTGTCTCCGATTTTGCTGTAGATACCTGGAAATCAAGAACCATCTGAAGACATAATCTGCTCAGACACTTCAATAACGCCAAGAAATCAAAGACTGGCTTGCGACTTGATCTTTTCGCGAATGCTACCAACAATACAGCAAAGACTGGGGTTATATTGCAACTTCTAGCAACGATGCCTTCACTGATTGTCGCTGCTGACGCTTCCGGCGTAGCATTGAAAAAAGCAACGGGGGTAGGGTCTAAAGACCTGCAAAAAGTGACGGGGTCGAAGATTGCTAGGAACGTGGCACGGTCAATGACTGGGACTGCTAGGAACGTTTCGCTGAAACTCCCCATAATTGATGCTGTTCAGCGATTCAACATCAAAACTTTCAAAGGTTTTCTGAAACTGTTTGTCTTTTTAAATCAAAATACCGATACATATTCATACTGAATCCAGAAGACAAAAATAACGACATTACGGTGTCTGAAAACACTTTAACTGCTTACTTAGTATATAAGATGGAACAATGACGAACCCCACCCAGTCTTACATATATAATCGATAATGTGTGTGGAAGGCATCGCTTGAAAAATTCGACGAGCATATAACAAAACAAAATGATTATCGCAGACGAATCATCGTCACGGCAGTACTTAGTACTGTATATGCGGTGTCCTCACTGGTTGATTGAACAACGACGTTAATGAGCGCATTATCACCGACCTATATAATACCGCAAGAGATAGAAATAACTCTCGCTGTTATTGTCGGAGCTGATTGTATCCTTAATATTATGGCAAAGCGACTATCTACATCTCCGGATAATAGGGTACGCGGCGATGAGTTCGTGTATACCTCGCAATGTCGATAATGTCAACTGGATTAAACGACGTTTAATATAAGACAGTTAATTTTCTTCAATTAGTGATATTTACTATCGATATCACTAGATAGCACCTTTAGAAGATAATGTAAGCAGGGCTACAACGTCGCCAACGCCCCATTTAGAATCCAAAACGTTTTAATAATGCCCGTATAAATCAGTACACGTCAGGAACAGATTAAGGCTAACACAACGTCGACAACAACCATAATGATATAAGCGGCAAATGCAAAGACGGAATTAGATATTAGTTGTCCAACTCCGGTAAAAGCACCGGTCACTTGAGATCGCATGGGCACAATTACAACTTTATTAAAGTTCGCCAAATAACAGAGCAAAATCACATATTGAATTATGCGCTAAGAATTAATTGGTATTCACGTATAAAATCAGCACTGATGCAACGGGCCAGAACGTACCTGTATGGAAATCGTTGGAATTCCAACAGTGACATATCAAATTCAAGCAACCAATGATGAGCTTCGGTGCAGAAATAAATCTATAACAAGAAAAGAATCACAAATCGGTATCTATATATATATATATATATATATATATATATATATATATATATATATATATATATATATATATATAGTGCTGGAAAAACTGGCAAGATGTTTAAAACTGGATAAGCTTACGTCATGCATTTTGCGCGAGATACAGCGCGTGTATGGGCATTTATGCAAACAGGATCAATCGCCCATATAAGAGTTTTTCTTTGGATCAAAATTGTAATGACACGGATGTTTTTTTCTCTATCACGTTAATTATCATATACACTAGACCAAGGTAAGACCTCCTACAAGCTTTATGTTCCAACGCGTTTCTTTTTTAAGTTAGATAGTATTTTAATTCAATGAATCAAGGACACACATTCTACCCTTTGGACGTAATGCTTCGTACTTGTGTAGCGTACGTTGCGGGCACTTTTTCTCATCAAGGTCACAGGAAGTGACGTACTCATATGTAGGTCATCATGTCATACACCTTAACATGTAATGATGCAACTGATATTTGGGCTGTCAAAGTGGATAAAGTTACAATCCCAATTCTGACAACCAAACCTTTCTTAATATTTTTCTTCAAGAAGCATAACATGAAATACTATTGTTAAAATTATTTACTCCTAGCCCCTATTAGCAATTCAGCCACTGATATTGATACAAAACACGTTTTTCTCAGTTTGCATTCTCTAAGTGTTCTGTCACACATGCTAAGTGGCAATTTTTAAGTTGTCTAAACCGAATGCATATAATAGCGATTAAAGCTTTTGGAAGAAATTTATTTTTAAGTCAAATATGTTGATATCAGACCTTGCATCCCGGACATGTGTTCGCATTCAGTATCAAAGGTTAAAGCTCACGTGTTTTTTATTTGAATCAGATAAATGTAACAGGTGCTTACAAGATGGCAATAAAATTGCATATGTGTATGTCTTTTTTGGTTTGCACATTTATTCACTGGCTCGTTAATTCTATTATAAATTTATTTATTTACTGATTACACCTTTCTTTACAATTTTGCCATTAGATGTTTACCACGATATATGTGCGACAGCAATGAAAAATAAAAGACCTAGCAATATTCGTGTCTCTTGTGTCAACACGTCAACATCATACATGGTCAAAAATCAATACCTGTCTGGGCTTGAATTTATTTCCCGCCAATGCAAATTTTGAGCAAATACTTTACTCTTATTTCCAATTAATATCGTAAGACGCGAGGATGATCCAAATGAGGGTATTATGACGGGATAAGGGTTATGTTAGGCCAAAGAAAAGTCCATTAGAGATACATAAAGTAGGAAAACGAGAATACCAAGAAAGTGTTGGGGGCGTGGTACCAGAACATTATAACTAATCTCCTTTCATACATCCAGTTCAAATGTATAATTAAAATATTTTACAACTATATGTGTTCTATTCCTGAAGATATCTCTCATCCTTTTTTCTTCCTAAGCAGTCTAACTCAAAATATTTACATATTATTTAAGTTGCACTCCTGAAGAGATTCTTTGTCCGTTTAACAAAGAAAAATCTTTTCCCCTTGATCTTTGAATACACGGTACGTTTAATGACCGAACCTAATGTTTAACATTTTTCGACGAATGCGTAAGGCATACTTTCACCGATTTGATAATTATGTTGGAAGTTGTAACATAAACAATTGCCTGTATTATGGATTTCACTTAACATGTTTGAAATATTACTTATGCTTATTGATTACACCTTTCGATACTATTTTGCCATGATATTTTCACCACGATAGGTAATGTGCGGCTACAATGAAAAACAAAAGACCTAGCAATACTCGTGTCTCTTGTATCAACACATAAACATTATACCTGGTGAAAAACCAGTACCTGTCTGGGCTTGAATTTATTTCCCGCTAATGCAAATTTTGAGCAAATACTTTACTCTTATTTCCAATTAATATCGTAAGACGCGAGGATGATCCAAATGAGGGTATTATGACGGGATAAGGGTTATGTTAGGCCAAAGAAAAGTCCATTAGAGATACATAAAGTAGGAAAACGAGAATACCAAGAAAGTGTTGGGGGCGTGGTACCAGAACATTATAACTAATCTCCTTTCATACATCCAGTTCAAATGTATAATTAAAATATTTTACAACTATATGTGTTCTATTCCTGAAGATATCTCTCATCCTTTTTTCTTCCTAAGCAGTCTAACTCAAAATATTTACATATTATTTAAGTTGCACTCCTGAAGAGATTCTTTGTCCGTTTAACAAAGAAAAATCTTTTCCCCTTGATCTTTGAATACACGGTACGTTTAATGACCGAACCTAATGTTTAACATTTTTCGACGAATGCGTAAGGCATACTTTCACCGATTTGATAATTATGTTGGAAGTTGTAACATAAACAATTGCCTGTATTATGGATTTCACTTAACATTTTTAAAATATTACTTATGCTTATTGATTACACCTTTCGATACTATTTTGCCATGATATTTTCACCACGATAGGTAATGTGCGGCTACAATGAAAAACAAAAGACCTAGCAATACTCGTGTCTCTTGTATCAACACATAAACATTATACCTGGTGAAAAACCAGTACCTGTCTGGGCTTGAATTTATTTCCCGCTAATGCAAATTTTGAGCAAATACTTTACTCTTATTTCCAATTAATATCATAAGACGCGAGGATGATCCAAATGAGGGTATTATGACGGGATAAGGGTTATGTTAGGCCAAAGAAAAGTCCATTAGAGATACATAAAGTAGGAAAACGAGAATACCAAGAAAGTGTTGGGGGCGTGGTACCAGAACATTATAACTAATCTCCTTTCATACATCCAGTTCAAATGTATAATGAAAATATTTTACAACTATATGTGTTCTATTCCTGAATATATCTCTCATCCTTTTTTCTTCCTAAGCGGTCTAACTCAAAATATTTACATATTATTTAAGTTGCACTCCTGAAGAGATTCTTTGTCCGTTTAACAAAGAAAAATCTTTTCCCCTTGATCTTTGAATACACGGTACGTTTAATGATCGAACCTAATGTTTAACATTTTTCGACGAATGCGTAAGGCATACTTTCACCGATTTGATAATTATGTTGGAAGTTGTAACATAAACAATTGCCTTTATTATGGATTTCACTTAACATGTTTGAAATGTTACTTATCCTTATTGATTACACCTTTCGATACTATTTTGCCATGATATTTTCACCACGATAGGTAATGTGCGGCTACAATGAAAAACAAAAGACCTAGCAATACTCGTGTCTCTTGTATCAACACATAAACATTATACCTGGTCAAAAACCAGTACCTGTCTGGGCTTGAATTTATTTCCCGCCAATGCAAATTTTGAGCAAATACTTTACTCTTATTTCCAATTAATATCGTAAGACGCGAGGATGATCCAAATGAGGGTATTATGACGGGATAAGGGTTATGTTAGGCCAAAGAAAAGTCCATTAGAGATACATAAAGTAGGAAAACGAGAATACCAAGAAAGTGTTGGGGGCGTGGTACCAGAACATTATAACTAATCTCCTTTCATACATCCAGTTCAAATGTATAATTAAAATATTTTACAACTATATGTGTTCTATTCCTGAAGATATCTCTCATCCTTTTTTCTTCCTAAGCAGTCTAACTCAAAATATTTACATATTATTTAAGTTGCACTCCTGAAGAGATTCTTTGTCCGTTTAACAAAGAAAAATCTTTTCCCCTTGATCTTTGAATACACGGTACGTTTAATGACCGAACCTAATGTTTAACATTTTTCGACGAATGCGTAAGGCATACTTTCACCGATTTGATAATTATGTTGGAAGTTGTAACATAAACAATTGCCTGTATTATGGATTTCACTTAACATGTTTGAAATATTACTTATCCTTATTGATTACACCTTTCGATACTATTTTGCCATGATATTTTCACCACGATAGGTAATGTGCGGCTACAATGAAAAACAAAAGACCTAGAAATACTCGTGTCTCTTGTATCAACACATAAACATTATACCTGGTCAAAAACCAGTACCTGTCTGGGCTTGAATTTATTTCCCGCCAATGCAAAGTTTCAGCAAATACTTTACTCTTATTTCCAATTAATATCGTAAGACGCGAGGATGATCCAAATGAGGGTATTATGACGGGATAAGGGTTATGTTAGGCCAAAGAAAAGTCCATTAGAGATACATAAAGTAGGAAAACGAGAATACCAAGAAAGTGTTGGGGGCGTGGTACCAGAACATTATAACTAATCTCCTTTCATACATCCAGTTCAAATGTATAATTAAAATATTTTACAACTCTATGTGTTCTATTCCTGAAGATATCTCTCATCCTTTTTTCTTCCTAAGCGGTCTAACTCAAAATATTTACATATTATTTAAGTTGCACTCCTGAAGAGATTCTTTGTCCGTTTAACAAAGAAAAATCTTTTCCCCTTGATCTTTGAATACACGGTACGTTTAATGACCGAACCTAATGTTTAACATTTTTCGATGAATGCGTAAGGCATACTTTCACCGATTTGATAATTATGTTGGAAGTTGTAACATAAACAATTGCCTGTATTATGGATTTCACTTAACATGTTTGAAATATTACTTATCCTTATTGATTACACCTTTCGATACTATTTTGCCATGATATTTTCACCACGATAGGTAATGTGCGGCTACAATGAAAAACAAAAGACCTAGCAATACTCGTGTCTCTTGTATCAACACATAAACATTATACCTGGTGAAAAACCAGTACCTGTCTGGGCTTGAATTTATTTCCCGCTAATGCAAATTTTGAGCAAATACTTTACTCTTATTTCCAATTAATATCGTAAGACGCGAGGATGATCCAAATGAGGGTATTATGACGGGATAAGGGTTATGTTAGGCCAAAGAAAAGTCCATTAGAGATACATAAAGTAGGAAAACGAGAATACCAAGAAAGTGTTGGGGGCGTGGTACCAGAACATTATAACTAATCTCCTTTCATACATCCAGTTCAAATGTATAATTAAAATATTTTACAACTATATGTGTTCTATTCCTGAAGATATCTCTCATCCTTTTTTCTTCCTAAGCAGTCAAACTCAAAATATTTACATATTATTTAAGTTGCACTCCTGAAGAGATTCTTTGTCCGTTTAACAAAGAAAAATCTTTTCCCCTTGATCTTTGAATACACGGTACGTTTAATGATCGAACCTAATGTTTAACATTTTTCGACGAATGCGTAAGGCATACTTACACCGATTAGATAATTATGTTGGAAGTTGTAACATAAACAATTGCCTTTATTATGGATTTCACTTAACATGTTTGAAATATTACTTATCCTTATTGATTACACCTTTCGATACTATTTTGCCATGATATTTTCACCACGATAGGTAATGTGCGGCTACAATGAAAAACAAAAGACCTAGCAATACTCGTGTCTCTTGTATCAACACATAAACATTATACCTGGTGAAAAACCAGTACCTGTCTGGGCTTGAATTTATTTCCCGCCAATGCAAATTTTGAGCAAATACTTTACTCTTATTTCCAATTAATATCGTAAGACGCGAGGATGATCCAAATGAGGGTATTATGACGGGATAAGGGTTATGTTAGGCCAAAGAAAAGTCCATTAGAGATACATAAAGTAGGAAAACGAGAATACCAAGAAAGTGTTGGGGGCGTGGTACCAGAACATTATAACTAATCTCCTTTCATACATCCAGTTCAAATGTATAATTAAAATATTTTACAACTATATGTGTTCTATTCCTGAAGATATCTCTCATCCTTTTTTCTTCCTAAGCAGTCTAACTCAAAATATTTACATATTATTTAAGTTGCACTCCTGAAGAGATTCTTTGTCCGTTTAACAAAGAAAAATCTTTTCCCCTTGATCTTTGAGTACACGGTACGTTTAATGACCGAACCTAATGTTTAACATTTTTCGACGAATGCGTAAGGCATACTTTCACCGATTTGATAATTATGTTGGAAGTTGTAACATAAACAATTGCCTGTATTATGGATTTCACTTAACATGTTTGAAATATTACTTATCCTTATTGATTACACCTTTCGATACTATTTTGCCATGATATTTTCACCACGATAGGTAATGTGCGGCTACAATGAAAAACAAAAGACCTAGCAATACTCGTGTCTCTTGTATCAACACATAAACATTATACCTGGTCAAAAACCAGTACCTGTCTGGGCTTGAATTTATTTCCCGCCAATGCAAAGTTTCAGCAAATACTTTACCCTTATTTCCATTTAATATAGTACGACGCGAGGATGATCCAAATGAGTGTATGATGACGGGATAAGGGTAATACTAGGCCAAAGAAAAGTCCATTAGCGATACATACAGTAGAAAAAAAGAATACCAAGAAAGTGTTGGGGTGGGATACCAAAACTTTATAACTAATCTTCTATCATACATCCTGTTTAAATGGCTAATTAAAATATATTTCAATTATCTGTGTTCTATTCTTTAAGATATCTCTCATCCTTCTTTCTTGTTTAGCAGTCTATCTCAAAATACTTAAATTTTATTTAAGTTGCACTACTGAAGAGTTTCTTTATCCGTTTAATAAAGAAATATCTTCCCCTTGACCTTCGAATACACGGTACGTGTAATGACCGAAGCTAAAACTGCAACAATATTCAACGAATGCGAAAGACATACTTTGATTTGATAATTATGTTCCAAGTTATAGCATAAACAATTGCCTGTATTATGTATTTCACTTACCTCATTTGAAATATTACTTGTCCTTTTGCCATTATGACCAAACATTGTCGTCAAAGGCTGAATATAGTTCTAGACCTGTCTACAACGTTAGGAATCCTGTACTATTTAGCACGCTGACTTTCTCGACTCAACTTTATTCAGGGTGTGTTTTGTTAGTTCGAGTGCACAACTATATAAAAGAAAAAACGGATAATAGCACAGAATGAACTAGACATTATTGATTGGCATTATCGACTTAATTATGCACAAGCAAATGGGAACAAAGAAGTTTTTGTAAGTACAAACAGAAGCAGCCGATCAGGGCTTACCTGGTTAGGTATCAAAATCTGCCACTCTTCGTTTACTACAAGTCTTACGAGCTACCAAATGAACTATAACGGCTCAAAGACAACCACGTACCTATTAAGCTTCTACAGGATAACGAATATAACGCACAGCACTGCGGGTAAGCTGTCAATTTAAAATTTAGTAATGTAGATTATGTAAATGTTCTTAATTAAAGGATGCATGCTTTTATCTCAGTTGCTAATTGTTTAAGAAATGAGGAGATGGATATATTAGTCAATTAGATAGCTCGGGCCTGTGTTCTTGAAATTAATGTGAGGCATGTACATCTCCAAAAGTCACTTCAAAGTATCCAGACAGTGAGCTATCATATTCGGCAGAAGAAGCAGAGCTATCAACCCATAAGAGCAGGCACGTGGGTTCAAGGCAAGTAAAATATTTCAAACGGCGTGTAAGGCAACTATTTTCTATTGCATCAAGCTGTTTAACACATCATGTTTTTCGTTTTAAACTGGCTCAGAGACAAAGAGGTTGCATATGAACTTTGAGCATCTCTTTGTGTCAATATTTACCATTCGGTATGTAAAATGCATGTAAAGATTGGAGCTGGATGCATCAACATCTTGCAATTCTATGATTTATCAATGGGCTTTTATTCAAAGACCTTTCATTGATTTGCCAGTTAAGTAAATTATAGTGTTTTGTCTTGATCTTTTATAGCTGTCCATAAAAAGAAACCTTTTAATCATCTGGTTTATTAGGTTTTTTCAATCAAAATTTTGTATTAGACAGGTAAATGCAGCATAAAGTTTAATACAAAGACTGACATTAACACCTCAAGATCATTGGCATCAATAAATCGATTCTATATATTCAGTTGCCATTTTGTACATCCTTCCTTTATGGCATCAAGTCAATCATTTTGGTAACATGCTGAAAGGCTTACGTTGAAATAGTGTTTAGAAGCTGAAATAGATTCATTGAAAATAATGAAAATATTGCAAGACATCCATAAATTGAAGCAATATATCGCAGCCCTTCATACAACGAAACTGTTCGTTTTCAAGTCCTACGAGCTATCAAATGAACTATAATGGCTCATATACAACCACGTACCTACTTAGAAGGAATGTAATTTACAGTATAATATATGCGGGTAAACTGTCAATTGAAAATTTAGTAATGTGACCTATGTAAATGTTCTTAACTTAAGAATGGGTGTTTTTTCCTCAGCCGCTAATTGTTTAATAAATAAGGATATTAATAGTGTGATTGTTATTGTAGGGTTTAACGCCATCTTTCAGCACACGATAGACTATACATGGCGGCCAGTATTATTGGTGGAGGAAGAACCCGGGGAAACCCCTCGGAGAGAACCACCGATCCACGAGAAGCTACTGGCAAGCTTTCTCACATAACTACATTAGCCGAATCTTAGACTAGAAAACACGCAGACAGAGATGAGATGGCAGTGATCAGTAACATAGAGCGCTTTAGACCCCTCGGGGCTCCTGGATATGGATATATGAGTCAATTAGTAGTTCAGGCATGTGTTCTCGACATTAATGTGAGGCACGTACATCTCCCATATCACATAAAAGTATCAAGACAGTGATATATCATATTCGGCTAGGGAAGCAGGGATATCAACCCATACGAGCAGGCACGTGAGTTCAAGGCAAGTAAAATATTCCAAACGGCGTGAATACAACTATTTTCTACTGCATCAATTTGTTTAATACGTAATGTTTTATATTCAAAACTATCGCAGAGAGAAAGGAGTTGCATTTGCAGTTTGAGCATTTCTTTGTGCTAATACTGACCTTTCGGTACGTAAAATGCATGTACAAATTGGGGCTGGATGCATGAACGTCTTGCTGTACTATGAGCTATAAATGTGCTTTTCTGCAATGACCTTTCATTTATTTGCCAATGAACTAAATGATATTTTTCTGTCTTTATCTATTATAACTGTCCATAAAAATGAAACTATTTATTATCTGCTTTATTCGGTTCTTTGAATGAAGTTTTTGTAGTAGGCAGGTAAACGCTGCATCAAAATTTATATGAAGACTGTCCATTACGCCTCAAGGTCATTTGTGTCAATAAATCGGTTTTTTATATTCAGCTGCCTTTTTAAAAATCTTTCCTTTATGACGTCTACCGTTTTACTTTCAACTATTCGGTTTTTTTATATCGCTGGTTGATTATAATTTTGATTTTACGTTTTTACATAAAACCTGTTGTATAGCGCTAAATGGTCTAAAAGTGCTGGTGCGCCGTTAAAATACAATCAATCAATCAATCAACCTTTATGATGTCCAGTTAATAATTTAGGTAATATGCTTAAAAGCTTACGTTCAAATAATGCTTCGAAGCTGAAATATATTTTTTAAAAATATAACTAAAAAATTGTACAACATACATAAATTGAAGCAATATATATCGGCCATTCATATAACGATAATACAATTTCAGTGCCAGTTTTGCTTCGGTGAACATTGCATAATACGGTAACATTCTACTTGAATATTTTCACCGCTTTGGTAAAATGTCAGGTTGTCGACCAACTTTGTAAAATATGCAGAATATCGTCTGCTATCAACCTTGTTGGGAGATGTTTATTAACCGTGAAATTATATTTATTTGCAGGGTTTAGTAACACAAAACAAAAACGTATACTGACAGAAGGAAATACATATTTATTTACCTTTCATTATATTTCACCTGCGTCGCCCTCCCCAAAAGCTGAAATGGGTTAGAGTACAAAGGTGTTTGCTGGAGAATAATATGCAGTCTTTGCTCTCGGGCAAGTTTTCTCAAAAAAAGAACCAAGAGCTCAGTATAATACATATGCCATTGATGACTAGATTGTTACCGAGCTATGTATCGTAATAGGCAAACTGCACAGGCTAGAAGTCCAACATAGATCTGGGAGTAGTTATATGTGCCACTTCTAGGTCAAATAAGCTTATATAGCGAAGTGCACCCTACAATGTATGAATCAAATTTGGAATTAATATGGCGACGACACGGAACGCGGGGGTAGGGGCAATAGGAAAAGTGTTACAAATGGCTGACCTCAATAGGACAGTTACTTAGTAACAGTCTTCTACTTGACCTCAATACGCATAATGCTAGATAATTGTTTGAAAATCTATGTTAAATTTCTCCACAGGTCTAACATGCGAGAGCCTCAATAGTGTAGAAGTATAAACATCTTACTTAGTATTTAAATTATTTTTGTCATGCTTAGACTATTGTGTCATGTTATTTAATATGTTTTGTATGCCATTTCAGAAGTAGGAATTATATATATATATATATATATATATATATATATATATATATATATATATATATATATATATATCGTCAATTTACTTGGAAATATTTCACACCAAAAAGGTTTAAAACTCTAATCAAGATGTTACAACGCCCAATTCAGACCTAGCTTAAGAAAGTCCATGGCAGCTGGTCCGTCCCACGTATTGGTTCAAATCGCCCTGGGAAATGTTCTAAAGTAACTCCCATGTGTGGCCTAGAAAGTGGGGCCTTCTAATATTACGGCTGACATTCACGACAACGTTTTCCTCTTTGGGCTTAAACAGTACAGCATAAAATATAAAAACTGTATTGGCCATTCTGGTGCACAATCCTTAGGTAAGAGTAAGGGTGTTAAATAAAGAAGGAGGCGCTTAGAACAACTATATGCCGGCAATGGAGTATGTACTGAATTTTACCTCCAGGAGAGTGGAATAAAATAGATGAGTGGCATCGTTGCAACTAAAAGAATAATATTGTTATTCTTGTTTCTTCGCCCACTGATATCATTGAGGGCAGAAGTGTCAGGGTAATGAATAAGGCGGTATGCATAACGGGGCGACGAACTCAAATATCTAATCCGAGCTACTGTAGCCTCAATGTATTCACCATATTAAACCGCTTCAGGTGCGAAATTGAAAACAAAATGTATTTTAAACACATGTAGACAAAAATGAAGCGGCTCTGACGGGAAGCACGCTTTACAGATGGGTCTATACTGAAAAGTATATGCTTCATCATGAGTATTTACAAATTTAATGTTACTGAGTTTTCGATATCCTGGAGATGTCACAGTCTAATATGGGAGCTAAATTAGTACTTTGATTCCTAAAGAGTCGACTGTCATGGCGCTTAGAGCTATCTTCAAACGTTTTGCGCCATACCTTTCGGCTGGTTATTTCTCGTGTCTTACGTAGATTGCCAAGGAGAGACTCATCCCTCTTGTGCTCTTTAATTTGCTTGTTCTTTGGTCAATCTTCTGTTTGGCTGCTGCTGTTTTCCGTCCTAAATGCAACCTCCGCTCCCATCACTGGCTCGTCGTAATCTTCGGATCCGTCGGATGGTTTAATATTTTATTGACAGCGATGTCCAAAAAAAGCATTTCTTTACCATTAAGACGACAGTAATGTAGTTGTCTATTTAAGTTTTAGCATGTGAAAATCACCCGCCAAATATATATGACTTACACCCATGTTTGCCATGTAATTATATTCATGTCTGGTACACATGGCACACATATGTGAGACTCTTTAATACCACATATGAAAATTTCAACATAAATATTTACAGCAGGAAAACATAATGCACAAGCTTTTTTCCAGTGTAAAAATCACATTCAAACAGGGCAACAATCAGAATCATATGTGCGAAACCAAATTTGTGACACATGTGATCCTTGTCAAAATCGTATGTAAGAACCCAGATACGAAGATATATGTGAAGCCCAATATTTATTGTACAAATTGTCAATCGTTACAAATATATATTTCCCTTTAACGTAAAATCAGAAAAGATTGAATGATTATACAATTAAATAAAGGTGGAATAATATAATTCATAGGAGCTCTAATCCGAATATAGTCATGTCCTGAAGTCTTTAGCCTCAACCTGAATACATTAACTTTCATATATCCATTGTGTGGTTGAAGGGAATTATATCTGGCACACTGTATTAGTTTTAACAGAACATTTGGAGAAAATCTTGCGTGTAGTTAATACATTGCTCATTTGGTAGCTACGAAAACCCGTCGAGGTTTTGGTGACTGCCCTACGCTCGCACAATTTTAAAAGTATTAATAAAATACAGATTTAATCAAATTTAAGCACAAATGTGTTGAGGCAGACAAATAGAACCTGTTATGTATATTTATATTAATATGCATTTGAAGCTCTCTATAAGGTCTTACGGAGTGTCCCATCTTCTAGGTTATTGTGTTGTGTAAACTCACTGAGGGCCCCATGTTTTAGACCATAACCTATTATTTTCATCGTACTTTACCTATCTTTAACGTTAGACCCGATTGAGATAAGGAACCGAACGTAATATACATCACAGTGAAAAGGCTTGTTGCATACCACATTGGTAGTAATATCTTCAGTGTCAAAGATTAATTTTGAATCGCAATTTTCTGTTTTGATGCAGTATTTTTAGAGCTAGTAAAGACCAATAAATCAAACATTATTCAATCTTATACTGTTGCTGTAGGTTGCGTCGAATGGCACAATTGGGGTCTTTGAAGGCAAGGTGACATGTTTACTTTTCTCTTCTTATATCTTAAAGCTTGTTGAGGATCAAGGAATAATTTAACTTAAATTACTGTCTCTTTATCTGTGGGCATTACATGATGGCATCACACGATGACATTCAAGGTTTTATTTTCAAGCTAAAGGTTGAAGATATAGTGTTTCCACTTTTAAGATGTGATAATAAAACAATTCTTAGCTTATTTTCGGATCTCTGCCCAGTAACACTATAGCTCTGTTATAATCGTAGCTGATGTCAGTATTCAATGTTCTTCCCCATGAATTTGTGACAAGTTGGTATGTTCAGTCTAAATTTTTAAATAATGGTATGGCTTGCAAACTGTAACACTGTCAAATTGGTTTGGGTTCTAATGAAATCGACTGTTTAGTTACTTTGAACATCATTAAAATAATATTTGTAATTTAGCATTGAAATGGTCTCATAAGATAAGGTTTTTATATCTAACAGGATATGTGTTAAGAATCATTAACGTTGCATAGTAAGTATAGTATTTATTTAGAATTAGAAAATAAAAAGGGAATTAGGTTTAAAAAAAAAATTGTACCATTGCAAATCTACATATTACTTGTAATGATTTATTGCAGTCAACGCTTTTGCAGCCATGATTGCAACCAATGACATATCTTTATGTATCTACTATGATAGGTATGCATCCATTTAAGTTTGGTGATTTTTGTTTTATAAGTGCTTGTGGGAGAATGATGCAATATGATCAGCATGTTTATTTGCATATACTGGAGTGTACTAAAAAGATTTTCAGATCATTATTTTTAAAAACTCAGAGGGGGGTTGCGCGGTGACGGTGGGAGGTGTGTTAGGTGTTTGCACCTTTTCGATCAGTTTATTTAAGTAGAAGGTGTTACAAAACACCGTTTCATGCAGTTTTATGTACTTTGGCAAACATCTTGATATGAACATGTAAATGAGCTGATATTATATTTTTAAATCATTCATTTTGGTTTAGTATATGTATTTTCCGACTACTTTTATTACAAACATAGAAACACTTTCTGCTCAGCCTAGGGAAATGAAATTCGCTAAATATGTTTATACTCTTGTTTATTTGACCTGCTAATAATTTAATGCCATTTAAGTATCTTGTATTTTATCAGTCTTCTGCCATTTTAGGTATAAACGTATGTCTGTAAAAAAGCCTTGCTCAGAAATTGTCTGACCTATGCAATGAAGTTTAGTAGGCCTGTTTATATAACCTTAGCTTTATTTGATTGATATTTTAGTGATAGTCTGTTACAAACATAAATGCTTTTAGTACTGTTATGTATATCTATGTTTTGTCTAACTTCTATCACCCAATTTGATTTCAGTTTTGCAATTTTTATTCATGACAGTACATTTTACAGGTTATGGTTTTAGTTAGAGTTTGCTTTTGTGACTAGGTCAGATTCATTCATATTTTGCAGTCATTCTTTTTTCTGTGTTCCGGTTGTAAGTCTGCACAGGTGTTTTCTGTTCTGGTTAGATATTATTGGAGAGAAGAAAAGAAAAACAACATTTGTTTAGACTGTCCATTGGAAATAGTGTTCGATATTTAGACTATACTATTATTCTGGAATTATTGTGAATTATTCAAAGGTGTTATGGACATGGCCATCTTGACAAAGTCACGATTCTTGGCTGTTTTTTAATTTAAAGTGAGCTTTCATTCATTTGGACTTTCGAAATTCACTTCATAATACAGTATGGTTGTTTTTATTTATCGGTTTGAAATTACATTATTTGTTAAGGTTTACAAATCTTTTTGGTTTTGCTTTTTATTGTTACTTAGTTTGTGATCATAATGTCGAAACATAAATTGGAGGAGGGGACTCGTCTGTAACATGAATTTTAGAAATATTTAGAGAAATGAAATTGTTTTGAAATTAAAATTCATTTTATTTTGGAGATTTTCTATCGCTGCTCTTCTGACCTTGCATATTGAAACCGAAAGGCTTTTACAATGTCATCTAAAGTGGAGAACGTTACTTCAGATCCTACCCAGGAAAGGTTCGAGTCCCTAAAATCCAACTTGCCAGATGGTATTTGCAAATGCCGACATGGACGTCGTTATGCAAGAGAGGTCATCCTTGCTGTCTATGCTTACTATTCTCCGTAACCGAAAATATATATTACGCAAGTGTTGAAATTTAGAGGGTTAAGAGATTGTGTTGGCTTTAATCTAACTGGGGTGGGGAATATAACTGTATGAAATTATGAAAGCCAATTCTAAAGAAAGATTTCTGGTTATTTTTTCAAAACATTTTAGGAATGTTACCCCTCTAGGTCTTAATCTATGTAACGGAAAAAATAAAATCAATAAGTTAAAGAAATTAAACCAATAGTTCATTTCTCTAAGTTGTATATAAAAGTTTAAGCGCTACTTCCAGTTTTGGTAATTAAATTCCAATTAATCCTAAAGGTCCTATCACAAGTCCAAAAGTATAGACTGTACCGAATGAATTCAGATAGTCGTAAATGTTCTGATGTACAAATAATCTTGAATGTCCTGATGTATCAATAGTCTTTAATGTGTTCATAATAATCCCAAAGTAATGTGCTAACCTTAATGTCAAAGAGCACTTTCTGATATGAATGTTTGTAATATGAATGAATACTTAAAAAAAAAAAATAATTCCTTTTAAATTATACTAGACCATAACCATAAACTACATGTATTGCAGAGACTGATCTTAAAATGCGAATTAATCATATGTTTTGACCTAACACAAAATACAATACGTTGAAATTATAATGGACATACCCAGTAGCTAAAGCCTGAACTCAAATTCCAGTGCACTTACTGTTTGCTCCTTACCAGCATAACAAAAATCGGGTATGCAAAAACTCCATCCAGAACCATCAATCAAGCACAGAGGTTAAGCACCCAATATAAATACACATAATAACTAACACCTTAATTTAGATCCCAAGGAGTTACCATTCGCGGTGCCATTTTAAACGATCTATAGGGAGAATCATTATTATATAAAACATTAATAATGTACAAATCATCAGACAATTAATTATTTTAATACAAGTAAATACTAATTAAAGCAGTGATTTACAAATAAATTTTAACCAATATAGTTTGTGCAAGTTCTTTACAGCGCTTAACAGATTAAAACGATGTGCCAACGGTAACTTGACATCATGATACGGATGATAGACACATGATAAACTGGGGGAAACGCCACCATATTTAATGGAAAGAAGTGGATATGATTCTTGTCTCATAATTCTGGTTTAGCAGTCTACGTATGCTTACTGTGGGCGGAAATAAATGCCACAGTCTCTCACGGAGAGAGTGACAATCCGATTAAGGCGTACACGTATCACAGGTGAATGGGAAAAAAAAGGGAAAGAGAGACCCAAGGTCCTTAATATGTATCTGCCTGCAGTAAGATTAAAATTATATCGGTTGGTTCAAACACCATACAATTTCATACTTAATAAGCCAGCCAGTCAAATTTCCTTATCAAAATATTGTCAATAATCGATGCCTAAGAGATCGCTTGATTGACGTTTAAAGGCTTATTCAATTGGCACGTTGATTACCTATTTTTATTTATGTATACTCATGAAAAACTCGTAAATTTTCTTGCGGACAGCAGAGAGTGAAATGTAAATGCAAATGATTGCGACAACGAGCTGATCATCACCGTGCCACAGAATACACTCGCCATATATTGCTTTCCGGTTTTGTATTGTCATAAGCAAACACGTCAATTTTAAGTTAATAATAAAAATAATACTAATAATACTTCTACTACTCCTTCTACTAATAATAAATCGGACTTCAGGGCACGATTTCCCATATAATGTATTAAAAACGAATGTCACATTTTCTATTATTGTTTTTATAAGGTGTAGACATCATTACCATCACACTGCGACATATATAAGTAGTAATAGGGGGCACTATAGCGTCAAGGGAAAATCCAGTCAAAAAGTGCTTGGGGCACTATGGCGTCAAGATTTATAGCGTCAAGGGAAAATCCAGTCAAAAACAGCTTGGGGCACTATAGCGTCAAAACAGCTTGGGGTACTATAGCGTCAAGGGAAATTGAACAGGGTGGGTCTGTATAGCGTCAAGGGAAATGGAACATAGTGGGTCTATATAGCGTCAAGGGAAAGATAACAAGGGAAATATAACATGGGAAATAAAACAAGGGAAAAAAAGGGCGGCAATGAAAACTACTATCTTTTCGAGACCTATGAGTGGCCCTGAAAAGGGCCTTTGGATACTTCTTCTTTTATTTTCTGCCTTTGTTCCACCACCTTTTGATTTTACCAATAATTCCCTTCTTCTTCTTTTCTTCCTCGGGAATCCAGTCAGGATGTCCCATAGCTCTAAACTTCTCTTGTATCTTTATCCAATTGTTATTTAATCTTTCAAAGTCCTCTTTCTTTTTTTGGTTTTCATTGTCCTTTCTTTCCTTTCTCTCCTTACTCCAGTTATCTTTTATCTTCTTCACTTCTTCTAATAGTTCCTTTCTCATCAGTTCTTCAGCTTTCTTGAGCGGGTCCAAACCCTTTTGGACATGGGGGTACTCTGTCAAGATATTATCCAAAAAACACTTGACGTTTTCGACAATATCTATTACTTGCTTCAATGTCCCTACTCTAACATAGGGTGGATTAATGCAGCCTCGTAACTTTTTGGCTTCTTCTTCTAGCATTCCTCCTAAGAGCTCCCTGGCTATTTTCAGTCTTTTTGCAAAGTCCAAACTCTTCGCAATCTTCCATTTATGATGTAGTTTTTCCACTTCATATTCCCCGTCTAATATCCAGAAATAGCTGTGTCTTAAATTGTTGAATAAACTTGATGCTTTCGCCGCCATCTTCTATGGTTATTCCGTGGAATGGTTCTAATGTCAGTCACTTTGAGTATATATATCTTAAGCACGGACGTGAAAGTAAACACCCCCCTACATTCACTTTTCATATTATATACTATCCACAAACCATACTATATACTATCCAAAATCACACCCTATACTAACCACACACACGGGGAAGCAGCCAAAACACACCATACTATATACTATCCAAAATCACACCCTATACTAACCACACACACACACACACACACACACACACGGGGAAGCAGCCAAAACAAACCATACTATATACTATCCAAAATCACACCCTATACTAACCACACACACGGGGAAGCAGCCAAAACACACCATACTATATACTATCCAAAATCACACCATATACCATCTAAATAGAGTCAGTGTTTATAATCACACTACTCCTCTCTCACACCCATTGGCAATTGACAAAGTATTTCTTTTCTTGTTATTTGGGTAGCCCTGAGAAGGGCTGTTTTTAAAACTTCAAATTGCACCTGGTTAATGCTGGCATCTCCCAGGTCTAGCCCCACACACACATCTCCTACTCCAATCATTCTCCCAATTCACTCTTGTGATTGGGAGTGCAGAGGGAGAATGAGTGGCTTCACTATCCCAATCTTCTGTTTGAGGGATAGTGAAAGTCTCTTCATTTCTGCCTCTATTCCGCAACCGTGGATGAGGCTGTGGTTGTTGCGGTCGAGGCTGTGGTTGTTGCGGTGGGGGCTGCGCCTGTAGTGGACGAACTGGTTCTGGTGGTGAAGGTGTCCTCACCACGGGTTTGACTTTACTAGTCTGTCTCATCATGCGATGAGACAAGATGGGGCTTTTCTTCTCCTCTTCTTCTTTCTTTTTTCTTTCCTCCTCTTCTTTTTCAATCCTAGTCTGTTCTTCTTCTGCTTCCATTGCCAGTTCGTCCAGGAGACGCCTAGCATTCTCCAAATGCATTTGAAGTTCTCTTAATTTCTGTACTCTGCTCATCTTCTTTGATGCGCCAACGATGGGTAGCCAGACTATTGATTGATATGATGCGTTTAAAGTGATTCGTCCCGAGGGCTCTTATCACTGTTTTATCCGTCAAAAGACGGTTATTTACTTTATCCTGAGGGTGGGAATGGAGCCGCCACCCTGCAGGCATTTATGTGTTCATGGAACACTATTTACTTGGGCCGTCACATCGGAGTAGCTATTGAGCTACTACTGTGTGATTGTAGGGCCACATACAATATGAGTCGGAATAGTTCCAGCACACACTCATATTAATTCATACTGTTCTGGTTGGTTGTTCAGGACGTGTTAAGCACGTGTAGTTGCTGCGGCAGGTTTTTGTGGGCGAGGCGAAGTGCCTGGCAAGGGCAGCTTCTTTGGACGTATCCTATCCCTATTTATATACTCTGTGCTGCTTTTGAGTGTACAACGTTTATGCAACAGTGTTTTATAATGTTGGGTGTTTGATGTGTATATTGGTGTAGTAGTTTGGTATGTGCAACCTTGTGTTGCTGGGCCTGATGATCTGGTCTTTGATCACCTAATATATACTATTTGGGGTTCTAAGTAAACCATATTTCTTAGGTAATTTAGTTAGTTTTGCAGCCTTGTGCTGCTGGCCCTGATAGTCTTGGGTTTTTGACTACCTTATAAGTTCTAATTTTGCGGGACCTGAATTATGTTCTTCCCTATTTTTATTTGATGTGCGACCTTGTGTCGCTGGACCTGATAGTCTTTGGATTTTTAGACTACCTTATATGTTCTTGATTTGGGGTCTCTATCATATTTCTCTACCTGGTTAAGTTGCTCCGTTCTCGGTGCAGCTGTAGGTTCTAATTAAGCTTTTGATGTGGTTGATACTTATGTTTTTAACACTGTGCACTTGGTTGTACTCCTAATGAGAAGGTATCTAGGGAAAGTGTCTAAAGAGGAAAGAAGAGAAAGTATAGTGTTGTCCTACATCCTTACTGCCTATGATGTTTGTATTTTTACTTCATCTTATCCTTTTCTTTTAAGTGGGATTTATTTGGTGATTTGTTTAAGTTTTTATGACCTGTTTTGTGTTTTTAGTTCTTGGTTCCCCTTTTTGTTTGATTGGGACCCTATTTCTATATTTGTATTGGCCCCTTGGTTTAGTTCAGGTATGTGGTTCAGTTACTAGGTAGTAGCCATGGGTCCCTGCGGGAAATGTCCCGGGCCGTTAAGCGACACGTCAAGGATTGTCCATTTCCACACCCAGGCACCTCCCCACGACCGGTCCGTGAGGCGCGGCGGCCAGGCAACAACAAGGGACCTCTGCCGGAAGTATCCGGGGCCGTTAAGCGACACGTCAAAGGTATTCCTTGTTGAACCCAGTTTCCACACCCCGGTCCTGGCCGTTTCTTGTTTTCCCTGTCCTAAAGGGGCTTATTAGTGATTTTATAGGTAGGTATTAGGGTCCTGTTTTGTTGATTGTTGGGGTTAGGAATTTAATGGATACGTTATATATTCCCTATTTTTCCTATATTTAGTAGAAATTCCAATATATTCTTGTGTGTTATTAGAATGTTTGGATTTGTAATATGTATAATTTCTGGGTATGTATATGGGGCTGTTATATTCTGCTGTTGTGATCTAAATTTGTCCCTTTCTTGTTTGGTTTTACTGCAATTGTTGAAGATATGATGTAGATCTTCCGGGGTATGACAATGGTAGCAGTTTATATTATGTGGAAAGGGTCCTATATATTTTCCCATGCTGTTGGCCAGCTTGGTTTTTCCTAAAGTTATCCTGTTTATAATTGTCTGCTCTTTAGGAGAGCCCTTGGGCGGTTTTTTGTGCCTGGTGACTTCCTTAACAGTAGTGTACAACACTCTCCCTTTTGTACTATTGTTCCAATCATGTTGCCATTTTTTATCTATTTGGGTGTTTATTATACTGTAGAGTTCGGTTGTGCTATAGTGCAGTGGCTCGAAGTTCGGTTCGTGTAGTTTTTCCTTAGCTAGTTTATCGGCCATTTCATTACCCTTAATTTCGATGTGGGATGGTATCCACATGAACTCTACAATAGTATTTCCGGAATTTAGTAGTTTTAGTTTGGCGTTTATTTGAATGAGGAAATCTTCCCTACATTTGGTGGTATTTGTTTGAATTGAAGATAGGACGCTAAGCGAGTCACTAATAATTACTGTCTTATTAGGTTTGAATTCTTCAATCCATTGTAATGATTTGAGGATGGACCAGAATTCAGCTGTGTAAATAGAGCAGTAGTCTGGGAGACGTCTGCCTATTTGTATGTTGAGCTCTGGTATGACCATTGCAGCAGCTGTTCTGTATGGGTTAGTAATTTTAGATCCATCCGTATAGATTTTGGTATGTTGTTGGTATTGAGTATTTATAATGTTTAAGGCTTCTATTTTGAGAGTTTGTTCTTGATTTTGTTTATTGCCTTTTTCTGTGAGGGAGGTGTTGACTTTAGATTGTACGTTGTTCCAAGGTTCGTGTTCGTACACTACGTTATTATTTAGAGGAGTTAGTTCGACTGGTATTATTGTCTTTAAGAGATGATATTGTTTTCCCATAGGTAGTTTTTGTTTCAAGCTTTTCCTGATTGGGATGTTGGTTTGATTTATAGCCAGGAGGGTGGGGTGTGTGGCGGGGTGGGTGGACAGCCGTGCTACATATTTTAAAAGGAGCTCTTGCCGTCTCAAGTAAAGGGGCAACTCTCCCGTTAAGACATGTAGCTCGTCTGTCGATGTTGTTTTTAGAGCTCCGGTACACTTTAATAGTGCTGATCTTTGGATTTGATCTAATTTTTTGAGTTGTGTTATGGGTGCCGATGAGTATACTTGGCAGCCATAATCTAGTTTAGATCTTACCAGAGCTCTATATAGTTTTAGGGATGTTTCTTGGTCAGCACCCCAATGTGTGCCTTTTAAGCTCGTTATCAGATTTAGATCCCGACTACATCTATTAACTAAGTCCTCTATATGGTATGCCCATGTTAGATGTTGGTCATAGTACATACCCAGAAATTTCGCAACTTTAACAAATTTTATTTCTTGGTCCTGTATTGTTAATTTAGGGTATTTGATGTTTCTTCTATATGGGGTGAACAGTACGGCTACCGTTTTTTGGTGCGATAGTTTAAAGCCCCATTGATTAGCCCAGTTTCCAATATTGTTTAAGCTGGTTTGAAGTTCAGAGATGTTTTTGTGGTTGGAGGGGTTGCCTGCTCTCCATAGGCCACCATCGTCAGCAAATTGTGACAATTCAACTTTGGTAGTCGCCAAATTTTTATCTAAGTCATTTATCATGATGTTAAAGAGGGTGGGGCTGAGTACACTGCCTTGTGGAGTTCCATTTTCAAGTGAGTGTTTCTCAGAGTAAGTTGCCCCTACCCTAGTTGTAATTGTGCGGTTTGCTAGGAAATCTTGAATAAAATTAAACATTCGTCCAGTAATGCCATAGTTATTTAATTTGGCTATAAGGCCCTTGGTCCATACGAGATCGAATGCTTTCTCGAGATCGAGAAAAACCGCAATGAGATTTCTGCTCTGTTTTTGTTGTGAGTTAAATGCTAGTTTGATGGCAGTTTCAAGTCTTACAAGTTGGTCTGTAGTGGAGCGCTTGTTTCTGAATCCACATCGATTTTCTGAGATGAGGTTATTTTTAGTAAGGTGTGACTTGATTCTGTTGTTGATGATGGTTTCCATGATTTTACAGATGTTATTGGTTAGTGATATGGGCCTATAAGAGTTGACATCATGGTTGTCTTTATTAGGTTTTAAGATAGGTATTACTATCGCATGTTTCCATTTTTTTGGTAGCTTTCCTGTTTCCCATATGTTATTTAGGAAATTTATTATTATGTGAACTATATTAGGTGGTAATTGCTTATATATTATATACCCTATTTTATCTTCCCCAGGTGAAGTTTCTTTTTTTGTTTTAAGTGCTTGGTCCCATTCGTATTTAGTTATTTTGTTGTTTAAGGGGGAGTCCTTGGGTCCCAAGTCTTGGAATATTTTTGGGTTCGCTCTTTCTTCGATGGCTCTATGTAATTGAAATTCTTTAGTATGGTTGCTGCTTTTGCTCATGTTAGTAAAGTGTTGAGCGAATAAGTCAGCCTGTTCTTTATCACTGTTTGTGTTGCTTAATTTGGGGGTATTGTTGGTATTTTTACCTCTAATCCTTTTGATCTTATCCCATACTTGTTTAGAATTTGTTTTGTGGTTTAGTGTACCACAGTAGGCTTGCCAGGTTTCCATTTTGGCTTTTTTAATTAGTTCTTTTAATTTCTGAGTGTGAATTTTGAATTCCATAAAGTACGTGGTTAATTTGGAGCGTTTGAATTTCTGGAGTGCTTTGTTTTTAGCCTGCTGTGTTGTTTTAATTTCGTCATTCCACCAAGGCACAGTAAGTTTTGGTGCCTTATAGTTAGTGGTTGGGATGCTGTTAGTTGCAGCTTTGTTAATGACATAATTTATGTTTTCGTAATATTGGTCTATGTCATTTGCTTCTATCTGGGTAGTATCTTCTTCTTTTAGTATTTGTTTAAATAAGTCCCAGTCTGCTTTTTTATAGTTCCACCTGGGGTTGTTTTTTTGCACCTGTGACTGCACCGTCATTTGCAGGGTGGTGATGACTAGGAAGTGGTCACTGCCCATGGGGTCAGTTTGATCCACCTCCCATCCCGCCACTTGTGCGAGTGTTTTTGTGCATAGGGTGAGGTCAATGGCGGACAAGGCACCGTTTATTGGATTTAGGCGTGTTCCGGTGCCATTATTTAAAATGGTAAGTGTTGATGTATTGGCCCAGGCCTCAATCAACCTGCCCCTAGTGTCCGTCATCTTCCCCCCCCCCCCCACAGCTTATTATGTGCATTGAAATCTCCGCATATGACAGTGCGCTCACTGGTGATTATGGTGTTTAGGGCTAAGAATATTTGTTCATTGCTTAGGGCGGGATCTGTTCCTGGGTCATAAAAATTGATGATTTGTATATCATAGTTACCCATTTTGAGTTTTATTGATTGTACCTCTACATGTGAGTTTGTTATTTCTTTAGCTGTGATAGGTACTAGTTCTACAGATTTTATGGTGTTTTTTACATAAATGGCTAGTCCTCCCCCCGGTCCTTCTTTTCGTGATTGGAGGTACCCTGGGGCGTATCCCATTATATTGGGCAATGTTTTGGTTTTATTTTTAAGCCTTGTTTCTTGAATGCAGAGGATATCTGGTTTGTTTTTGGTGTTTATTAGTTTAAGTTTTAATTCATTCATGTTTGTTGATATACCTCTGGCATTCCATTGCCATATAGAAACATTACCAGTAGTTGTGTTAGCCATTTCTACTGGGGTCATTTACTGTAATTAGGGTCTTAATTTGGTCTTTAATTTGTTTTAGTTTTTTAAGTAGTCCCGGTTTATTGCCAGTTTGGTGCAGTATTGATTCCATGATTTGATTGATTTGATTGATTTCTACCCCTAATTTGTCTTTTAAGGTTGGCTTACTTTTAGGGTCTATTGTTTTCGCTCTATGGAGTTTATGTTCTTTCCTTGCAGTGCGGTAGTTAACCCTGTTACTTTCCATGTATTCAATGATTTCTTTCTCTCGAATTGTAGCCGGGCATAGTGGGGATTTCACTGGGTGGGTCCCTTTACATTGAGCGCATCTGGGATTTAGTTTTGCGCATTCTCCCTTATCTCCCCTTCCACAGTTACTGCATTTGGTTGGTAGTTTGCATTTGGTGGTATAATGGCCCCAGTGTTTACAATTTGAGCAGAACCTAGGTTTATTTGTGTAGGGTTCTACTCTATAGTGGGATCCTTTGGTACCTATTTGGATTAGGGACTGCAATGGGGTTTCTGTTTCGATCACTGTTATTGAGCATTTGGGGCCCCTTTTGCCTATCCTATATGTTTTAGAGATGTTATTGCCACCTTCTCTTAATTTATCGTTTAGAGTGTTTGTGTCCCATTGAGACATTGTCCCTGTTAATTTTAACACTGCTTTAAATTTAGTGGGTGGCGGTAGGGGGCGGCTGTGGGTGGTTTGGCCTTTTTTTGTGTTATTCCTATGTGGGGCTGTTATGTTGTATGGTTTAGATACCTGTACTGGTATTCCAGCAAGTGTGTTTATTTCTAAATACTTGGCTGCTTGTTGGCCAGTACTACAGTGCAGTATTATGTAGTTGGTATTGGGCCTGATAATTTTGCATAAGCCTGCATGTACCCTAGTTATGGCCCCTGCTATGGTATTTGTGGAGAGGTTAATTAATTTATTGGATTTGCTTTTAATATACAGTGTAAGTTCCGGCCTGTGATAAGTGGGTTTTGGTCCTATGTTAGCTGGTACCTGTGTTTTTTTGTAGGTGTTGCTAGCATTTTGGCCTATTTGGATGTAATTATTTCCCTTTGGGTGGGGGACTGAGGTTTCCTTTGCCTGTGGTGTTATGTTAGTTGTTCCTGGTTTAGGGCTACTATGGGTAGGTTTGGTTAGTTTAGTGGTTTGGGCATATGTAAGTTTTGTTGGGGGGGTGTTTTCAACTGCGTCCGCTTGGCAGTTTGGTTTGGTAATTTGAAAAGTTCGGTTTTGGGTGTTTTCCACCTCGTCCGCCAAGTGTAAATTTGGATCCCCCGTTTTGAAAGTTCGGTTTGGGGTGTTTTCCACCACGTCCGCCGAATATGAATCTGAATTTCCTAACTGTTTGTTGTTGGGGGTTAATATTGAGGTGGAGATATTGAGTATGGGATCGCCGGGGGCCAATGTGGCGTCCAGATCTTCATATTGTAACGTTTCGTTATGCAAATTAAATTCAATGGGCGATAGCGGGTCTAGTTTTGCCGCTTCGTTCATTAGAACTTGTAACTCGGGGGTTGAGTACATTCTAGATTTATTTACTTTGTTTGCATCAATTGGAATGCCTGGTGTTTGGTACATTTTCTTTAGTTTGTTATTTCTACGTGTGGCCTGTCCTTGTCTGACTTTCATACCCTGTTTGTTTGTTTTAACATCTATTGGGGTGGTAGCCATTTTTCCTTTGTTATGTGCCTTTAGTTGGTCGGCCATATTGGATAGTTAATTGTGTAGAAACGTGTGATAGAAGATAGAGTTTTTAGCGAGGATAGTGGTAGTAGTGAGAGTTTTAAAAGTTGAAAGTAACTTATTGTTTCAGCACAGAGTATAGTAAATTGCTAACGACTTACAGTTAAGATGACCGGGCGGTTTGAGGTGGATTGGCTGCTGGGTGTCGTAGATGGCTGGTTGTGGTGGTTGGTTTGATCTCAGGTTAGCAGCTGGGTCCTGTAGCGCAGTTTGTTGGAGTGGCTGGCAAGCGTAGGTGGTTGTTTCTCTGCTGGATCCGGATGCGTAGTAGGGTGGTGAGTTGCAGGCTTCGGTAAAGCAGTAGTGGACTTGACTCATCTGTATTCCAACAAGCTGTGGGGCCAAAACCTCGATTAAAATAGAGCTTATTAACCGAGAAAAACTCCCCTCCTTGACTCCAGTGCTTGAGTTAAGGAATATGCGTTTGCTTGTTGGAAATCGTAGTGGTAGTGGTGTTGATCAAATTCGGGAACAGGTGGCTTCGGTCCTGGGCGGCTCCGACACGTCTGCTCTTCGTAATAGTTCTCGCTGGACTGATGGTAGCCAGACTATTGATTGATTGATATGATAGGTTTAAAGTGAATCGTCCACTTGGGCTCTTTTCACTGTTTTATCCCTCAAAGGAGGGTTATTTACTTTATCCTGAGGGGAAGGAATCGTGCCACATCCCCTGCAGGCATTTATGCACTCATAGAGTGCTATTTACTTAGGCCATCACCACTGGGCAATACATGTACTGCCTCTGGGTGTGACTTCGGCCGTCACCACGGGCAATAATTGTACTGCCTGGGTGAATGTAAGGCCATAAGCCATAGGCCATAGGGTGGGTAGGAATGGAACCTACTCACACCCACCCCTATCATTCTGTTACCTACCGATCTGCAAGAGCAGTGGAGCGAGAGAAAATTAGTTTTCTCATATCGCTTATGTCGGCGTAATGTGGTCGTGCCAGACTATTGAATTGAATAATATGTTTAAAGTGCTTCGTCCGTGAGGCTCTTAGCACTGGTTTGTCCTTCAAAGAAGGTTATTTAATTATCCTGTGGGTGGGAATTGTGCCGCGCACCCACTAGGCGTTTATGTGATCAGAGATCACTATTTAATTTGGCCGTCACATCTGGTCAATAATTGTACTGACACGGTGTGATTGGAAGGCCAGGGTGGGTAGGAATAGAACCCACACACACCCACCCATTCAGTATTCATTGTATGTGCCTACCTCTGCAATAGCAGTAAAGAAAAGCGAGAGAAAATTAGTTTTCTCATATCGCCTGTATCTGCATAGTTATTGGGCGTGCATGCACGTGAATTAACTGCTGCAGGCAGCAAGGGAGGCGAAGAGCCAAGCACGCGCTCATGCATCAAATTCAGTCCAGTTGTACTAATGGACAACCTAACAGCCAATAATGTGTAAGCCACCTGTGCAATTAGCCAAATATCCGAGTTGTAAATATTTATTAATCGTCCTAACATAAGAAAAGGGACCTAGTACCATGAGCGTACATACAAGGTCCCTATGAATTTAAAAATTAAAATGTCTAAGCGACATATAGAAGTGTAGTCAATGGTAGGGGATTTTGGTTATGAATTTATTGAAGGCAAAGCCAAAAAGGTCAAATTAGTCTTTTCAGGGCCAGAAAGTTAATCGAAAAGGGTTTTCTCTCAGCCAAATGAGAACCCTATTAAAAATGGCAATGAAAGTAGCCCTAAGGCTAATATTCCACCGGTTGGAAGGTGGCCCTCCTATCCTCCATTTCAGCCAGAAATGCGGCGGTTCTTTCTTCCAGAAATATCCGTCTAGGGAAGTAGAAACCATGTTTTTTGGCGATGTAGGCTGCCGCATCTTGTAGGTGGTGGAGGGGTCTGTCTTCGTAGGCCTCGTAGTAGTAACTCCCCAGTATGTTTAGAGCATGGTGCCATTGGTTGACTCGTGGTGGCGAAGTTTGCAGCGATCTGAACCCAATATATGTGACGGCAGAAACGAAATTAGAAGCTTTTTTCTTATTCGTCAATAATGGCGTTAGGCCCATCTCGCTGCATAATTTGCTCATCATTTTGTCTTTAGAGGCGTCATCCATTCTCACTGTTTTGGTGGGGGACTCCCATTTGGTCTCCGAGTTGTCCTCTTCCAATATTTTTTCCAGGGTCACTGCCGGCCCTGGTGATGGAGTAGGGGGTGTCGATGTAACTATCACCCCCTTTTTCCCCTTTTCCTTTCCTTTTTTCTTTTTAGGGGGTGGTGGCGGTGGTTTTGGTGTTTCCGGTGCTAACTCGCATTGTAATTCCACAGGAGAAGTGGCCGCTTCCACTTTTTCCGCTGTAACAAGGGTCAGCATACGTTGAGATAGAATTTCTATCTGCTCTTGAAGAGTTTTTAGTGTAGTCTCAGGTACGGATTGGACTGGTTCGGTCTCAACTGAGGCTGCCTCTTCTTGAGTTTCTGGTGGTGGGGTGGGTGTGCCTCGTGTAGGTCGGTTTTTTTCCCGCCTTTTCGGTTGGCTTCCTCTGTCTCTCCTGTACAAGAGTGTCCCCCTTGAGTGTTTACTTTCGTCTTTTTCCCATACAAGTAGAAGTGTTGTTCTTCTACCTGCTGCCCTAAGACTCCAATTTGAGGCTTCTTTTAGCTCTAGGCCTATCAAGGCGTTTAGTGCTGGCTTCGGGATAACATCCATCGCTAGCGTGCTCAATGACTGATACATGTTTTCGAGTTCACTACTCTCTGCTCGTTCGCTGCGGACTGTGCCAGACTAATTGATTGATATGATAAGTTTAAAGTGAATCGTCCACTTGGGCTCTTTTCACTGTTTTATCCCTCAAAGGAGGGTTATTTACTTTATCCTGAGGGGAAGGAATCGTGCCACATCCCCTGCAGGCATTTATGCACTCATAGAGTGCTATTTACTTAGGCCATCACCACTGGGCAATACATGTACTGCCTCTGGGTGTGACTTCGGCCGTCACCACGGGCAATAATTGTACTACCCGGGTGAGTGTAAGGCCATAAGCCATAGGCCATAGGGTGGGTAGGAATGGAACCTACTCACACCCACCCCTATCATTCTGTTACCTACCGATCTGCAAGAGCAGTGGAGCGAGAGAAAATTAGTTTTCTCATATCGCTTATGTCGGCGTAATGTGGTCGTGCAAGCACGAGAAATTACGGCAGCAGGGAGTAAAGGTGATGAAAGCCAAGCGCTCACCTGTATATCAATTCAGTCCAGTTATACTAATGGACAACCTAACAACCAATAATGTGTAAGCCACCTGTGTAATTTACCAAATATCTAAGTTATAAAAAATATTGTTTAACCATCCTAGCAAAAATAGGGACTAGTACTAAAGCGTACATACGTAAGTCCCTATTGTATTTAACTAAGGTGTCTAAGCGACACATATAAGTGTAGTCAATGGTAGGGAATTTTGGTTATGAATTTGTTGCAGTAGCCAATAAGGTCAAATTATTCCTTTCAGGGCCATAAGGTTAGTCAAAGAGGGCTACTCGATACCAAATGAGTACCCTATTTTTCCGGCAATTGAAAGCAGCGAGATTGAGGGTCATCTGTGCTCCGCAGCAGGCTTCGACGTCGGTGTGCAGTCGGTGGTGGTCACAGTGTTTCTATGGCCTCCTGTTATCCCTCTGCAATTTGGTCTTCTACTCCGTTGTTATCTGGTTCGACGAAAGGTTTAGTCCACATGGAGTTCCGCCATTTTCGCCCAAGCAGTAGTGACTCTGCCAAACGCATGCAGAGTCGTGCTTGAGCGGCCATCTTGTTCGTCCACGTGGTGCCATTTCTAGTCAACGAAGTAGAAGATTCCACAGCGGTCTTTCTGGCGGCTGGATTTACAATGGTGAAGTCTCAGCTCCTTGCTACTCCTTGGGTGCTTTCTGTTTAGTCACTCCTAATGGGTAGCATTTATCCATTGTCCCATGCTCACTCTTGAGAGCCCGCTGTCCCGGTCCGTCCTGCTCGGTGTTCAACTGCTGAATGAAGATGCTGTGCCAGACTAATTGATTGATTGATATGATAAGTTTAAAGTGAATCGTCCACTTGGGCTCTTTTCACTGTTTTATCCCTCAAAGGAGGGTTATTTACTTTATCCTGAGGGGAAGGAATCGTGCCACATCCCCTGCAGGCATTTATGCACTCATAGAGTGCTATTTACTTAGGCCATCACCACTGGGCAATACATGTACTGCCTCTGGGTGTGACTTCGGCCGTCACCACGGGCAATAATTGTACTACCCGGGTGAGTGTAAGGCCATAAGCCATAGGCCATAGGGTGGGTAGGAATGGAACCTACTCACACCCACCCCTATCATTCTGTTACCTACCGATCTGCAAGAGCAGTGGAGCGAGAGAAAATTAGTTTTCTCATATCGCTTATGTCGGCGTAATGTGGTCGTGCAAGCACGAGAAATTACGGCAGCAGGGAGTAAAGGTGATGAAAGCCAAGCGCTCACCTGTATATCAAATTCAGTCCAGTTATACTAATGGACAACCTAACAACCAATAATGTGTAAGCCACCTGTGTAATTTACCAAATATCTAAGTTATAAAAAATATTGTTTAACCATCCTAGCAAAAATAGGGACTAGTACTAAAGCGTACATACGTAAGTCCCTATTGTATTTAACTAAGGTGTCTAAGCGACACATATAAGTGTAGTCAATGGTAGGGAATTTTGGTTATGAATTTGTTGCAGTAGCCAATAAGGTCAAATTATTCCTTTCAGGGCCATAAGGTTAGTCAAAGAGGGCTACTCGATACCAAATGAGTACCCTATTTTTCCGGCAATTGAAAGCAGCGAGATTGAGGGTCATCTGTGCTCCGCAGCAGGCTTCGACGTCGGTGTGCAGTCGGTGGTGGTCACAGTGTTTCTATGGCCTCCTGTTATCCCTCTGCAATTTGGTCTTCTACTCCGTTGTTATCTGGTTCGACGAAAGGTTTAGTCCACATGGAGTTCCGCCATTTTCGCCCAAGCAGTAGTGACTCTGCCAAACGCATGCAGAGTCGTGCTTGAGCGGCCATCTTGTTCGTCCACGTGGTGCCATTTCTAGTCAACGAAGTAGAAGATTCCACAGCGGTCTTTCTGGCGGCTGGATTTACAATGGTGAAGTCTCAGCTCCTTGCTACTCCTTGGGTGCTTTCTGTTTAGTCACTCCTAATGGGTAGCATTTATCCATTGTCCCATGCTCACTCTTGAGAGCCCGCTGTCCCGGTCCGTCCTGCTCGGTGTTCAACTGCTGAATGATGATGTGTGCCAGACTAACGAGTGCTTCTTTATATATAATTCAAGCGCGGACGTGATGGAAAACACCCCCCTAGATCCAAAAATCTTACAGTATCCCTATCATTACCAAAACACGCGGACGTGATGGAAAACACCCCTAGATCCAAAAAACTTACATTATTCCTATCATCATCAAAACAAGCTGACTTTTAAAATAAAACACTCACTCACTTTTATACTTGACTCATATTAATTATACATTGAACAAGTTATTTTGAAAAAAATACGCTGTGCTTATAGACGCACTTCAAAACAAAAGTAAAATGAGATAGTGATTATAGACTCACTTCTATTTTTTTCTAACTTCCTCACATACCATGAGCAAATTGAATGATTAATTCTTTTCGAGAATATTGGGTAGCCCTGAAAAGGGCTGTTTTTTTGTGTTTGTGTACGAGGAAGGATGACAATCTTTTATCGTCTAAGATTGCGTCCTCGTTTGGCTACACGATAGGGTCTGCTTCTTCGGAATGAGAAAGAGAACTCTTTCGTATCCACACGACAGTCGACAAAACTTCTGTCTGGGTCCTGCTGATGTTGTTGCTGTTGCTGATGCTGCTGATGCTGTTCTCTCTGCTCTCTCTCTGCTGCTTTTGAAGTCGATACTTCTCAGTCCATTCATCTTTCTCTTTTTGAATTTCCTCTCTGAAAAGTTCTTCTATGAGGTCTTCCGTTTCTTGTAGCATTCTCACATTCTCTATCTCTTCAGGCTTTGGCATCAGATTGTGTCTGATACGATGCAGAGTGACATAAGCTTCGTTCAGCTTAGCTAGTCTTGAGCACATCTTCGTAGGAGGATGAGTCAAACAATGGATGGTCAGACTGGTTTGCTTGACTGAGTTTTTTATAGTTGCAACCACCCACTAGGGGTATTTGTGCAACTTTTATAGGTGCCATATCGGCACCCATTTAGGTGGGAGGGGTTGTTAATCCCTCCCTTAAAGTGCTTAAATGCACTATAAATTAAGGCGTTCCCCTGAATTACTAAAAAGTAACTATCAGGGGAAATGAAAGCCTATATTGGGGGTGGGTAGGAATGGTACCTACACACACCCACCCCTATCATCCAATCGAGCTTGTAAGGTAGCGAGGGGAAATGTTTCCTCATTTCGCTAGTAATTTGGTGAGTCGGAAATGGCAAAGGCGGAAAAGGTCCAGGTCCAGGAGGGCGTTGACACAGCAGCACACACCAGAGCACGCCAACAGCAAGACAGCACAGCAAAGGACGCAGCCCACACCTGAAAAACCAAGGTCATACTAAAGGTCAAATTCAGTCCAGTTGTACTAATGGACAAATTAACATCCAATATTGTGTTAGCCACCTGTGCAATTATTCAAATATTTAAGTTGAAGAATTATTATTTAAAGTCCTATCATTCAAATAAAACTAGTACATAAGCGTACATATAATAAGTCCCTAACAATTTTGAAAATTAAAATGTCTTAGCGACATATAATAGTGTAGTCAATGGTAGTTTGTTTTAGTTATGAATTTTGCTGGAGGTACCAATATAAGTCATATAAGATTTTTAGGGCCACGGAATAGTTGTTCAAAGAGGGGTACTCGTAACCAAATGAGTCCCCTATTATTCAGGCGAATGAAAAGATAAATGGCAAATATCTTTTCGTTGTACTGCTTTATCCGAGTAGTCCGATGGTGATGATTTATCAGTAGACAGCAGTAATTCATCGATACACTGGTTATCCAAGGTAGGATTTCGCTGACTTGGTGATATCATCCTATGGCAACCTGCGGGATACTCAATATTTTGATATCACCAGTCAGCGCGCCTCAGGTCCGCCATATTACTTAGATTCCCATGGCTGGTTGTAGTATGGTTCCAGTATATCGATGCAGGTGCAGCCAACTTCAAAATCCCTCATTATTCTTCTTCAAATAGTTTAAGTGGGCTATCCAGTTTCTTCATATCTTCAATTTCTGCCACTTGTTAAAGGGACTTATAAAAAATCCAAAACGGTTCCGCTGCATAGTCCACCGCTGTATATGTAGATGTTTCTCTCCGTAGTTGAGAAGTAAAAACGTCTCGGTTCGTCCTTAGCTGTGAAAGCCCGGGAAACATGCTTTCGCAATCCCCCTTGACATCATCAGTTCGTCCGCTCCAGATAAGCCGTCCTACTCGGTCTGCAGTCTTCGCCTGAATGGAATGATGATGATGATGATGGTCAGACTGGAGACTACCCCTGCTTTATATGGTTCAAGCGCGGACGTGATGGAAAACACCCCTCGACGGCTTAGGGTTTTGAAACGTTTAGATAGTTTGATGTGAGGGATAGAAAGAAAAGTCAAAGAGCATTTATATGAATACAAATGTAAAACAAACGACAGACGCATTGGTTTTCAAAACACAACATTTTTATTCAAATAACAAACATTATTTCAAAGAACAAACATTATTTCAAAGAACAAACATTTTTTCAAAGAACAAACATGTTTTTCTTCCATAACACTAATACACTATCTTTGACATGGTTGACAACGTTGTGAATTAAATTGAGATTTCCACTGTTGGAAGTCATTGGGCGATTGATGTACACTACGTTTCCTAGCTAAAGACAACAGATAGCCATAATGGTCACAAAACCATCGATCTACTTTGTCATCGTTTCGAGACGAATGACGATCAAAATAAGTCACTAAATGTTCTAAAGAATATCCAAGACTGCGATGATGCAGATAATAGACACAATATTGTCCACACACCATAGAATCTGTGCTTTGTAATTTCACATTATTGAATCGTGTCGTCTGGGCATTTCTTCTCATAAAGTCAATGATATCATCTTCGAAAGGGGGCAATCCATACGAATCAAAATACTCCGCACAACCCTCTTGAGGAAAGTAGACAGCTACCCAGTGAGTTCCTGGAAGATGACTGTCATCTGTGTTGATGACATAAGCTTGATTCTCTTGAGGTTTGCGATGAGGTAGTTCATCTTTAGCACACACCACAGGATTCCAAGAAGCAGTGTACGAACTACGGTTCAAAAGATAATAAAGTTCCCAAGTATCCATTTTTTGTTGTGTAGCCTTGTTTTTTTCTCTCCTTTCTTCACAGGTGATGATAAGTCATCAATTCGATCCAGACTTTTTGCTTGAAACGGTCTGACAAGTAACTGATGGTTTGCTTCGTCTCCTTACTTTTGGCCAAGAGAGCTTCGATGCGATC
Organism: Unio delphinus; assembly: GCA_029339505.1. Lineage (NCBI taxonomy): Eukaryota > Metazoa > Mollusca > Bivalvia > Unionida > Unionidae > Unio > Unio delphinus. The sequence goes on from JAQISU010000155.1 coordinate 11,836,021, forward strand.
GATTTCTCGAGCAAACAATGGAGGAGAGGAATGAGCACACAAGTCTTTATACCACTGAAGTAACACGTCTACTTCGGAAATGAGACTCCAAGCTTCGTTCAGATAATCATCCAATTTTTCTTCTTGACTCATCATCATACATTTATCGGGTTGAATTTGACTGGGATGATCGATTTGACATCCATAACAATCTTTTTTAATCATGTCCCTCATTTTATCTTCCAAGTGTTGTGCAAAACAAGCCACTAACTGTTGTTCCTGTTCTGGCCATCTGGATTGCATGATCACTACTTCTTCTTTTTGGTCTTGGGGATCTGCTTTTTCTGTAACCTCCCATTCCATGGATTCTCCACTATTCAAAGAAGGACAAGGGTCTTCCATAGTGTCTAATAGTCTAGAATGACTTCTCTCAAACTGTTGATTTCTATGGTATTATCGAATTCGGCATACAGAATGACATTTACTGTATGGGGAAGAGATGGGCGATCTGCTGTTCCTGCTGCAAACTGAAGTTCCACACGTATCTGCCCTGATTTTATAGGGTGGAAATGTCCCTCGTCGCTGCCTTGGTCTGGAGTGAAATCAAAACCCCACAATGTGTAACCTCCTGCATAATCTTCGTAGGAAATACCGTGACTGGTGTTGGTTCCTAACTGTCCTGTGGCTTCGTACAGTGACAAGTACGACCTCAAGTAATTCTTCTGGGCAAAGTTGGGTTCGAAAGGTCGGGTACACAAAGTTTTGCCATCGCGACTGACTTCGATTTTGGATACATTGTAGTGATGAAACTGGAAAGGATTTTGAGCGTAGTCACCGTTGAAGGCTGCATTGCTGACGATACCAATGAATAAACGTTTGGGTAACTGTCCTTGGAACAGATGATCTTCGATCTTAGATCGGAGTCCAGAGGCAATGGTGAAAGTTTTGACTTCCACGCGTCGTATCGGATACTTGGCTGTCGTTCTGCTCAAAGTGTGACTGATATCATTTCCCACTTTAGGTAACACTTCCACACGACGCACGTATAACCTGGCTTCTTGGATGATGGTTTTATATGTGCTGACATTAGCCATCAAATGGAAAGCAGCACTGCTACGATTCAGTCTCAAGCGAATATCTACTCCATTCAGCAAATACTTCTCTTGAAACCACATGTCCAAATGCAAACGATCGAACAGTTCTAAACTACGTCCCTGTAAAATTTTCTGTCGACGCTCGTTAAAACCCACATTGTGAGGATTGGCAGAAATGGCAGGATTGCTGCCCTGAGCAGCTGCTGCTGCTACGGACAAGTCTGTGTCGTTAAACGTATCTACACCTGCGGTGTCAGGTTTCCATACCACACAAGCATCTAAATGAGTGTTCTTGGCTTCTTTTCCGTACGTCAAGAGATTTTCGAGGTACGCTCGGTAAGGGTAAGTATCCGTGCTACTGCTGAGCAGTTTGTTATTCATGTACAAATCCACTTCGCTGAACAAAGAATGCATGAAATTGTTGACGGGAGCTACTCTATCATTGGCTCCTGGATCGGTGTTGTCCGTTTTGGCTACTTTCACTTTCAAATACAAGTAACTGTTGTTGAGATCGATGTAATCTTCGGGTTGTCCTTTGATTTCAAACTCGATGGGAGCTGAATCCGTCAAAGAGGAGACGGGATGAAATTCGACCCATTGAGCTTCTTGCATGGTCATCATCGTGGGTGGCATGGCAAAGAGATCTAGTTCCGACTTGGAACAGGCACAAGATTCTTGGTGCATCATTTTTTCTTTAGGTTTTTTTCTTCACTTTTAATAATCAAAAATGTCTAAGTCTCGAGCGGTTCTTTTTTTCTTGGTCTTTCGAACTTTAGAGGTACGGAGACGTTTGGAAGGGTGCCTATGTCGACGCTTTCTACCTTGTCCTTGCTGTGTCGTCAGGGAAGCAGGAATGTCAGACTCGGTACCGTTCAGGGCATTTATAGGACTTTCTCGTCGACCCAAAATCTCTTTACCCGTTTGAAGTAAGACATTTTTGCCTGCTCTCAAAAAAGCTTCTTTGGGGTTTTGTTTGTCAATGAGAACATTGTGAAGAAAATCTTTGCCGTGAGTCAATGCGGCATCTTTTAAGGCGTGCAATCCTCGTGTCACCATCGGTTTCAAAACAGGGACCACGGAACGAAAGGCTGATTTAAACATATCTCCTAAGCCATGTCCTCGTTGTCGAGTGACTCCTTGGTACACAGGATACATCACTTTTTCAGTTGTTCGAGAATCGTTTTTGAAAATGGAGTTTCACTGTGACTTTCCCTTTGGTAAATGGAATATTTTGTCCTAGTTCTCCTTTTATAGAAATGTTGACACTGTCGAAATACGACTTACTGACGGGTAAATAATGAGGATGTACAAATTCACGGTGAACGTGATTGGTATTTCCACCTTCCTCTTTATCGGTAGTGTCAGAATCCACTTTGAAAGGAATGACACGCAGTAACGGTGCAGAGGTGTGTCCTACCACGTTGTACTCTGCCACATCGGAGTACACAAACATCAAGTTGAGACCTTGGTTCAATTCAATAGGGAATCGAAAATATTTTGCAAAATCCGAGTTACTGGTTATGCCTGGTATTTGCTTTCTGTTCTTGAGCATCTCGACGTCTCCACCTAAAATATCAAACAATTCAGGACAAAAGGTAATGCCTATCATTTTCTCCTCTGAAAATGTCATCATGAGTCGACGAGACACTGAATAGTACTCAATGGTCACACTTTTTGTGGATGCAAGGGACTCCATGACTTTACCAAACACAACATTGAACCTGGTTACAATCGTATTCACTAAATGTTGACCACTAAAATAATAACCTGGAGGAATGACGAACTTATGAGTGGACAGGGCTTTAGTTGGGGGTCCATCTGATTTCTTTTCGCCACCTTTACCTCGTGCGTCTAAGGCTTTTTGCAATTGCTCGTCAAACACTTCTACTGTAAAAGTGTTTTGATTTTCGACGATGTTTTTGATTTGTGTCGGGTGTATTATTTCGACTAAAGCTACTTCCCAATGATCATCTTGATCCAAATGCATGGTTTGAGGTAATTTAGCCGTGTAACAGCACAACGTGTTCTTAGGAAACACCTCCATGGAACTGTCACTGGGTAACGTTAAGTAAAATTGGTTAATAGTGTTGTTCATATTTCCAATGTTCTTCTGTCCGAGGAGTCACTCGAGGTTAAAGGAGTATCTAAAAGAGGATTGTGATTGGAAGGGTGACTGTCAGGAGAAGGACTAACGTTGGCCGCAAGGCTCCCAATAGTGTTATTGTTGTTCCCGTTGTAAGAGTATTTCAGGGAAGGATTGGGAAGAAGATATCCGATGCAACTGCTGAGTAAAATGGTCCACAATTGTTTGTCTCCTTGTTGCAAACTCAAATTAGCAATGGCTGCACCGATGACACAATACACCACAAAGATTTGACAGAAAAAGACGATTTGGGTTGTAGGGACACGTTCTCCACACCACACCCACAAGGGTTGCTTTTGTAAATCTTGCAGAGATGACGTGGGTGAAGGAGTAGTCACTGTGGTTGCTGAAGCTGTATTGAAGGGCATGATGGTCACTTCTTTTTATAGTCGATGACTTGGGCAGCGTCAATCCAAGAATCAAAACTAGGAGGATATCCTTTCCAACGTACTTTGACTTCTTTGACACGACGTTTTCCTACTTTACGGGTTCTTCGTTCGAGAATGCTTTCAATGTCGCACACGTCGTCTTCTTTTTTGGTGACACGTTGTAACTCAGGCAAGTAAAACGTTCCTTTTAATACTTCTCCGTTCATGTCTTCCAATTTATAGACGGCAGGATGACGGCCACGCACTCGTTCAGTAACACGAAACAATTCGGTGGTCCAATTGGGTAAGTAACCTTTGTCGAAAGTGCGTTTGGTTTTACCAATGCGTACCCAATCTCCCGGGGTTAACACTTCTCCACCTTTCTTGGGGACAGCCCTCGTTCGGGACGTACCAAACAGACGCTCAAAAACAGTTACTTCGTTGTCGGGTGTCACCTCTTGTGGGGCACGTCCAATGCTTCTATGGTAAGATTGATTGTAGGCTTGGACTAAGTGCGGTAAGACATCGATGTACTTGAGAGTGTGTTGATGCGTAAAATATTTCCACATGCGTTCTTTCAAGGTACGTTGAAAACGTTCCACGATACTGGCTTTGGTTTCAGGATTTTCGGTGGTGAAAAAATGAATGTCACGTTTCTTTAATTCTCGTTGGAAAGCTTGGTTTAGAAATTCGGTGCCTTTGTCGGTTTGCCATCGAAGAGGGTGACGACCACTTTGTTTCAACACCAGTTGCAAAGCTCGTACTAACTCTCCGCTCGATTTGGATGTCAATGGTACGACCCAGGCAAATTTAGAAAAGACGTCGATGACAAAAAACAAATATTTGTAGCCACGATTGTAGGTGGCTAAATGAGAGACATAGGCTAAATCGGCTTGCCATTGATGATCGATGCCTTCCACTTGAGTGCGACTTCTGTGAAATTTTCGTCGAATGGGTTTGTGTAAAGTGAACGTCGCTTGTTCTTGTAACCATCGTTGTACTGTAGGTAAACGGAGCTTTTTCAGGCGAGTTTTGGCAGCACGATACAATTTCTGAATGCCTCCGTAACCTGCAGGGTGAGCTGGATCGTAATAAATGCTGGCTAAGACCTTCTCCATGGTTTAGGTTAATAAGTGACCCACTCTTCGAGGATATTGCTTTGGGTGGGACGAAATGCGGGTTGTTTGGAAACGGTTTTACGTGTCCGATGTGCCACAGGAGTTGACGTCGAGGGTGCTGGTGGTGGTGGTGGTGGTGGTGGCAGAGGTAATGAGATAGCTTTGGTCTTCTTTTCTTTTCTCACCTCTGGTTTCCTTTCTTTCTTTTTCACTTCTGTTGAAGCAGGAGTAGCCATCATCTTTTTAACCCAAGTTTTGAGTTCTTCTCGTTGGGGTGTGGGAGAAGGGGTCAATAAGGAAGCGGCAATCTTACTCGGAATGGGAGTAGCAGTGGGTGTTTGAAAGAGATCATAGGGTTCTTTTTCTTCCTTGGGTAATGGTGGGGTGACGTCTGTTTTGGCTACTGTAGAGGGTAAAGGCGACGGATTATTCATTAGTGCCTTCAAATCGGACAGTGTGGGTAGAGCTGCTTGTTCCACAGCTTTCCGATGAAAGAGTTGTAGTCGTTGCAGAAGTTGACCGTACTTTTGCGATTTTTCGGTTTCGGACAAATCGTGGCGATGCATCAACGATTGCAATTCGTGTTGTAATTGGGACATCTCGTTCAAATCAGGATTGGGTGGTAAATGGGGGGTACGTTGTTCTTGCCAACGATGGCATTCCATCCATCGTTTGTAAGGAACCAAAGTCAGTTTTCGTCCTTCCATGGGCTTCCAAAGGTTACGTCTGAGATCGTGGTGTTCCATGAGTCCCTTTTATCTTCTGGAAGGATCATACATATTGCTACCCATACCTTGGGGCCATCCCTTGGTGCATCCCTGGAGCCATCCCTTGGTGCATCCCTGGGGACATCCCTTGTGTCATCCCTTTTAAAAAACCTGGTAATATGCTGGATAGGATACCGGATTTCGCTAATCCTCCCAACACAGGAAGAAGAAAAGGTAAAAATCCTCCGCGTTGCACCAACATTTTTTTCTTTCGACGGACGGGTATTTTCTTTTGGACCATTTGACGAAGAACGTGTCGATGTTTGGCTAAGCATTTTTTCTGGTGTGAAGACAAAGGTATCGTGCCTTCCAAGACATTCAAACAACATTCGCACACGGTATCGATGACATCTTTGGAAGCCGTTTTAATGATTTGTTTTCGCATGGGTGGAGAGGCTTTGGACAGGACAGACAACACGTCTCCGTGTTTGACCAAACGAGGAGGTAGTCCTTTCTTTTTCTTTCCTTTTGAGGTGTAGAAAAATATTTTCTGCGAGGTGACATCTTTGCTTGTTCGTTCCACAATACCACTGACGTCCATGACTTGAAACACACCCTCTTTTATCTTTTTTTTTGTTGTGCCATCACTTGATTTATAAGTGGTATCACTTTTTCTGGAAAGAGAACATGGGGTAGGAAAAATCCTCCGCGTTGCACCAGCATCTTTTTCTTTTGACGGACGGATATTTTCTTTTGGGCCTTTGGACGACGAACGTGTCGATGTTGGGCTAAACGTCCTTTCCTTTTCTTTCCTTTGTGGGGTGAAGAAGAATGTTTTCTGCGAGGTGACATCTTTACTTGTTCGTTCCACAATATTACTAGTGTCAATGACTTGGTACACACTCTCTTTTATCTACTTTTTGGGGAACTAGCGCTTCGTCAAAAAGGTAACAATGTCTTTCACAAAATTACCAAAGGATCCTCCTTTTTGGTGACTCTTCTTTTTCTTTAAAAGACTACGTCTTTGGAGGAAAGGACGTCGATGTTTGGTTTTTAAGCCTTTGGTACGATGACGAGATTGTCTTTTTCCTGTTCCTTTTTGGGCAGCAGAACGACGAGGGTGGTGGTGGTGGTGGTGTGCACGTTTTTGAGGAAGCATCCTTGAGTGTTCAGCAGTGGTACAGAAAAATACTGATTGACGTCGTGGTCTTCAAGTCATATTTTTATACTGGAATGCGTCGCCACTGATTATCTTTGCGTCGTATCAACTTCATGGCAGGTAACACACGTCGTGAAGGGGTTCGCAACGGACTCAATCGGGACAGTTCTTGTTTGGACAAATCTAGTAAACTCTTTAACATGCCAGATCTTTCTTGGACTTTCACTTTAGGGGCAGGTACTTTGTGAGCAGCTGCTACTGCCGCTAATGTGGACGAGGGTGTCACCGGTGGAGGAGACGATTTGGGAGACGCAGATTTCCAATGTTTCATCAAATTAGGAAAAACGGGTGTCAAATTGGGTTTGGCTGGCATCACCCGCAACGGAGAAGTGACAGCCCCTGAGGCTACTGGCAACGTAGTCCCTGCCAAACGTCCTTGTAGATCTTTTCTTACAGGTCGTGGCTGACGAAGGTAAGGTTGTGTCCTGGCCGAAGTGCCTTTCTTGCGGGTGACCGCTTTTGTCTGTGGACTTTTCTTTTTCTGTGTTTTGGTCTTGGCACCCTTGTTCTTTTTCTTAGGGGTTTGTTTGACTTTTTTTGTTTTCTTCTTGGGGTGAACTTTGGGAGTATTGGGATCCCATTTTAAAAGGGAACGAATGATGACACCTCCTAGAGAACCACTACCTCCAGGTTTCAATATGATTTGCTTTTTGGTGTGAGTGTCGATGCGAGGATTGGCCAGTTGCGTCAAGGCTACTTTGTTTCTGTCAAAAAAGCGTTTGGTTTGATGTGGAATGTGAATGATGCCTTGCAGTATTTGACGTGCTGTCACCGTAAACCATCGTAAGACTTCTTTGAGACTGGCTTCTAAGACGTGAGCACATCTTTGTGGATTTTTTTCGCGACTGATGCCGTACAAGGCACGAATCAATTTGATCGGAAGATGAGACTGAAGGGACGTCATGTTGACGATGTATGAGACCAGGTCAAAGTAACCCAAGGTTTTTATAGATTTTTTTAGTGCTTCATAGTGTTATGTCGACGAGGAGGACGTGTACACGACAGGTCCTCCGTCTTGACACCAGTCGTGAAACAAATCGGTACGAAATCGCAAATAATCAGGGGTAGTGGGTTTTAAATCCACGAGTAAATAGGCGTGTGGCGTTTGAGTGGCATCATCGTACGCATGAGTAAGCCAAGGTGTTCCTAACTGTTTGGCTAAAACTTGCACTTGTGATTTATCTCGAGGACTTTTAAACAAGACCACGTAATGAGCATTGAGACTAATGGTACGATGGGCTTTACTTTGTTGAAATAAATTTTGTGTAATGTAAATGACACTGGCATTACGATGATGCCCTTTACGTGTAAACCACAGTTTAATTTCTTCTTCGTCTTCTCCTAACATGTCGTCAAAAATAACCCAATGAGTTTGACTAGGGTCAGACACGATTCCCTCGTCTTCTTTAGGAATGCCTGCTACAAACACAATGGAATCACCTTGACTTTCTTGCAAGAGGCTGTATGCCGATTGCCACTCTTTGTAACACCACACGATGCGTTGAGGTGGACGATCGATCAAATGATGTTTATGTTCGATCAAACGTTTGACAAATTCCGTTTTGCCTGAACCGCTCGGTCCAGCAATTAACATGTTAAAAGGATGACGAAGATACAAGGCTTTCCAACTAGCCTGATCTAAGTGTTCGTCAATGACTTTGAATGTGGAGGAGGAAGGAGTAGTAGAAAGAGTAGAGTGAGCCATAGTCGTGTAGTGGTATGTCAGTATTGACACAAAAACAGACAAGACAAGAGGTTTTTATACTTTTTTCAAGACTCGTTTATTTGAATGCATGTTTAAATTTGAACAACACGAAAACATAAAAGCCAAATGGATAAATACAGGAATAAAATACCTAGGCAAACGATCAAAGAGGAATATAAACAAGTCACTGTACAACGTGGTTTGGGTAACGAAGGTGTCCTAGAGGTAGTATGTAATGTTCTTATAGTCTCCTCTACAGGGGGTACAGTCACATAGGTGTCTTCTCGAAAGGGTCTTTGTGGGGGAATGTCCATGACAGTTCTGTCTTGAACAGAAGGATTGTCTTGGGTGATAGATTCTTTTTCTTTTTCTTCTTCTGGTACTGTTACTAACACAGGATTAAAAGTGACTTTTTTCACACGACAATGAATTTTAGGAACACAACGCTTGGGCATAATGGGATACTTCGTTTGTCCAAGCCTCAAAATCCCAACTTTTCCAGTCACGTACATCTGTCCAATGAGGGTGTAAATCACAAGCTACACACACATCTTCGTACACTGCTTCCGTACGTAAAAGTTGACGAATCTTTTTTTCTTGGAAAGGTCGAGACGTATCCAGATGAAAGCGTAAGGCTTTGAACAGAATAAGTCTCTCGTGGACATTTAAAGGAACCACCATACTGTCTTATTTTTTTATAGGTAGTGTTCGTAAAGTGTCCACAAGGAATCGGCAGGTAAACGAAATCCCAGAAAGCAAGTCACTAAAACACACACGACACGTCGACCCCGATTCATAGGGTATAGTTCTTGTAATAAGTGTTCGTAATCTTTCACCGTGTGAATCTTCTCATTGATATCCTTCCACGGAATCTGTTGGATCACCAATGATAAAGGTTGTGGCATGGTCGTTCTCTTTTATACTTCTTTTTTAGGTCGAAGACTATCAGTGTAGATTCAACCCAGAATTAAACATAGAATTAAATTTGCTCCAAAAGCGAAAGTGATTAATATAACGTGTAATTTCGTCCCACTGCCATTCAGGGTAACGGTTAAGAAGGATCACAGCATCTTCAGAGGTAAACGTAGTAAATTGGTAACAGAGCAAAAAATACCCTTAATCCAGAGAAATCTAACACGCTGGTTAATTTTTGTCACTTGCCTCTTGTGAATTTCACGACACAAAAGTTCTACAGTCACCCATTGCGATTTTTCTTTAGCAAGACCCTGCCAAACGTCCTTGTAGATTTTCTCTTGCAATTCGTGTGGTAATCCTTGAATATAATGTTTTAGAGAGGGTTTATATACTGGTCTAGGTGTGTTACACCACATGGAGTAGTAGTGTCACTTCCAATCACTAGGTCCCACTAAAGGTAGGTATTGACAATTCGGAGACCATCGAGCATGTTCCAGGTAAGCGGAATCTTTCTTTTCCCACTCGTAAATGGATACACCACAACTGAAACACTTGACTTTATCCCCTTCGCCCAAGTAGAAAAATCCGGCTCTGGCTAATTCTTCAGGAGTTGGTCCAGGCAGATATTTTGGCCATTTATCTTTGAAGGTTTGAAATCGACTTTTAAAGTGGCAGTATTCAGGCAAACTCGTCGGGAACGAATATTCGACTCTCCTCACTTCTGTTCGATGCAGGTACGGTGAAATTCCTAGGAGTCCACGATAACGTGTCGCACCGCTTTCGCATCCCTCAGGTTTGACACGCACAGCATCACTTTCCAGGGTAGATATAGGGGTAGTAGTCATAGCAACGTTCCCACGATATCCTGCTGAATCGCTAACGTCACAGCGTCTGGCATCACTACAATCGTAGGGTTCACCATCGCACTCTGTAACGCAATTACAGTGCATACCGCAAGGACACTTACAGTTTCCTTCCGGACAACTTCCGTTGCAATGCATGGGTCTTATCCATCCAGTACTTTTCACACTCTGGAAAGGTACATTTGTTTTACAATCCCCAAACTTGAATGATGTCTGTTTAAATGGATTTATCTTCTTTTCGCTTGGTCGTTGTAGTGATAAATGAACTATTGATCTTGGACGATGTCTCTTTTTATATGCTGCCCAATTTCGACGTGACCGTACGGGAGAGTGAAGTGATTGGGAAGTCGTACTCTTTTTTGGTACACGATTTGATATACTTTTTCCAAAGGTCGGCTAACGATTTGGTGTGTGGGTAAACGGACAATCTTGTGCGGTTCGTGGGTAGTCACTTGAAACGTTTCATCCTGTCCCGACTGTAAGGCTTCTTGTAGCACGTTAAAGTTCACCACTTGACTGGTGCGATAATTGAGAGTCAATCCTTTCACTTTACATTCGGTGTGCATTTCTCCTTGTCGGTCTCGGTATTCGTAGCCGTAATTTTTAGGACCGCCACTTGCAAAACATAGAATCTTGTCATCGGGATGTTCATCGGTCCAGGCTCCTAAACGGTCTCCTTCGATGACAGGGTTACACTGGTTCGGTCGGTGAATGTAAATGCAACTGTCCGTGTCAAAATACAACACACGATCTCCTAACAGTTCTAACACTTCGTACAATTTTAAACGAGCGTGGGCTGTCACGTAAGCCGCAATGATGACATTTCCAAATTTGTCGGCTTCTACAAAGTCTAGTTCTTCTTCGTAATTGACTAAGATCAAGTCCTCACGAATGACGTCCACGTGTTTCATGACTTTGGTTGGGTCGTGAATCATCTGGAAGTAGCGAGACGGCTCGGACAAATACTCCGTCTTGGGTAAAGACGGACGTTGTGCCATTTTACCCCACAAACAATTGAGCATGACTTTGGCAAACGATCGCCTTCCTTCGTTTTTCTCGATGTGGTCTAAAGTGATACATTCCTGCTCCCGATATTTTTCTTTGAATATCTTTTGGTCTTCGGGAGTGTGACACCAGGAAGGATAGCCACTAGCTTCTTGTTTTAGTTTTAAAAAGGCATCCACGTAGTCTGCAAAAATACCTTTCTGTGTCTCGTCGCCCTTGCGGTATTGTTGTGTCTTGGGAAAGTGATAAATTTCGTACACTTCTAACAGTTGGTAACCCAGGTCCAGAGCTTTAAACAATTCCACGCTCACCCACGTTCCTGTCAAGGCACGTTCTTCCTGAGTGTGCTGACAAGGTTGGTCTTGGTTGCACGTTTCGGCACATGTGCGACACAAAGGAAACATCAGTTTTCCTTGGCAATGGTGAGGTAAAACGGGATGGTACAATTCTGTGGGAGGTAAGACTTTGCACTTGATCAATCCTTCGTACTGACGAATGTGGTCCAAGTCAATGTGTTCTGTCATCAGTTCTGGATGCCCTACGGGAAAGTGACAATATTTGCACACGTAAGGATACAGCGAACACACGTCCAAGTATTTGATTTCTTCTCCTTTCTCTTCATCCGCTTGGTACAGCAAACAAGTAGCATTCGTTCGTCCTCCGTACAAACTATCCCGTGGGTTCAATGGGTCCACCCACTTGTAACTTTCTACGATGCGTTTAAACTCGGGATCGGTTTTCAAACGCAGATCGTACTCGTGTTCCCACATTTCCACTACCTGGTATCCTTCCTGTTCTAACTTCAAACGTCGTTGACAAGTGGTCTGGTACAAATCTTCCATAGTTCGTTGTAAAAACTGATTTTTGGTGTTACGCTGAGGGTAGCATAGGGGACATCCGTGAAATGAACATCCGTTAAACTCGTACACGATCTGAGGGTTTTCTAAGTCCCAACCATCTACCGAATACGTTCCGATGGTCTTTTCGCCTCCTCCGTTGCGAGCGTGTTGGATCCATTTGTCTTCCTTGTCGCACAAGTAATGGAGCCAGCGTAGGGCTTTAACTGAGTATTGACGTTTGACAAAATTTGTCGTTTGAGGACAGATGACCGCTAGAGTATTTTCGGGCATAAAGCGTTTTCGGTACACTAAGGAACATGCTTTGGCGATGGTACAAGCTTCTTTCAAAGGATCGATCCCTCCGTATTCCATGAACAGTTCTCGAAATTTTCCACAACAGCGTCGTAAAATGTCCACGTCAGATCGACAATACTTTAACATTTCTTCTTGAAAGTCAAAGGGGTCCGAGGCGTGAGTCTGGTACCAAGCATGGAAAGCTTCTCGTTGTTCGGTGCGCATGTTGTCGGGGTCGTAGTCGTCAACCTCAGGAAAATGGGGTAGAATGGCATGTTGATTGGCTTCGGTATTAAAAAAGTGTGGAAAATAACCTTTGGCCATTTCTGTCATTCCAAACGTTTTAGGCATGCGACTCAAAGGCATGGCCAAGTAACACATCGAATCTTTAAACTGTACTTGTCCTACTTGCATAGAAATGATTTTGGCTCCGTTCAAAGTCACTTGAGGCCGTTCGGTACTTTGTTCCGCATAGTATCTAAGCAGAAATTGCCCATCGTATCCCGAGAAATTGTGAGCTATGACCGTGGCATGGCAATGACACTCTCCGTAACGTTCGATGTCTTCTGGACTCCACGTTTCGTCGATGGGGTTTAGGATCCATTGGGCAAAATCGGCTAGCGTATTTGACCCTCGAAAGATTTTTTCACGTCCTCCAGGAATCTTGCTGCAGTAAGGGCAATGACTAAAGATAGGTTCTTGGATGCACTGCTCGCACGCACGGTGAGCCACGCAGAAATTAGGAATGTGAATACCAGTTTCTTGCATGCATTCGAAATCAAAAAAGATAAAATTCCCTTTCTTCTGGGTATCTTTTGGTTGGGGTTGGTATTTTTGAATGAAGCATTCGTGTTCCAAATCCACGATTTGGTGACAAATGTGACATCGTTTCTTCCCTCGACAAACGTGTAACTTGGCACTATTGGTACGTATGCCTTGTCCACAAGTAGGGCACAATCTCAGGAGTTGACAAGCACTTTTCTGCTGTGAACCTTGCATCTTCAAATGTTGTTGGTAACAGGTAAGACTGACAAAAGTGCGCTGACACACAGGGCAATGCACTCTTTCTTGTCCTTGGTCCAGACAAGGTTGTGAGGCCAAACATCCCTCACATTTTGATCCACAATGCTTGTGTTGTTCTCGATTGTTATAACCATAGTCACATTTTTCACAGTAGTAACTGTATTTCAGGAATCCAGTGATACTGGTAATGGTATCAAAATGACCATCGTGATGATAGACGTGAATGTATTTTCCGTCTTTGAAATCGCGGCCTCGAAACAAAAGTGGACCACGCACTTCTTGAGGGTGTACTTTCAAGGTGTAACGTGGAGCCAAGACGTCTTGCAATTGTTGCATTTCTGGAATGCCACAATGGGTGTCTTTGGATATCCCCGCTTGCTGTAACAGGAGTTCTGCTTCACTTCTTTATTTGGCTCGGTCCGATTGTTGAATAGTTTTCCAGGCTCTTTTCCATTCTGCCGTATCGTTCTTGTTGGTATACGTTCGTCCCACGACGATGGCACGGGCTAAACACATCTGGTCTTGAGGATTGTTAATTTGGACGAGGCTTCGCTTCATGTTGCGAAGGCTGTCGACCAATAATACTTTTTTGCGTCCTGTCCCCTGGGGAAGAGACACGTGGGTCATGAACAGTGTGGCTTTTCCGTCGGCGATGTGAAACTTGTCGTTGGATTGTTGCACATGTTGAATTTTGTCAATGACTTTGGAAGGTGTTAATTGTGATGGGTTAGTAAACTCGATCCAAACGGGAGACTTTAAATTATCGTGATGAATAGAAAGTCTCAAGCGATCGTCTTCTTTAGCTTGACATTGCTGTTTCAATGCAGTTAACACAGAATCCCACACCTCGGTAATGAACCCTTCTGTATTCTCCAAAGGTACATTGGCCTTGAAATCTTTAAACTTTACGGCATACGTGTAAGCCGATGTTTTAAATTTTCGAGAGGAACGCTTTTCTGTCTCTCTAATGTGATAGTAATTTTCAGGGTTTACTAAGGGTGGTGCACTTTGCTTGGAAGTCGATTGTCTGGGTGTAGATTCGGGCTCACTCATGTCATCTTCAAAATCACTGGCATGAATTTGAGCCAAGACTTCAGCTACTGTGCTAGGCGATACATTATGTTTCTGTCTCTTACTGTCTTTTCCTTTCTCCACAACATGATGTGGTCTTTTCATCTTGTCTGCAAAAAGTCAAATGACTACCTTTTAAAGACCATAACCCCTATATATTCATGTTCGATCCGTGCATATATAAAGGGTGAGTGTCTAACCTTTCAGTATTCATTTCACTCTCACATTGACCAGAACGATGAAAGAACCTACAGAAGTGGAACTTCTCATTAGAGCTTTACGTGGGGTCATACGAAAGTTTTCGTCAGACCAGCCGACGGCCTACTCTCCCTCCTATCGAGATAAAAGTCAAGATACTTGCTATATCTGTAAGAAGAAAGGACATTGGGCTACAGAATGTTCAGATCGTGACAAAAATAAAAAAGGTACCAATAGAGACAAAAGTCAAGATACCTGTTATTATTGTAAAGAGAAAGGACATTGGTCTCCAAACTGCCCTAAGAAACAACAGGAGCAGGAGGAGGAGGAGGAGAAGGAGGAGGAGGAAAGAAATTCTGAACAGGAGGAGGAAGAGGTACCCTCCCCCAAGGAAGAACCCCGACACGTTCACAAAGACAAGAAAAGAAGACGAAACGAAAGTGAAGAGGAAGAAAAAGAAAAAGCTGTGACAGTAAAGAAAATGAAAAAACAGAAAGAGTGAAACAGAAGAAAACCTATGAACTTTTTTAAAGTGGTCTTGTGTTATGTTGTGATATTGAATTGTGACGTTTGTACTAGAATACACCAGAGAGAAAAAACGTAAGTGTCTCTTGGTTTTGATTTGATAGTATAATTACCTACACTCACACATTCCTTCACTCACACGTACATCATGGGTTTTTAAAAAAATAAAGGACTTTTGAGTTTTCATTGAAATAGGCAATTGACATAGTATTTCTTTTCGAAATAATTGGAGTGGCCCTGAAAAGGACCGTTGGTGTTTTGTGTGTTTAAAACAAAACAAACTCAGAAACGGGACGAAATCCTCTTGAGCTGTCTTAAGCCTTTGCCACGGCCAAGGCCTACTTCGGGACTGGTGGTTCCTGTCAATGATTTGGTAGAAATCACTAACGGTGGTAAGGTAGACGTAGTCACAGAGAGATCGGGCTGTTTCGCTCGAGAAGGTTTTTTTCTCTTCGGTCGTGATAAAGAAGTCTGATACATTTGTTTCAGACTCCTTAACTCAGCTAAAATATCTAAAAGTACCGTCGTGACCGTTTGATTTTCACTATTTTCTTTCTGTCCTTGGTCTTCATTCTTCTCCGTTGCTGCTGCTGCTGCTACTGTTTCTTCCTGGTGTTTTCTTCTTTCTTCTTCTTCTTCCTGCTGTTGCATAAGAAAAGCTTGTTCTTCTACTTTCTGTTGTTGTAAAAATCGCTCCAATTCTTCTTTTTGTCTCTGCTTAAAATCATCGACGTGTCCATAAGAAGATACAGAAGGCAACGAAGGTTCCGGAATAAATTCTTGCGATGTTAAAAAATCCACAATATCCCAGTTAAAATCAACTTCTTCTGGATGTAGATTTGTCATGACTTTAGTAGTCACTGTTGGTCCATGACTTGCTGTCTCTACTCCTGTCTCACTCCAATTCATTGTCTTCTTAATGTCCGCCATGATTGACAACTCTCTTGAATCGATTGACTGCGCACAGGCGCTAGTACCTCTATATAGAAAAGGTGACGTCACAGACTGCTCTCTTCC
The DNA here is from genome assembly GCA_029339505.1 of Unio delphinus. Classification (NCBI taxonomy): domain Eukaryota; kingdom Metazoa; phylum Mollusca; class Bivalvia; order Unionida; family Unionidae; genus Unio; species Unio delphinus. The sequence goes on from JAQISU010000155.1 coordinate 11,852,104, forward strand.
AATTGGATGGCTGTACCTGACTTTTGTAACGCACGTTTGGATTGGTGGATACACTCAATCCGTTTCAATCCGCTCTTCCCCTATAAATAACCGCAGTACACGGCATTCGCTTCACCTGTTCTCATCAGAAGATGTGGACTAATGTTGAATCGTCAACCCTTGTGTCAAGTATGCTGTTTAGGACTGACATACCCATGTATGTCAGATCATCATGGAGTGTCATTCATATGACGGAGACAGCCTATTGGAAGAGAAGAGTCTATGTGGAAAGACAAGGTTGCTTGAAGAGAGTTCTCTTCTATGGACCCACAGTAAGGAGAAGTTTAAGGAAGAGAAGAAGATCTGTGAGATGTCCTCTGTGTTAACAAGACAACGTTAACATTACACATAACGGCCCTTTTCAGGGCCACTCATAGGTCTCGAAAAGATAGTAGCTTTCATTGCCGCCCTTTTTTTCCCTTGTTTTATTTCCCATGTTATATTTCCCTTGTTATCTTTCCCTTGACGCTATATAGACCCACTATGTTCCATTTCCCTTGACGCTATACAGACCCACCCTGTTCAATTTCCCTTGACGCTATAGTACCCCAAGCTGTTTTGACGCTATAGTGCCCCAAGCTGTTTTTGACTGGATTTTCCCTTGACGCTATAAATCTTGACGCCATAGTGCCCCAAGCACTTTTTGACTGAATTTTCCCTTGACGCTATAGTGCCCCCTATTACTACTTATATAACTCTAAAGTGAACTTCTTATTTTAAACTGAATATTAATTTGTCCACATAGTAAGTTTCTACTTGATCTTAAAACACAAATAAACAATAAATAAAAGTCATTCTTTGAGAAAACAGTCTAAAATTGAAATGAGACATGATTTACTGTAAGTATCCTCGTCTTTGTTATAACGCATTTGCATATTTGCGTGGGTAGAAGTCCTGGCTCATGAGAGCTAAACTAGACAATAGTTGCCATTATTTGAGACGTAGCCTCGATTTCTGCTTGGAACGAATTACTGCTCTCTAACCCGCTGGATTATAATTATGTCACTATATTATTTTAACTTAAAACGGTAGGCGCACACCCGTGGAGATTCCTGACGTTAAATGGCAATTATAGCATTTTGATCAGTTGCTGGTACACTTGCAGAATTACGGTATCTTTGGTTTCATAACGGTACAGAATATGGAACATGGATGAAACGGGTTTTAGTACTGTCCACAAGCCAGTGAACATCATTGCATCAAAAATTGTTAGATCAGTTGGTAAAGTTACAAGCGTTGAACGTGGTCAAACTATTACTGTAATATGTGCAATGAATGGATCCGGTACCTTTGCACCGCCAGCATTTATCTACCCACGTAAATGAATGGTTCCATCACTGATGTATGGTACACCAGCCAGGTCACTAGGCTTGTGTAGCCCAAGCGGGTGGACAGTAATACTTGCAATGGCTGGAACATTTGACTACTTTTGTGAAATCCAAGAAGGACTCTCCACGCATTCTTCTTCTTGATGGATACCAAGGCAATAAAACGTCGGAAGCTGTTCGCGTTGCACGCGAGAAAGAAATTGTGATAACCTTTCCTCCCCATTGTACATATTGGCTGCAGCCTCTTGATGTAACATTTCTCAAAGTACTAAAAGTGTTTCCAATTTGGAGTCTGGTAACTGAACGACAAGCAATCTAGGAACACGCATAACTGCATTTGAAGTTGCTGCAATGTTTTCTTCTGCAACATAAGATCGATCTGCCAGTTTACAGAAAGCTGTCACTGGTTTTGAAGCCTGTGAACCCGAGGAATTTGGCCTTTTAATCCAAATAAGCTCATAGATCACGATTTCGCTCCTTCTATGGTAAATGATGAACCTCAGCCAGTATCAGATAGGACTAATGCGTGCCAACAATCAATACCTACGTCATCACAACTGATTGAATCAAGAAAGACAGCTGATCACCCGTCGGTTACTAGCTGCAAAAACATGCCGGAGGGGTCGAGTGATGCAGAAACATCTGTTCAGGAGGAAAAGACAGCTGACACATAATCAGTTAGTATTCCAATAGTTATTGCAGGTGTGACAGACGATACAGAAAAATCGAATGAGGGAAATAGGTCAGTTGATGACCAATCGCCGAGTAATGTTATAATCATTTCTGACAATGCACAAACATTGACTGAACCAAGCAAAACGGTTGAATTTCTGCTACCTGGTAGTTCAACAGCCACTGTGGATGCGTCGGGTAATCCAGAGACACACCAAACAAGCAAAAGACAATTGAAAAATACTCATGTACTCAATACAAGAAATAATAATAATAATAATAATAATAATAATAATAATAATAATAATAATAATATTTTTAAAAATATTTTTATGTTTGCAGGTGGAATTAATGATATTATTACTGTGTAGTATCGTTTAGTCCCTGGAAATTATAGAATGTCAAATATCTTCTACTATTCGAATATACCGAATAGTTAGACTTCACATCCACTAAAGTTATTACGAATATTATTACTATTAGTAAAATATCTTTTTCCAATAATTTCATGACCCATTTAATTTACATTCTTCGCAGCTCATCCCTTTACTGATAATACTGTATTTTCTGATCCTAACAGTGTTTCTCGCATGGTTTCTGACCTTTCTCTTTAGCAAGGGTTTAAGTTAAAACAAGTTGGTTCGTCGTATTAACAAAACATAGTTTTGCGGATCATGCACCTTGTATTGTTTTTGATAAATTTGCTCTTCTGATACCAGCGAAAGCTTAACATGTAATTGTTACATTTTTATACTGTTATCATCTTATATTTGTATTATTAAATATGTTTCTGTCTCTTCTGTTTTTTAATGTGTTTATTTTTACGATTAAATAGTCTCAAGTAAGAGAAAGATTAAAAATGCAGTAAGCTTCGAAAAATTCAACAAATACTTCTTTTTCCTTAGAATACAAAGTAAAACTGAGGAAGAAAAAAAACAACTTACGGTATTACACATCAAATCCCAAAATAATCCTAGGATTACAGACACAAGTAATAATAATAAAAGTTCTGAATAAACATCAGATTAAATGCAGAATAAACCCAACATGGCGGCCTGTATCGTGCTATTGTACCAACGGTCTTTTATTGAAAGACAATAATAAATCTCCAGGTTTTTAATTGACTATAAATCCCAGCGAATGCCTCTGTCCAAGAATATTCTTTTTTAATGAGCTCTCTGAATTTGCACAGAATATTTTTTACCGACCTCAATCATTTCCAGACCAAATGAACATTTAGACAGAATTTTACACATTTATTTTGCTAGATTTTAAAGCACGAATGAATAATATTACCTGTAATAAGATTATATAGTCTTCCTCTTGACCTCAGGTCACAATTAATATTGTCTAAAACAAATTTAAAAAATGGCCAATAACCTTCTAGAAACTTATTAATGTTTACAAAGTAAAGTGTTAGTTAATAATTAGAAAATCTGTCGCTAAAATTATAACACAGAGCCTGAAATATGTCAGGTACGCCAGGTAAATTGTAGAGGAATTCTATCAACATAGACACAGATCCAAATAAAAATGTTACTTCTATTAATATCGAACATGATATTAAACACATACACAGATAATAATTTAGATTTGTATTAATTATTAACAGAATGTTTATAAATACATTATTAATTCAGGTCAAGTATAAAATAAACTTGATTTTGGACAAGGTGAAGTCCAACATACAATGTTATATTACAATAACATGTACCATAATTTGTTAATTAACAAAAAAAAACACTAAATATCGAACAATACTAATTACATATACACAACATGATATTTAGGTTGATAAGTGCCTCGTTGATAAGTGCCTCGCTACCTACTGAATTTAAGATCGGGTTTAAATTTTTAAGGATTTTTATGATTACTTTTGTAGTGCAGTAATTGCGTTAATGGAAAGAACTGATTGGGAAATCTACCAACAGTTGATTCAATATATATTTTGGAAATCAATAAAACATTTGTTTCCTGCATAGTAAACACCTTTCTGCATTCTGTATAAGAGTAAAATTATAGTTCATTATGACTTTAGAAATATAAAGTTATTCAATATAGTATTTATTCTCTCTCTCTCTCTCTCTCTCTCTCTCTCTCTCTCTCTCTCTCTCTCTCTCTCTCTCTCTCTCTCTTCTTTGAGCTGACCACACGCATCATCTTTTTTAATCACTGTAATGTTGTGTTTGCAGGTGGAATTAATGATAGCATTACTGAGTGGTATCGTTTAGTCCCTGGAAATTATAGAATGTCAAATATCTTCTACAATTCGAATATACCGAATATTTAGGCTTCACATCCACTAAGGTTAAGATTATATCATTTATGACCAACTTAAAAAAAAACAAATAACCGTGTGCAATTTTTTTTAAAAATTTACAACTTTTTCTCCACTTGGGTAAGTCTTCCAATAAGAATCTGATCCTGGACTTCCTTAGATAGAAGTCGGGCAAATCTTTGTAATAATAGTAGTTGACAAATGAGAACGCTTCCACACATTTCTCTAACAAATCCGCGAATCCATATTTGTCAGTCAGAGCGCATAATGTGCAGTATTTAATGACATACTCTTTCGCGTTCCGAGTATCATAGGAATTGCTGAAACAGGATTTTGGAATGGAACCCAGCTTTCTCAATAGGAAATATTTACATTCTATCAGAAGATGCTTTACCTGGTACTCGTATGCCAGAGATAACACTTGAAGCACGATATCATCTGAAAATATGAAGTAATGTCTAAAATTTAATCTTTTATCATGTAGGGAAGGAATTAATGAATAATTTAATTTCAATTGTATCAATGCAAAATTGAATTTTTCAATTTGATGTTTTTTCCCCCAGTAAATATGTATAGGTAAGGTAATGTCACTATATATTAAATGAATAATATGTTTATTTTGAAAGAGGGAATCACTGAAAGGCCGTTGGTTAGAATCAAACGTTATTATGTTTAATTATTTTGTTATAATTGTGCCTATGACGAAACTTCGATACATCACCTACATTTCAGTGCTGCTGTTATTGTACACTTTAGAAATGCAAGGACATCTTGATAATTCTTGCCAGGAAGAGGTAACACATCAGTATACTTCTCCTTAAAGTCTGACTCGTACATCCGTCGAAATACAGGTGATACTACGATCAGGAAAGACTTAGGTACCCATATGGTTTTACCCTCAACTTTCAACTGAAGGTCAGTCCAGGCAGACTTCGTCGTAAAATCAAAGTCCCCGAAATTCACATCACCACGTGTATTCTTATCAAATTGTAACTCCGTAGATATAGATTTTTGTGCCACTGTAAGTAAAAGTATATATATATATATATATATATATATATATATATATATATATATATATATATATATATATATATATATATATATATATATATATATATATATATATAACAGGTATAAGGTTTTACAATATTATGACAATTTTTTTACCTTTCTAGAAGTTTATCTTAAAGTTTCATAATTCTACCATTCTCACTAAAACTGATGTTGTTATACAAGATCATCGTAAGTTATGTTATACATCATCATGTCGAGCTGTCTTCTTAATTATTATTGTGTATAATGTGCACCAATACAGTATGATTTTACAAACACACCAGAAATAATAATTTAAAATAGTTTTATTCTTTAATATAAGCTAGTGTTTATGCTGCTCACTGTTTATTATAAAAGCGACTAAAGACACCTCCTAATTCGTTACAAGATCTTTAATTTTAATTGCATGCATGGTGGAGTTCGATCGATGGTCGTTTATTGTGTAAATCCATACAGGTAAAAATATGTAAATAAACATACCTATCCGGATCGTGTTGGAATATACACATGTGTAGGTCTCAACGGAATTGAACAAATAACTGGATCTGTCAAAACATAAAGATTAAAAGGAATAAAACGTATTATTGCTAATAAAAAAGAGAATGGAGAGCTTTTCTGCCGGTGAATATAATGCCCTTGATGACATGTACTCAAACAGCACGTGAATTGCTTTGGGTACTGAAGATACTGTTTTTCCCACATGAAAGTTATTATACTAACAAGTCTGTGGTGTGTGTGTGTGTGTGTGTGTGAGTGTGTGTGTGCGTGTGTGTGTGTGTGATATTTACCTTAATTTTAAAACATTTTGTCATATCGTAATGACGTCTGCGGTTTAGCAGTTATAGTGATATCTAGCACTAGGGCATCTTGCCACCAACATGTAGCAGTATGTCCCACCCATTCACATTATCCTGACACCAAGCTGACCAGTCCTAACTCTAACCCTTGGTGTGCCTCGGCTGGGGTTCTTGTGACCTCCCTCATCGGAGGAGGTAGCTCTAACCACTTATGCTTCCCCCCCCCCAACACTCACAATAAGCCGATAACTATCGAAGATAAAATAAACTTTGGTATGTCAAAAGGATGAACACACTGTTTTCAGTCCACGTTAACTATGTATGAATAACATTGATGATTAGGTATAAGGTTGGCATATTTAACCTGGTACTTTTCAACCGGAATGAAATTTCCTTATAATTAAGGTTAATAATACTGCAGGCACCAAATTCGGTTGCCCATGCTTTAAATCTTTGCTATTCATTTTGGTAACATCTCAACGCCGGGAATCATGTTCTAAAACGTATTTGAACTTCGTTTTGTAGATTTTCTTATCATCAGCATGCTTCTTGTTTTACATGCAAGATGCACTCGACCCCTTGTATTTGTTGTTACTACTTTATCTTCCAAGAAATATAGATTTAGAAAATGTGTCTGCCTTGTTTGTACGGATCAGTCCATACTTTGTTCACATCAATATGAAAATCTCTGTGTTATTAGATCCAAGCGTTGGTAAGTCATGAGAGATAACTCTGCGATTTATTGCAGATATATTCAACATCACCTAGAATTGTAGAAAGCCTAATACCATCGAGGTTCAATGTACTACCTAATATTTAAAATGTGTAACATTACTGTTGACATAAACATAATGGTAAGCCTTGATCACGATCGAGTTCTTGTTCTCATCGAAGTAGATTTCATTGTTTTTGTTGTTCATTAAGCTGAAGCTGTTCTTATTCGAATCGTCGTCGTTGTTGCCTGCGTTTTCGCCGTTCCACCCCGCTCTTGTGGCATTCTTCTAGTGGCTGTTCTTTCTTTTATTGTGATGCTTGTAATCATGTTCATTCCATTCTTCAATAAACCATGAAATGCGTTGTTTATTCCGGTTAGTGTCGTCGATAGATCCGGATATAGTTTACTGTAACGATTGTTACCGGTCCCGATGACGATGCATTCGTGCATGGGCAGTCAATGGGGAAGTATTGAACCTCCTACTGTTAAAGCGAAACCTTTCTAAAATGTTCATCTTTTCAAAATGTATTATATGCACTTTTCTGGTCGAAACTATTTAATCAATTTATTGAGCTTATTAGCGATCAAAACACTAATCGGAATGAAAAAACTTAACTTTTCCCTTAGTGTGATTTCTCTAAATGTTCTGTGTCTCGTGTCAACTGACGCACCGTCCCCACCAGCTTGCCTAAAGCAATTCATTCGATTATTAGTGTCAACCATTAACATGATAATAATGAAGAAAAAAACACGGGAGGTAAACTTAGCAAATCAGTTTGGTGATCAAAGCGTAAGACGTAGTCGATACCTGCCCACTTAAAGTATAGTCGCGTTGACAATAACATGACATGTGGCGGACTAAAATTTAAAGACTACTGAAAACATGACAAACAAAATTTAGATGAAATTTAGAATAATATTTGGCAAAATAAATATCACATTCATCCATGTACTTCTTATGATATAGTGATGTTTGACAATTGTACTTAAGACGATTTAAAAGACAAGGAGCTGATCATGAAAATTAGTTTTTACTTCCTTAAAGGCAAAGACAACGTTTTAGAAGATTGCTAATTCTTGTTGATAATTTACCGGTGAGACAACAAGCTCTACAATAAATTAGGTGTTCATTAAACATTGTGTAAGTGACAGGCAACAGTTGCGACAGTCTCATTTGAAAGGTATTAAAATAGTGTGAAGTACTTTAAGTCTCATAAATGTTTCATTCGTCCAAGATGGCTTTGATTCCGAGTTTGACAAAAAATATTTCCAGGGATGCAGGCAAAACAATATTTACTAGTAATCAAGCTGCGATTCCGGAATTTTAAAAATAAAACTATAAGTTGTCGGCAAGATTTAACTTATGTCACAAATAACGATATAGAGCGGTCAACATGGCCTTCCATTCACATATTTGCCTGTCCGTCCGCCCGTCGTCAACTTTAATTTCAAAATGTGCTTGATTTAAAGGTCAATATCTAAATTTGGAATAAATCGATCTTTCACAAATTGTATTCCTATGAAATTTAGAATAATAATTGGCAAAAGAAATATCATATTCATCCATGTACTTCTCATGATATAGAGAAGTTTCACTATTGTACTTAAGACGATTTAAAAGACACGGAGCTGATCAAGACTTAGATGGCAATCTTCTATGACTACTTTAAGGAAGTAGAAACTAATTTTCATGACCAGTTCCGTGTCTTTTAAATCGTCTTAAGGACCTGAGGCTTCTGGTTATAAATTTAACAACAGGGTGATAAGAGTCAAGGTTTCAATCAGATTGGAGTTCACAGGCAGTCTTTTTATCCTGGCTGTATGTAGAGGTTTGCCTTTTATTTAGGTTGGGTGGGGTGTTCCCATTTATTTCTATTAACACAGAAGACCCACCCTGGCTCGTTTGTGTCAGAAATTGAAGTAGTGATAGAAAGATGCACCAGTCAGCGGTGCCGATAGCTAAATTAATGAATACACAAAAAGTCAAATAACAATAATTTCATATAATTCAATAATAGTCATCTCTCAAGTGAAATTAAAATTAAAATTCTATCACTCGTCTTTCACTCGACCAAGGGACGGCCTATGTCATCATCTGAATTAGTGTGATAGATTTTCCTCCTGTTCTGTGTTCCTATTAATCTGTTTGATTTTTCTGGACTGGTAATTCATCTCCGTTATTCATTTTCTTTTGTCTCCCAAAGAATTGGACCAACTGCACTGGGGTAATTCCCTCTGGTCCCTAAAAGTTTCCTTCTAAATTCTTCCTCAGTTCCTCGTTCTCGTTTTTCTCCCAGAAACTCGGACCAACTGCAATCTGGGCAACTCCCTCTGGTCTCTTACATTAATATTATCAGATAAGCCATTACCGATTTTGCTCACGCATTCATGCCCAACGAAATATACATTCGCCCTGATAAGTATACACGAATGTACACGCCAATTCACGATAATAACCCCTAGCCCCTATTAGCAATTCAACCACTGATATTGATACAACACACGTTTCTCTCAGTTTGCATTCTCTAAGTCTTCTGTCACACATGCTAACACATGGCCATTATTAAGTTGTCTAAACGAATGCATATATTAGCGATTAAAAGATATTGGAAGAAACGTATTTTTAAGATAAATACATGGATATCAGACCTTGTATCAAGGATATGTTTTTGCATTCAAAGATCAAGGCTAATATCGACGTGTTTTTCAATTGAATCAGATAAATGTAGGAAGTGCGTACAAGGATTGCGATAGATTTGCAAATGTGTGTGTCTTATTTATTTGCACATTCATGCATTGGCTTGTTCGTTCCTTTAGAAACTTATTTATCTACTTATTGATTACACCTTTCTTTACCAGTTTTGCTATGAGATGTTCACAACGATATGTTATATGCGGCCACAATGACTTGGCAATACTCATGCCTCTTATATCTACACGTCAACATTATACCTAGTCAAACACCAGTACCTGTCTGGGCTTGAATTTATTTCCCGCTAATGCAAATTTTCAGAAAATACTATACCCTTATTGCCAATCAATATAGTACGAAGCGAGGAGGATCGAAATGAGGGTATGATGACGGGATTAAGGGTCATGTTAGGCCAAAGAAAAATCTATTAGAGACACAGACAGTAGGACATTAAGAATACCAAGAAAGTGTTGGGGGTGGGATACCAGAACATTATAACTAATCTCCTATTACACATCATGTTTAAATGTCCAATTAAAATATATTACAACTATATGTGTTCAATTCATGAAGACATATCTCATCGTTCTTTCTTGTTTAGCCGTCTAACTCAAAATATTTAAATATTATTAAACTTGCACTGCTGACGAGTTTCTCTATCCGTTTAAGAAAGAAACATCTTCCCCTTGACTTTCGAATACACGGTACGAGTAATGACCGAAGCTAAAGCTGCAACATTTTTCAACGACTGTGAAACGTATTCTTTGACTGATTTGATAATTATGTGGGAAGTTGCAGCATAAACAATTGCCTGTGTTCAGGATTTAATTATTACATTTCCTTCCACCAGTATGAGATCACACTGTCGCCAAAGTCTAGATATATTTATATTCCTTTCGACAACGTTAGGAATCTTGTACTATTTAGCCGGCTGTCCTTTTCCAATCAGGGCATACCTGGCTGAGTATCAAAATCTGCCACTCTTCGTTTACTACAATACCTACGAGCTACCAAATGAACTATAACGGCCGATAGACAACCACGTACCTACGTAGCTTATACAGTAGAAAAAATAGAATGCATGGTATAATATATGTGGCTATGCTGGCAATGGAAAATTGTGTAATGTAGCCTATGTAAATATTTTTAATTCAAGGCGGCGTGTTTTTTTTCTCTGCAGCTGATAATTGTTTCATAAATAAAGATATGGATTTATTAGTCAATTAAGTATTTCGGGCATGTGTTATCGAAGTTAATGTCGGGCATGTAAATCTCCCAAAGTCACTTCAAAGTATCAAGACAGTGAGATATCATATTTAGCTCGGGAAGCAGAGCTATCAACCTATTCAAGCAGATACGTGGGTTCAAGGCAAGTAAAATATTTCGAACGGCGTGGATGGCAACTATTTTGAATTGCATCAAGCTGTTTAATATATAATAATTTGTATAGAAATATTCAAATCTATCGCAGAAAGAAAGTGATTTAATTTGCGCCATATTTTTGTGTCAATGCTGACCTTTCGGTATGTAAAATGCATGAAAAAATTGGGGTCGGATGCATCAACATCTTGCTTGAATACAAGCTATAAATGTGCTTTTCTGCAATTACCTTTCATTGATTTGCCAATCAAATGAATGATATTTCTCTGTTTTGATCTATTTTTTATAGCTGACCAAGAAAAGGAACCTTTTATCATCCACTTTATTCCGTTCTTTCAATGAATATTTTGTAAGAGACAGGTAAACGTTTTATCAAATTTAATACAAAAACTGACCTTAACGCCTCAAGATCATTCGCATCAATAAATCGATTCTTGATATGCAGCTGCAATTTTGTACATCCTCCCTTTATGACGTCAAGTCAATCTTTTTGGTAATATGCTGAACATCTTACGTTCAAATATTGTTTAGAAGGTGAAATAGATTATTTGAATATGACTAAGATATTGCAAAACACACTTAAGTTGAAGTAACATATCGCAGTCGTTCACATAACGATAATACAATGTATCTACCTTAATGTTGCAAACATGTGTCAGTTGTATCGTCTGATTTTATAATCAGTTTTGAGTCATCAGTTAATATTAATAGACAAATTAAAATATCCTTACTTTAACTTGCTGAAATATTCCGCAAACCATAATTTTGAAACTCTGAAATTGAGGTCGATTTTCTGTTATTTCTGTAGTTCAGATAGCTTATATTGTGGAATGTATCTTGCCTGTGTCGCCATTGTCGTGAATGGGACCTATAACTTTTAATGTTCTGGTTCATAGTACAAGCCGTCTGTCTATTTAAAAAAACAAAAAACATGGTAAAGTTTTCACCCAACATTGCTTTTCACGTTGTGTCATCAATCCCGGGGTCATTTGTACTTTGCATTTTTAATCTGTGAATTCAACATCGTAGCCACAAAGTCCATGGTATATTTTTTTCTCCAATGAAAACCACAGACTATTATTTTTTTAATTTCAATAATTTGTTTATATAATTGTATTGCATAAATAAATCCAAACAGAGAACGTAGATATGCATATGTAATGGCTTCTTAAAAAAATGGTTATAATACCTGTCTGCCATCCACACGGTTTATATGCATTGTAAGATTACCTGTAATGAGTTAAATGAACCATTTGTGACATTTACCTTTCACAACGTTTACAAAAGATACAAGTCCACGGAGTAGGTTTCCAACACGGGTAATAATAAATGACTTCCAAGGAAGTCGTGGCTTATTCAGAACACACATTCATCATACACATTACACTTAAATTTAACACACACACAGTACTCTTGATCTATATTGTCATTGAGTGGTCTTACACATTCATATTACGACTTTTTGCTGTATTGTTCGAACGTATGGAGTCCAGTTATTGAAGTATTGCATATATCCGACTTTTTCGCATACACGTTACCCTTGACTTATCAGTAGTCGTCATAACTTTATCATACACGTTACCCTTGACTTATACACATTGACTTTCTCATACACATTACCCTTGACTTTCTCATACACATTACATTGACTTTCTCATACACATTACCCTTGACGTTCTCATACACATTACCCTTGACTTTCTCACACACATTACCCTTGACTTTTACACATTACCTTTGACTTTTTCATACACATTACCCTTGACCTGTATTGAAATTGGAGGGTCCTGCGCACTTATATTGATACAGATTCGAGAAGAGACCTTTCGCTGTATTGTTAGAACGTCTACAACGACTGCAGTCCAGTTATTGAAACATTACAAGGTTATAAACGGACAATATTATAAGACTTTGTGAATGGCAAGACTAGCACATTAATATTATTATTATTATTAGAATTATTATTATTATTTCTTAAATCACTAGTGCATATAATTTCTGCAAAATGAATAACATATACATAATGTCTGTTTAATTGTATCAGTCTCACAAATGCTTTATCATTCAAAAATGTGATTGCTAAAACCTTTCCTTACTTTTTTTCTGAGCAGGAAATACGCTTAATCAATTTGGAATTCATTAGCCGTTCATCTTTGGTAATGTAGTAGTTGTAATGAGTTTAAAAGCACGTTAACACAAACAACCGTAATGGGGCAAGTATATTATTGGAGAAATAGGATCGTTAAAAAACATGTATTAAATAATAGTATACTGTGTTCATATTGATTGATAAATTTTTTAACTGATTTCCTTTTTTAAAAAAGGGTATCTCAGTATGTACTCTCTAGCCATAGCATTTTGGTGTTAATGATTTTTGCGAAAGGTTAGCTTTCGGATATTTTGTAATATTTGAATTTTTGAAGAGTTATTAACATGTTCGTAAAACGTTAGAGAACAATGTTTACAAGGTTTCATACAACCGACGTTTACTAATGAAGCAAAAACGGTATGAAAACTTAGCCAAATATTCATAAATAATGTGAATTATTTGTCTCGCATATACACGTCATGAACTATCGTATCATTTCCATAGTAAATTTTTTCGTATGTTGCTGAAATAAGAATGTAATCTAAGTATTTAAAAAATGTGTTAATACTTGCATATTTAATGGTATGCAAAATAATGAACATCATAACGTGCAGATAAGAACAACTGAATTAACATAATGATATTTAAATAATTTATGTAAATTCAGTTGTTCTTATCTGCACGTTGGTGTTTTTATTGTCTGGATCCATAACTTTCCAATCTTATTCTTCTCGAAATAAAACTTCAGTAGTTACTATTTGTTTGTATTGGTTACGATTCTGGCTGATTTATTTGTAACATTTAGAGCTTACTTTTCTTAGGTTATGTATAATCTTAAATTGACAAATTTGTACAATTGTAAAATAGGTTGCCAAAAGAATTTATTGTAGTGTACTGGAATGTGTTTTTGTGTGTGTGTCCTTTTTGTATCTATAAAATCCCTAAAATGGAGTATTGTCTCATAAAATCAAAAAATGACAAATGCATTTAGCTTATACTGGTTTATTTGTAGTCATCGAAATGGTTTATACTAATATAATTCCAATTTTTATGAATTAAACGAATTTCCTGTAATATGATTGGATGTAAACGGTCACGTGATGTTGATCAGGAATTGTTTACACTTCGATAAATTCTGGGACTACTTTCGGTTTTTGAAATATTAATAAACATTGCAGACACGTTATTGTGAAACGATTTTGTCATCTGTAAAATATATAATTCTGCAAATAAATATAACTTTTACACTTTTTATACTTTTTCCAATATTCTTTGATTCAAATGCATAGTTTACTATACAATTTAGCATTCGTCTGCTACAACGTAACTGTGACAGTAGTCACATTTCATTTCTCAGTAGATCACCGAGTGGGTCTTGTCAAGTATTAACACTGTTGAGAATGACATAAAATGTTACTTTTTTATAGAATTTATTTCATTGTTACCTTTATATAGTAAGGGATAGCATCATCTTGTTCATAGTTCCATAAAAATTGGAAGTATTCACTGAAAAAATCCATAATGATTTCAGGTTTGAGTGAAATTTAATTTAGCACACTTGTTGAGACGGTATCAGTTGTTATTATGTAAGGTCATGGTCATCTGACGTAACAGATGGGACTGACTAAAATTGAACAAGAATGTTGTCAGTAAACAAAATATGTTAAAAACCACTGTAACCATTGCCTATGATGTAAAAGATGAAGTTAATGAATAAACGTAACTGTGGCTGTAGTCAATTTCTTCGTGTGATTCTGTACAGGTTATGTATTACGGGGCGGTGTGAAACACCGAATGAAAGGTAACTACGCGTTACTTAAATTAGAATGCATTATTGATGGAATAAGTTAATTTGACGATAGAAATGATAAAATTGGAATTATAAGGATTAAATGATCATGGTTGGGTATTTATTGATGTGTAAATTTTACCTAATCACTCACAAAGTTAACATAAAGTCCTTCGGACTTTATTTACTTTGTGAGTGATTAGGTAAAATTTACACATCAATAAATACCCAACCATGATCATTTAATCCTATAGTAAAACAATTACAGGGAAAACATATATACTTATATATTTTGTTGCTTCGTTTTTATTTATACCTCACCAAGTAGAAATGGAAACATTGACCAATGAAATAAATACAAGTTAAGAAGCAGATGGAATTCTAACATTTTCCCTTGGACAAGGAGGAGGTAATTCTACGATGTCCTCTAAGGAGTAGTGTACTACAGGTGTGTAATCCTGTGTCCCCATAGTGTTTTACATTTACTACACTTGTGTTATCCCCACAATGCAAGTGGAAAACACATTATATGAGTCAAATAAAAATGTAGTTTCTTAAAAACATCTAGACCCCGAGGACGTACATTCGTCTAAAATAAAAAACAATCCTCTATAAAAGGTGCGAATAAATGCTTTTCCATAAGATCGAACTCCTAATGTATGTAGATTTACAAGGTCCTCCTAATGTAGGTAGTGCTTTATTTGCTGTAATATTTTGAGTTAACATTTCATTTAAGAAAACTAAGTTACTCCTTTAAGTATTAAATAAAACTATACGTACATGTGTTATGTACATTTACTTTAATTTTTTTGTGGGGTTAGTTTTTTTTTTTTAATATTCCATTACAAGTTTTTGACATGGTAATATTGATAACTGGACTTGATTTTATCCACAATTGAGTTCAGTTCTGTTTGACCTGACTGTGTTTCGTTTCATTTAATTGATGTAAATAACTAATAATAGAAACATTGTATCTAGTTGCTGACTTTACAATCAGGTAATAGGTTTGGTAAACAACATTTTGAATTATTTTTAATTCTTTCCCAAAGTAATAATCATGGTCATATCTGGATTGCATGCCAGATAGCATCTATCAAGTGTTAGAAACATCTCTTTTTCAAGAACATTAAACCTTATCCGTTAATTGTTTGAGTTTCTTTTTTATCGTACAACGTTTTTGAAAAGAAGTTCGTATGTCCGGCTTTAAACAATTGACACATTAAGTTGTCCTTATAGTGTAACCAGTTTGGGTTGAATTATTATTTTCTTCAAATTGTTTAAAATCGAGTAATTATTTTCCATCGACAATAATTCTTTTTTATCTTGTTCAGTTTTGTCTTCTCTATTTCTAGTATCCGTGTCCCGTTGTAGATTGTTGTATTGGGAATCGTCGCTAATCTATACGTACGATATTACTTTTAGTCCGATTTTATCTTCAAATGTTTGAGCTATTGACTCTATAGGTACTTCCAACGGGATGTCTAAAATATGTAGGTCCCCGGTTTGTTTCTTTATTTTCCTAAGTATTGGTATATATGTTCTCTTACAGTGATTGTGTGTTGTTCTCCAGTAGTAATATTGGTGTTGTTCCTTTAGGTCTTATATTGTATCCCTTATAGCCTTTTGGGTTTATTGAGTAGAGTTTATTTGTGAAGTCTTCATTTATCATGTTCAAGGCGATAATCATCACCCCTTTGTGGTTCCCGGTAGTTCATTTATCAAGATAGTTGACATGTCCAACTCATGTGTTCCTTTCTTATATTCACACTTCAGGTAGCTGTCCCACTGTATCTGTACCTTGCCTATTATGAAACTTTTTCCAGCTCACGTATGTTTTTCCTAATAGCCGCCATTTTTCCCCCGTGACTCTCGTGGTTGTACACTCCCTTATTTTTCAATCCATTTCTTCCAATGTTTCTTCCTCTTCTTAGTGATATTATTCTTTGTAGTATAATGACTCTATTAATTGTCTGGCATTTCGTACTCGATAGTCGGTATTTGTAGTCTTCGCTATTATTAATCAATTTAAAGTCTGTTTCGTACGCGCTATTGTGATTATAATTATAAACGCTTAGTTTATTTCTCAACAACAAGTATAATAATACAGCACGCAGCAATCCAGGTGAGGTCACGGATAATACCTTTTTTGATCCATTCGAGCATAGTGATACTTTAAATGCTCGGTAGCAGATATAACTTGTTGTACAAGGCGCCACTTAGTACCCAACTAAGCATTAAATAACTCTACGGTAGGTTGGTCTCGTAACCGACACATTTAACGTATAGGCTGTGTCGACTGGCGATTAATGTAGGTCACTTGGTCACAAGTTTTATTGTTTTCCTCCAGTGCAAAATGTTTTTCGTTCACACTCCCGAATTTTGCTGATGTTGTTCCTTACGCACGAGAGGAGAAAGAGCAAGTGAAATAAAAGGATTCTGATAAAATTATGTACTATTTTAATACCATTAGAAGACAGGAACTATAAATACTTGTAATCGTTATTTTCATATGTCTAGATCATTTGTCAGTGGTAAGAAAGAATTCCCATAGGTCCTCTAAGTGCCAGACGTTTGCCAATGAATACAGAGTGGTAGGATCCCGCATCGACGCTGAGACCGCTTGTTTCAACATCCAACAATGAGGCTAACGTTTATGCTTGGCCTCTTAATTTCCCCAACCCCATGGATGTGGGAACACGCAGGTGGGGATTTATTTGTAAACCAGGCCAGCTTTGCAGTTAAGACGCTCAATGCATAATAGGCTTACGTTCGTAAGCACGTCACCATAGTAATGCATGCCGATTGCATTCGACAGCATCCTTCAGTCTTCTGACGCATGAATCTGTTTTGCGCTGCGATGCAGTACTTGCTAGAAACGGTTGCCAGAATATCGAGACATGCCTTGTCAATGTCAGCTGTTCCCCTAAGTTCCATTAGACACGTCAGACTGGCTGTGTTAGGCCTCATGGTCATAGAATAATTAACAGAAAGAGTGTAAAACCATAAAGTTTGGTTAAACCTAACAAACAATTAAATTATCCAGGTTATAAATTGAACATTTAAGAGGAATTTGCAATATTATGAACTGAATCCTACATAATTCTAGATTTGTTTTATATTCAGGTCTTAAAGATTCTACTCTTCCAAATAAATTTCACATCCTCAAATATACTGGTCCGCCAACAGCCATAATGTATCAAAATGGCGTTGTCCAGAATTCATTTAAATAATTAACAAATCTCCCAGAATAATAGTGTTCTTCAGTGAGCAATTTATTTTTCCACTAAACAATTCAAACAAATGTTTCCTCTCAAATAATATCTAAATACAACAGAAAATACTTGTGTGGGCCTGATGTTTCAACAAGAACGCAATGAATAGAATGACATAATTGTCCAGGCAAACGATCTTATATACAGTCGTAAGAAGTAAATAAGGCATCTCGAATTTACTCTTGCGTTACAATTTGCAAATATCTAACATCGGAATAAAATCCACATGACCTAACCTGTCCCATCTGGAATAAGTTAGTAGTTCTTCTAAGAACCCAACAGACCAATATATATATTGGGAGACGACCACAAACTCGTCACCATTTTGTTTATTAATATTATTATTATTATTATTATTATTATTATTATTATTATTATTATTATTATTAGTTACTGTAAACACCTTAGTATGCATCTATTTATAGGTCATTCGCATTCTTGCACTCTAATTATCTTAAAATAGAACCTATACACAAAATTCAGCTATAGAAAATTACTTCAAACCAGAGAAGAAAAATGATTAGGGATTCCCACTGGTGACAAAGACACCCTTTGGAGGTCTCGTGCCCTGCGTGACATCTCAAGAATTGTGGGACTAACAAGGCAGCTCGAGGGTTAGCAAGTACGTTACATGTAACGAGTTGAAATTGTACAACTAAGCATTCTGCAGAGTTGCAAGAGGCTGAGTTTTACAGACTACATTTATAGATTTTAAAATCGTGTAGAGTTGAATATTGAACAAACTGTTAGTATAATAATAATAATAATAATAATAATAATAATAATAATAATAATAATAATGAGGACTTTGTATAGCGCCTAATCTTTAGAAGCTCTAAGCGTTTTATAACATCTATAATGATATGACTACACTACAGAAAAACAAATAACAAAACCCACGAAATAGGAAAACATAAAAACATGCTGAAAACATTTAAGATACAAAACATTATTAGGTCTCTAAGTTTGCTCCTGCAGTCGAAAAAGATATACATTTACATCTATTGTCTGTTTTTTTTTTCTTGCAATTTTATTACATAAATATCATAAATTTTAAGTTTTTAATTTCTACAGCACATGTAATAGGGGTACGTGTATCATGTGAAATATTTCATATCTATATCTAAGTTAGATTGATATTTTTGTATATCTCTAATAACTGTATGTTTTGGGTTCCTCTTATTACGTTGCGGTAATGTGGTTTGGTTATCGTTGTCTAGGACATGGTCGACCAGGGTATTATTACCCGGATAGAGTAAATACTAATATAAAAATGAAATTAATGGATGGAATAAAAGAGATCTGAGTAGAGATATATGATAGAACAATACAAGCCCACTACTTCAAATATAACAATTTAATCAATTATATGTACAAAATGAAATTAAACATGGCACAATCTCTTAAAATAAAGTTACCAAATTGATACGAAATGACATTATCCGTTATGTTATACCAACAAAGCAAATTCTCATCACTGAAATAATGTGAACCATATAACTCATTTGCTCACCTTGTTGCTTCTGGTCTTTCAAAATTCAATTTAGGTGAGTGGTCAGGGTTATGTATATCTAATGTTTATGTATCATTATTATTATTATTATTATTATTATTATTATTATTATTATTATTATTATGTGTTTGCTGATGGAATAAATGATATTATTACTGAGTGGTATCGATAGTCCCTGGAAATTATAGAATGTTAAATATCTCCTACAATTCGAATATACCGAATATTTAGGCTTCACATCCACTAAAGTTATTACTTATATTATTACTATTATTAAAATATCCTTTGCCAATAATTTCATGACTCATTTCATTTACATCCTTTGCAGCGCATACCTGTACTGAAACTTAATTTTTAGCACATACTGTAATTTCTTATCCTAACGTTGTGTCTCGCATGGTTTCTGTCCTTTGTCTTTAGCAAGAGTTTAAATTAAAGCACGTTGGTTGTTCATATTAACAAAAACATAATTTTGCTGATCATGCACCTTGCATTGTTTTTGATAAATTTGCTCTTCTGATACCAGCGAAAGATTAACATGTAATTGTTACATTGTAAAACTGTTCGTCATCTTATATTTGTGTTCTTAAATATGTTTCTGTTTCCGTATTTTACGACCGTCACGCTGTTTTTTTTTTAATGTCTGTTTATTTTTACGATTAATTCAGCAAAAAAAATCTTTTTCCTTAAAATACAAAGTGAAATTGAGAAACAAGAACTTACGGTATTACACATCAAATCCCAAAATAATCATAGAATTACAGACACAAGTAATAATAATAAAAGTTATGAATAAACATCAGTGGAAATCCAGATTAAATCCAACTTTCAAGATGCTGATATTCCTGAGGCTGCCTTATCGTGATATTTTACCAACGGTCTTTAATTGAAACACAATGATAACATTTCAAGTATTGAATTGACTATAAATGTCAGTGAATGCCTCTGTCCACGAATATTCTTTTTTTATATAAATTCAACACTCAGAATTTGCACAGAAAAAATCACTGAATTAAATAATTTCCAGACCAAATAAATGTTTAGACAGAACAATGATACATTTGTTTTGTGCAACATTTTAAAGCACAAATAAATAATATTACCTGTGATAAGGTAATATATTCTTCCACCTGACCACAGGTAACGATTAATATTTTCTCAAACAAATAAAATAATGGAAAAGAATATTCTAGAAACTTAGTAATATTTACAAAGTAAAATGTCAGTTAATAATTAGAAAATCTGTCTCTATAGTTATAATACAGAGCCTGGAATATGTCAGGTACGCCAGGTAAATTGTAGAGGAATTCTATCAACCTAGACACAGATCCAAATAAAAATCTTACTTCTATTAATATCGAGCATGAAATTAAACACATACATAGATAATATTTTAGATTTGTATTAATTATCAACTGAATGTTTTAAACAAATTTTTAATTCAGGTAATGTAGAAAATAAACTTGATTTTGGACAATGTTAAGTCCAACATACAATGGTACAATAACATGTACTATAAGTTTTAAATTAACAAAGAAACTAAATATCGAACAATACTAATTACATATACACAACATGATATTTAGGTTGATAAGTGCCTCGTTGATAAGTGCCTCGCTACCTACTGAATTTAAGATCAGGTTTAAATTTTTATGGATTTTTATGATTACTTTTGTAGTGCAGTACTTGTTTTGATGGAATGAACTGAAAGGGAAATATACCAACAGTTGATTCAATATATATTTAGAAATCAATAAAATATTTGCTTCCTGCATAGTGTACACCTTTCTGGCATTCTGTATAAGAGTAAAATGATAGCTCAGTATGACTTTAGAAATATGAAGTCATTCAATATAGTAGTTTCTCTCTCTCTCTCTCTCTCTCTCTCTCTCTCTCTCTCTCTCTCTCTCTCTCTGTGAGTTGACCACACGCATCATCGTTATTAAATCACTGTAATGCTGTGTTTGCAGGTGGAATTAAAGATATTATTACTGTGTGGTATCGTTTAGTCCCTGGAAATTATAGAACAAACATCAACATACTTGGAATTACAGAGTTTTTTGGTTAAAGTTTGGGAGATTTTCATTAGAAAAGAACAAAAATGCTTTATCAGCAGGATATCATAGATGATGTGGACATTGAGAGAAATTCTCAAAATAGTTTTGATGTTGCTCAAGATATGTTAAATAATGAAAATGAGGACAACACCAATTCAAGGCCGGAATTTAATTTATCAGAGATGGATGATATGGGGAAAACAAAGGGGAATGTAAGAAGCATTGAAAGTATTACTGATGATGATACCAATGATAATGATGCTCTATTTGTTTCACAAACATCGCAAGCAGAACATGATTCAGAAGTAGACGAAATTAATGAAGGCATATACAAGCAAATCAAAACCAAATTTGGAACTCTTAATAGAAGTGCCTTCAAGAAAAGATTGAAATCAACACTTGATGTCAAAGGCCTCAGGGATTCTAGGCAAGCTCTCTTTGATTTAGCAAAAAGGAAGAGATATGATTGTCCTGATGGTCGATTAGTAAAATGTTTACTTTGAACAAATAGTGCTCCTGTGGAGGATAAGCTATCGGAAGATATTTATATTATATTTCATTTCATTGAAGGAGAAAATAATTACAGTGACATGAAAGCATGCATATCTAGATGGGCATTGAAACATTATTATGAAACAAGATCATCCCAGCGTTTAAACTTCATTCGCAGTGATTGTATATCACAAAGTCCGAAAGCTCCGGTCAATGATAACGCCTTACAAAGAACTGATGAAGATGCTGATAATCGGACTAACATAACGGAAAATGTGAGTCATAATCAGCGCACAGAAGTAACATCATGCAATACAAATACATCAACTCACAATCAGCAAAAGAAATTGAGATATGAAGATAGATCAAACATAAATACAAATGAAAACTTAAATACAGATCAAATAGGACACAACAAATCACGAAATGATCAAAGAATGCTTCCGAATGAAGAGGAGAGACAAAAAAAGAAAGATACATTGTATAGACATATTGAGACAATTATTACCAGACCAAATCAAAGGAATATAGAATCAGATGTGTTTGAACCAGTTGTAAGAAACAAAATAAGACGCATTCTGCTATCAAATGTCCAATCGAGAAAAAATATAGATGTAGTAAGGACAGCTATCGCAACTCAAGGCAAGGAGGAAGGTGTGACAGTAACATTCGTCCGCCTCATAAAGGAACGACCCCATTGGGATGGATCAAATATATATATACATTTCGACTAAATGTACTGGACAAAGACTTTGAACTGATGATGAATAATGAATCATTTTGGAGTGCTGGAATAAAATGTAGGGAATGGATAACAAACAGAAAATGGAGAGAAGGCTACTCACTTGATGAAACGCATGAGAATTACTAAATATATTCCTAATGAGCATAGCCATATGACTAGTAATTGCTTGTTAATTATAATTATGCTCATTATTTCAACATGGAATGTACGTGGTATAATGTCTAGCACACAGAAACTAATTGAATTGTTACCAGACACAGATATATTTGTTATCACTGAACATTGGCTTGGTATAAATAATCTAACGTATTTAGATAACTTACATGATGATTTCAAAATAGTTGCGCTACCTAATGAAGAGATATAACAATGCTATAGAGGTAGTGGCGGGGTTGCCGTATTTTATAGATCATCACTATGCAAAGTAAGCACCTTACAAAATGAGTTCCCAAATATTATGGTGGTGAAAATCGTTGTGAGAGACTTGGAACCTATAATTTTGATTGCAACCTACTTTCCCTGGACAACTAGAACTGATGATGCATATGACAAATTTTGTGAAAATGTTTTTGATATGTATGATAGGTATTCTGCTGAAAATATATGCATAATTATATGGCGATATGAATACAGATATTGTGTGTAAAAATCCATCAAGAAGAGATCTTGTTCTCAAACAAAGAATAGAACAGAGAAACAGTTGCTACGCTAATGATACAACCACATAAACATTATATCACGTATATATCAAAGGACATGTCAAGAACGTCCACACTTGATTATATATTAATACCTGAAATAATTAGAGGTGCTGTAAAAAGACACACAGTAAATGACAAAATTGATTTCTCAATATCGGATCACCTACCTATTACAGCGGCACTTGCAGGAAAATAAAAAGCCATGTGTATCTCCAAAAATGATATGAAACTTGGCAAATCCATTAGAAATGAGCATGTATAAATCTGTTGTTAGTGCATTCTTGAATTTCAACTATGAGTGTAAAAAGGTAGAAGATATAGAGAAGTATAATGAATTGATAACTAAGAGTGTAATAACTGCATCAGACCGATATATTCCAAAGTCTGAATTCAAATCGCACTTGAAACCATATTGGAAGAAAAGTGGGCTTGAAAAATTACATCAGAATATGAGAAAAGCGCGCGGAGAATAGATCAAAGCAGGAAAAACTAGAAGCACAGAGTGTAACATCAAACAAAGATACAAGGACGTGAAAAAACAGTTTAGAAAGAAACATAGGCTAGAGAAAAAAGTATATAAAGAGTGTATATTTGAAGAGATAGAAAAGAGTGCAGAAATTGGAATAGACGAATTCTATGCAGTCATACGGGAAAATAGAAAAGATAAATCGGACATTGGTAATATTGTATTTCGATGAGTAGAATCTAATGCTTTAGATGAATGTGTCAATCTATGGAAACTATTTTTTTTAATTAAGTGGTACAACAGACGAGGAACATGAAGATTGTGTCAAAATGAAGAATATGTACGAAGATAGCAAAATAGAGACTGATAACATAAAATGTAATAATATTACAGAAGAAGAAGTGTTGCAGCATATCAAGTCTCTAAAAACAAAAATATCACCAGGCATTGATTGCATATCTAATGAACACTTAAAGTATAGTGGAAAATATTTAATCAGACATTTATCTACCCTTTTTACTTACATGATCCAGTATGAGTATTTACCTAATGTATATAGATGTGGGATGATTATACCGATATACAAATAAAATTGTAAAGATAAAAAAGATCCGGTGAATTATCGTGGTATAACATTGACATCTTGTCTGGGAAAATTGTTTGAAAAAATATTGATGACCAGAATTCAAAAGTATTTAGACAAAATAAGCTTTCCACATCCTTATCAATTTGGATTTCATAAGGAGGCTGGAGCTATCTCCGCTGCATTTACTCTTCAAGAATGTTTGATGAACTTTACTAATCATAACTCTAATGTATATGCTGTTTTTCTGGGTAACGAAAAGGCATTCGATAGACTGTGGCATTGTGGACTACTAAAAAAACTAAAAATATTAGGAATTAAAGCAAAAATATGGAGAATAATCGCCCATTCCTACACACAGTCAAGTACCTGTGTAGCGTGTAGAGGATGTATATCGAACACATTTAAATTAAGGAGAGGAGTTGGACAAGGGCGTGTAATGTCGGCTTTTTTATTTCTCGTGTACATAAATGACCTATTGAATGAGTTAGTAATAACTAATTGCAGGATAACAGTGAATCAGATGAACATACCTGGCATGCTTTTGGCAGACGACACTACTCTACGAAGCTCTACGCTGAATGGATTGCAAATACTCGTGAATACAGCTTATCAATATGCACAGAAGTGGAAATTGAAATATAACTCTAACAAGAGTAATTGGATGATATTTAGTAATAAAAAAGGAAGTGTACTCATCAAATGGAATTACTCTGGGATCACAGAATATTCCTAGAGCAAAAAGAGTGAAATATGCAGGAGTTACCTTTTCACAATCAATGAAAACTAATGATCGTATAGTCTATTCCTACGATAAAGCTAAACGTGTAACAAACTCACTATACTCAATTGGATTAAATGCAAATGGGATGAATCCTATAGTTTCTGTGAAAGTCTGGGAAAGAGTTATATTACCGTCTGCTTTGTATGGCTCAGAACTCTGGTTTAATATGTCATATCAGGAGATATAGTTTCTGTGAAAGTCTGGGAAAGAGTTATATTACCGTCTGCTTTGTATGGCTCAGAACTCTGGTTTAATATGTCATATCAGGAGATTGAATCAATGGAGAAAAATACAACGATATTTCACCCGGAGAGTACAAGGTTTCCCTCAAAGATCGCCTATTGGATCTACGACATCATGCTTGGAGATGATATCAATGGAAGATCACATAGATAAGCAAAAACTTGTATTCCTTGGTCGCATGTGTAGAACATCAGCAAACTTAACTGCTTAAAAGGTTTTCCTCTGGACTGTTGGAAATTTGATTTTTGACCCCCAACATAGCTACAACTCTTTTATATATGATATAAATACTGTTCTCAAAACGTATGATTTAGAAGACTATCTCAACGACTTTATTTTCACTGGAAAATTTCCAAACAAAATAACATGGAATAACTTAATTGGGACAAGAATACATATATTTGAGGAGAGAAAACATGAAATGAGTATCAGAAATCCATCAGAGGGATTTGGTAGATTTTTAAAAATTAATCCAGGACTAAAAATGCATCATTTATGGTAAATAGCTTACACTGACTCAAGCAGAAAAATGGAATATGGGACTTTAATTCGTATTGGAGGAATGCAAGCAAGACCTGGACTGTGTCCCCTATGTGGCAAAATGAGTCATGACCGTATTTTGCACATTTCGATGAATTGTTCCTTAACCCCAAACGACAGAAACCACTTGATGGAAAGTCTAATTTCGTATATGCCTCCAGTGATTTACCGTGATTTTTGTGATCAGATCGATGATGTTATACTGATTATACTACTTGGTGGTTTAAATGATATATCAGAACGCTTAGAATTTGAGGCATGGATAAATATGATCAGACTATCTACCAAGTATTTCATTAAGATAAAGGATATTATATATTCGATTCAATAGAGAACTCACTCGTGATTATAAGGAAAGAAATAATTGTACTGGATTGCAAAGCTATTAGGAATCTAACTATTTTTGTTGTGAGGATACATTTTCAAATATTCTATCGTATATCTATATCTATCTAGTTTAGTAATGACTTTAATTTATTTATTCGTTTGCTATTGGAAATAACTCAATAAGTAACGAATTCGCTATTTTTTGTGATTCTATGTATATAAATGCATTTCTTTTTTGTCATAAAATCTTCAGAAATTGGATGAATAAAAGAATATCATCATCATCATCTCTCTCTCTCTCTCTCTCTCTCTCTCTCTCTCTCTGTGAGTTGACCACACGCATCATCGTTATTAAATCACTGTAATGTTGTGTTAGCAGGTGGAATTAATGATATTATTACTGTGTGGTATCGTTTAGTCCCTGGAAATTATAGAAAGTCAAATATCTTCTATAATTCGAATATACCGAATATTTAGGCTTCACATCAACTAAAGATTGTATCATTTATGACCAACTTACAAAAACAAACAACCGTGAACAATTTTACAATGCTTCTTAAAAATTACAACTTTTTCTCTACTTGCGTAAGTCTACCAAAAAGAATCTTATTCTGGACTTCCTCAGATATTTTATGGAAGTCGGGCAAATCTTTGTAATAATTGCAGTTGACAAAAGAGAATGCTTCCACACATTTCTCTATCAAATCCGCGAATCCATATTTGTCAGCCATAGCACATATTGTGCTGTATTTAATGACATACTCTTTAGCTTTAGTTTCATAGGAATTCTTGAAACAGGTTTTTGGAATGGAACCCAACTCTCTCAATAGGAAATATTGACATTCTATCAGAAGATGCTTTACCTGGTACTCGTGTGCCAGAGGTAACACTTGAAGCAAGATATCATCTGAAAATATGAAGTAATGTCTAAAATTTAATATTTTATCATGTTTAGAAGAAATTAATGAATAATTTTATACCAATTTATATCGATGCAACATTGAATTTGTTTAAAATGGAAAGCTAATCACTGATGTATTTTC
Source organism: Unio delphinus (assembly GCA_029339505.1). Lineage (NCBI taxonomy): Eukaryota > Metazoa > Mollusca > Bivalvia > Unionida > Unionidae > Unio > Unio delphinus. The sequence goes on from JAQISU010000155.1 coordinate 11,879,705, forward strand.
AGTAAATATGAATAGGTAAGGTAATAACACTATATATTAAATGAATAATACGTTTATTTTGAAAGAGAGAATAACTGAAATGCCGTTGATTAATATCAAACGTTACTATGTTTGATTATTTTGTTATAATTGTTATAACTTCAATAAATAACCTACATGTCAGTGCTGCAGTTATTGTACACTTTAGAAATGCAAGGACATCTTGATAATTCTTGCCAGGAAGAGGTAACACATCAGTATTCTTCTCCTTAAAGTCTGACTCGTATATCCGTCGAAATACAGGTGATATTACGATCAGGAATGACTTGGGTACCCATAAGGTTTTACCCTCAACTTTCAACTGAAGGTCAGTCCAGGCAGACTTCGTCGCAAAATCAAAGTCCTCGAAATTCCCATCACCACGTGTTTTTTTATCAAATTGTAACTCCGTAAATGTAGACTGTTGTGCCACTGTAAGTAAAAGTAGATTCATATATATATATATATATATATATATATATATATATATATATATATATATATATATATATATATATATATATATATATATATCCACTGATATGTGTCAGCCTTGTTTTACAATAGCATTACAATTTTTACGTCTCTCGAATTTTATCAAAAAGTTTCATATTTTTTTCATTATCACTAAAACTACTGTCGTTATACATCATCATATCGATCTGTCTTCCTAATTATCATTGTGTATAATGTGCACCAATAAAGTATGATTTTATAAACACACCAGAAATAATAATTTAAAATAGTTTCATTATTTGAACATTTATATATGCTGGTGTATATACTGCTCACTGTTTATTACAAAAGAGATTAAAGACACCTCGTAATCCGTTACATTATCTTTAATTTTAATTGTATGCATGATGGAGTTCGAGCGAAGATCGTTTATTGTGTAAACAAAATGTAAATAAACTGACCTTTCCCGAACATGCTGGAACATACACAGGTGTAGCTCTCCACGGAATTAAACAAATATCTGTCAAAACATAAAGATTAATAGGAATAAAACGTATTATTGCTAAGAAATAAAGAATGGAGAGCTTTTCTGCCGGTGTAAATAATGGCCTTGATGACATATACTCAAACAGCACGTGATTGCTTTGAGTACGGAAGATACCGTTTTTCTCACATGAGTGTCATTATACTAGCAAGTATGGTTTACGCGCGCGCGTGTGTGTGTGTTTGTGTGATATTTAGCTAAACTTTAAAATATTTTGTCACACCGTTATGTTGTTGTTGTAGGGTTTAACGCCATTTTTCAGCACGCGATAGACTATACATGGCAGCCAGTATTAGTGGTGGAGGAAGAACCCGGAAAACCCCCCGGAAAGAACCACCGACCAACGAGAAGCTACTGGCAAGCTTTCTCACATAACTACATTAGCCGAATCTTAGACTCGAACCAACTCAGACAGGTGAGATGGCAGTGATCCGTAAGGGAGAGCACTTTAGACCACTCAGTCACTCGGGGCCCCCACATCGTTATGATGTCTGCGGTGTGGCAGTTTATAGTGATGTCTAGCACTAGAGCATCATGCCACCAACATGTAGCATGATTTCCCACCCAGTCACATTTTCCTGACACCAGACTGACAAGTCCTAATTATAACCTCCTAATAGTGTGTGTCATGCGAGGCAGCTGCTAGTATTGTCTTTTAATTTTTTATAAGTCTTTGGTATGCCTCGGCCGGGGTTCCCGTGACCTCCCTCATCGGAGGAGGTAGCTCTAACCACGTATGCCACCTGAGCAGTCACAAATAAGCCGATAACTATCGAAGATAAAATAAACTTTGGTATGTGAAAAGGATGAACACACTGTTTTCAGTCCAAGTTAACTCTTAATGAAAACATTTACTTGCGCATGCTTAAACATTGCTGATTAGGTATAAGGTTTACATATTTAACCTGGTACTTTTCAACCGGAATGAAATTTCCCTATAATTAAGGTAAATAATACAACAGGCACAAAATTATGTTGTCCATGTTTTAAGTTTCAACCTGTAAAGTGTTTTTGATCTAAGTCTTGATACGTCTTTGCTATTCATTTTGGTAATATCTCTACGTCGGGAATCATGTTCTGAAACTTATTTGAACTGCATTATGTAGATTTGCTTTTCATCAGTATGTTTCTTGTTTTACATGCAAGATGAACTCGACTCGCTGTATTTGTTGTTACTACTTTATCTCCCATGAGCTATAGAGTCAGAAAATGTGTCTGCCTCGTTTGTACGGATCACTTCATACTTTGTTGACAATTATATGAAAATTTCTGTGTTATTAGATCAAAGCGTTTGTAAGTCAAGAGAGATAACTATGCGATATATTGCTGACATGTTCAATATCACTGAATTGTAGACAGCCTGATTCCATCAAGATTCGATACACTATTTAGTGTTTAAAATGTGTTAATAATACTGTTGACATAAACGTACTGATACCTCACTGTCGCTATCGAGTTCTTGTTCTCATCAAAATGCCTAGGTTTTCGCTTTTTCATTCTGCTTTTATGGCATTCTTCTCGTGTCTGATCTTTCTTTTCTCGCGATGCTTGTAATCATTTTCATTTCCTTCTTCGATAAACTATGAACTACATTGTGTTTTCTTCCGGTTATTGTCGTCGATAGATCATGATATAGTTTACTAAACGACTGTTACAGGTCTCGATGACGAGGCATTCGTGCATTGGCAGTCAATGGGGATGTAGCGAACCTCCTACCGTTAAAGCGAAACTTTTCTAAAACGTTCATATTCAAAAGGTATAATATGCCCTTTTTTGGTCAAAACCATTTAACCAATTTCTTGAGCTTATTAGCAATTAAAACACACTTATCGGAATGAAAAGAATTTCCCTTAGTGTGATGTCTAGAAATGTTCTGTGCCACGTGTCAATTGACCTACACCATCCACCAACTTGCCTAAAGCAATTCATACGATAGTGAGTGCCAACCTTTAATATAATAATAATGAATAAAAACGGGAGATAAACAGAAAACCATCTTCGTGATCAAAGCGTAAGAAGTAGTCGACACCTGCCCACTTCAGGTATGGTCGTTTTGAAAATCACATAACATGCAGGAATTAAGTTGAAAGACTACATACAACAACACGCAAAACGAAATTGAGATGAAATTTAGAATAGTAAATGGCAAAAGAATATCACATTCATCACTGTACATATAGTTATATTGTGAAGTTTTGCAATTGTACTTAAGACGATTAAAAGACACGGTACTGATCATGAAATTAGTTTCTACTTCCTTAAAGGCAACGACAATGTCATAGAAGATTGCTGTCTAAGTCTTGTTGATAAATTACCGGTAAGACAACAAGCTTTTCAATAAATTAGGCGTTCATTAAACATTGTGTAAGTGACAACCAACAGTTGCGACTGTCTCAGTTAAAAGGTATCAAAATAATGCCAAGTACTTAAGTCTTATAATTGAGTTATTGGTTCAAGTTTTCTTTGATTAAGAGTTTGACACAAAATAATTTCAGGGATGCATGCAAAACAACTGTTACGAGTCATCAACTTGCAATTCAGAAATTGTAAATACAAAAATATACGGTGTCGGCAAGATTTAACAAATATCGCAAATAGCGATATAGAGCAGTCAAAATGGCCTTCCGTTCACTCTTTCGCATGTCCGCTCGCTAGGCGTCAACTTTAATTTCAAATATTGCTTTTTTAAAGGCCAATATCTACTGTTTGGAATAAATAGATCTTTTAAGGATTGTATTTCTAATTCCTGGGTCAAGCATTATCACCTGAAGATACTGGTTATAAGTTTAACAACAGGTCATAAGAGCTAAGGTTCCAATCAGATTGGAAGCCACATACTTTTTTTCCTGGCTGTATGTACTTTCTCTTGTGGAAGCAATTTGCCATAAATAATATGATATTTTCAAGATTTGGGTTGTCAATAATTAAGGTAATGATTGTCAATAGGTTAATATTTTGTTGTAAACCTCATATTAGATAGTCTTAAATCAGACATTGCATTCCATTTTATCTGTGTGTATGGAAAAGTTGTCGCTTTTAAAGGTCAATAATAATGTCAAGCAATAAGTGAATATAAGTTTTAGTGGAAATCAGATAATTTTAGGAATGTTTTATCTAATGCATGCATGGAGGACTATACATTTGTAAATGTTTAAGTATTATTCATTTCCCCTTTTATTCATTCATTCATATATTCATCTAGTGATTTATATTATTTGTTTATTTGATTTCATATGTTTCTACTATTTTGACAGCAGATGTTTACCACAGTAGATAATGTGTGTTTTCGATATAAGAAAAAGGATCAATCGATACATGGGCCTCTGTTATCTTCACGTCACTATTACCATTGGTCCAAAACCGGTACCTGTGAAGACTCACCATTTTTTTTGTGTGTGGCCAATACGAATGTTCAGAAAATACTGTTTTCTTATGTCTAACTAATATCATATGGCTAAACGATGGTCAGAATGAGCATATGATGACGGGATAAGGTCCATGTTAGGCAAAATAAAATCACAGAATACCTAGAGAGAATGTTAGGAGAGGGGGCCGAAACATTGTTCCAGATTTCCCATCCACCTTTCTTGTTCAAATATTTAATAAAACATTTTAAAACATTCAAGTGTTAATCCTGAAGAGATATCTGACCCACCCTCCTTGTCTCGCTAACTTAAAATCTGCTATCTTTCGTAACGAATGCGACAGGTATATTTTCACTGAAATGATAGTGATAGTGAAAGTGAAAGTGCTAGATTAAACGATTGCCAGTTTTCATACATTCAATTACCTCGTTTGAATTATTATTCTTCCTTACACCAATCGCCAAATGCTGAATATATGTATATGCCGTAGATAGTGATACAATCATATAGTAACTAGCTAAACGTGTCTATTAACACAAGTTTTGCAGGTTTGGACTTCGTCTGGTTCCCTGCTTAGTGTGCTCCCATGCGTTGCACTCCGCTAAAAGTCAGGCGAACGCCGACGTTATATTGTCACGTGATCAAAACAAATGGCCTCACCTAGAGAGATATCAGTAATCTAACCGTGGGTGAGTGTAACGATTGTTTCGCAAATAATGCACATTTTACACTGCGTCATCTAATATATTTAAGTTGCAATTCATTCCTTGACCAAATTTATATAAATATGAATATATCGTTTTCCATGACAGCCCAAATTTTGTCAAATATTATGATCAATATAACAACCCTCTTCTACGAAGGGTCGAAAGTGAGATTTTGTCAAATATTGCACATTTCGACTGCATAAAGTACATTTAATTTGCTATCGATTACTTGATAATTATTATGTCGGACTTTGTATAAGGTGGTAGATGACATCCTTAATTGGCCATAGGTTGATATCAATTCTCTTATATGAAGCAAAAAGCGGGGGGGGGGGGGTCAAATATTGCCAAAGATAGAATATTTTAAACATCATCATCTCAATATTCCATTTTAAATCAATTGCTTGATCAATTTTACATTGACATTACTATATTGGTATATGTAACAGCACAGGTTAAGCCATTTGCCAAAGATTAATCATGATTTAGCTAGGATTTCCTCAAAGAGGGTAGTACATTTTTTGCAATAAAATGATTTGATACATCTTTATCATGTTTTAGATATCACCTTTTTAGGCAATAGAGACAAAACGTCATTCATGATTTAATGTTAGATTATAAAAACATTTAAAATAAGAGGAGTCAGTATAAAACGAAACAGTTTAAAGGAATTGTTTAAGACTTGTGTTGAGAGACAAAGTAGAGACATTTAGAAGGGAATATGGAGGGGTAAAGGATTCCTCTGTTCATGTGTAGCTTGCACTTATTAAAACCAAAACACTAGCCTTCAGTTATGAGTGTTTGCTGGAGGCATGGATTGAGATTTAGTATGGAATGAAAAATCTCAATTATCCCATTTTGACTGATTCAACCAAAATGTACCAAATTGGTAAAATCTTATTTATTCTGATGTTCTGTGTTTACATTGGCTTATTTTTTCTTATTTTTAAAAATTAATTATTAAATTAAACCATACATACATGCCAAAGTTTATGATGAAATCGTCATGGTATTAATTAAGTTAAATAAATATCCTTTTTTAAGGGAACTTAAATTTAAAATTGTATGTTTAATGACGGACAATAACACAAGATATGTGAAGCATTTATCATAAAAAGATGCTTTCAAAAATATCTTTATTATATCTATATTTCGTTTACAATACAAAATTAGTAAAAAATTATTACCAGTATTAATTATTGTTTCATTTAAAAATACACTGAATTGATTCTTTGATACCAAATGAGAATACAAATTAAAAAACATTTTTCTTGAAATGTTCTAATTTTTCTTATAGAATGGAGTGTCATCCTAGCTTCCAAACCTATTGTAAAAGACAGAGGTCATCACAGGAAAGACTCCTGTGCAGATAGAGAAGCGAGGACAGTTAGAGGTATATTATAATATCTATTTACATTTGCAGTTGGAAATATTATGTACTGATTAACTTTGCAAAAATTCTGAAAGTCTTTCCTCACAATTTACATTCAAGACCTTGTTTAAAGAGATGCTCATTTTATGTTGATACTTTGAATCAAATATGTTACAAAAGTGAAACAGATATTCTACAAAATATATACAGAATATGAATCTCTTTGGATCTTAACACTACCTACCTTTTAACTGTACTGGCACAAACTCTGAAGCAGTATATTTAAATTGAATGCATTCCATTAACTAGCATGACAGATAATTATGATACATATTGTGATTTTAAAATATTGTATTAATGGTTTTTGATTAGGAAATATTAATTTTTATTGTCAGCTTGGTTTGGTTGTATACTTCACACTTTGTCCAGATCTTTTGTTGTAAAGGCCCATGAATTTCTAATTGCTAGAACTAGTGAATAGTCTTAGTTTAGTGTATCATAATGGGCGTGGCTTCATTTTCTGGAGTTTGTTTGGCAAAAAGTATATGCTAGATCATCAAAAATCCAAAGGTTGATAGTTCAAAGAAAATGGTTGTGGCATTACCCCATTTAATATATTTCCTTATCTTTGAATCATGTTTGGCATTATTTGTCACTAGTCATAGGTCAAGTATTATTAGCCACTTGCCATAGTTCAGGCATTATTAGCCACATGTCATATGTTAAGCATTATTAGCCATATGTCATAGTTCAGGCATTTATATCCACTTGCGATAGGTAGGCATTATTAGCCACTTGCCATTAGTCAGGCATTGAGAGCCACCTGCCATGTCAGGCATTATGAACCACTTGCCATAGGTCAGGCATTATGAGCCACTTATCATGGGCCAGGCATTATGAGCCACTTGTCATGGGTCAGGCATTATGAGCAACTTGCCATAGGTCAGGCATTATTAGCCTTTTTCAGTTCTTGTTGTCAATGATTTTGAAGCATAAGTGCCATACTAAGGATTTACATTTAGAGATAATTAATTGATATTATTAAGTAATTAAACTTTATTAGTGCATGCCATGTCATTAAAACCAAGGCCACACTATACAAAAATAATGGAATTTGGTGTTAAGTTCAAGTCTTGTCCGATGTGGGTGAGGAAGCTTGCCAGTAGCTTCCCATGGATTGGTGGTTCTTCCCAGGGTTTCCTTGGGTTAACTGAGAAATGGAAATAAGTTCACAGCAACAACAATAAATCAAATACACCAAAGCAAACAATATGGCCACCTGGAAGTGTTTGTCTACTATGTTTATGTAAATAAGGATCTGAAACTAAATTGATGTGTATATTTTTAGGGAATTCTTTTTAGAGAAACTCCACTTACCTATTTAGCCTAATGTTTTTGATTATTTGGTTGTAGCATGTACAGTAATATAGCTTGTGTGTGTGTGTAACCCTTTTATGTTTTATATTGAATGGGTATGGTGTGTGTTTTAAAAATCTTTACTGGTATATGAATTTTTTTCTTCATGATTGTTTAGGAGCTTCATGCAAATCACAGCATGTCAGGGTGAAATGCTTGTTCCCTTCTGTATGTCTCGCCACTGATGAAAGCACCACAATTAGTGATGTGTCTAACAGTTAAAGAAAAAATGAAGCATCGACTCAGTACGATCACATTTATACTTGTACAATATCTACACAAACAGACCCAGTTTTACCAGTCTTAGACATAAGGTTTAAAACATGAGGTATACATTTGTTTAAAAAACATCACACTATAATACACATTTTGAGGTAGAGACAATTGAGAAGGTAGGTTCTTGAGCTGGCATTGTAAGTTAAATTAAATATAGATAAATATCAATAAATTGTATATAATAATTCAAAATCTTTTACACTTAATGGCAGTCTGTGGATATAAAAATTTGACAGGCACTGAAGCCCAAAAATCAGAAAAGGCTGTTAGACGATAATCTTCATTTGTTTCAGCAAATAATATCTTACACGCATTGCTACAGCCAATCAATCAGAAGAAATGGCTTTACATAAGCTATACCTCAATAGAACATTGATACAATAAAAAAAACTAACCTCAATTCCTTGTGGTAGCCAAAATAATTATATTGGAACGTCACTCTTTTAACTACACACAACATTTAATCCTTCCACTTAATATTATTTTTTTTAAAAACATGATATATGCATTATTTGATCTTTACATATCTCTATTTCAGAGAAACTGAAAGAGAGTGGAGCTATATTTCTGTACGTGATAAATTGCCAACATCAAAAAATGACGTGGAAACATTAGCTACCAAATTATCAGATACAAGGTTATCATTATTTGATGATCTGATAGAGCCGCATTGCCGCATGCTGCTCTATATACTTCCACTGAAACAATTGCTGAGACTGTGTTAAATAGTGAGTCACACAGAAAAGCTGTAGAGATTTTAGTTATTTGGGAAGTTGAACAAAAAACATCTTTCAAATGTATAAGGGATGAAAGCAGCATATAATAGCCTAATCGCGATTTAACTGCCTTTTCATGGAATGATATATGCACAGAATTTTTTCTGAGTAACCCTATATTGTCTGAAGTATTACTAGCAGTAGCATTGCCAACATGCAAATTTGGCAAGATTCAACCTATTAGGTCACTTCTGCCCAAGTTAGGACTTGTATACTCAATACTTATGCACAATAGGTTTGTGGAATTATCACTTGTACAGAAGATAATAGCTATCACTATGAAAAATGAACAGACTCATGAAAAGGGCTAAGTTATTATAGTTTGTTATGTATTGTTATGATTTCAATATTCCAACAGTTTAACTTAATGACAATCCATGGTATACGTTCTGAATTTTCAAGGTTTTAAACATTGTGTAACAGAATTGTTACCGAGTGGATGGTGGACTAAATGAACAACACAAACACAAGTGTGAAAGATAATGTAAATTTATGAAATAAATTATTAATGAAAAATAATGATGTATCAACACAATAACTCATGCGTTCAACCCACAATTACACTCACAACCATTCACAATACATGAATAAATTAAATATTAATACAAAATAAAACACAGATACAAAGGAATCTCTTGGACTATACACAGATCCAAGGAACCTTTACAAAAGTTATATTAACGCAAGTATAAATTGCGATAAATAAATACAAACATCAAACTATACTATCGCACGTATGGATTGCGACAACTAGCACGAACATATACATGTATTTAATCAAGTTGCTAACTTTTATTGTGATTCATGTAACCTTGAAATACTACTGTGATTTGAAGTAACTATGTAAATATAACAATGTATTCAATTGTACTACAATTGCAACACACACATGTGTCTCGACCCTGTATAACCGTACGATTCACCAACAGTTGAATCACCGCCCTGTTTCTCCGAAGACCTAGGGTTGACACAATACTTTTATCGGTCACTTGCCCTTCACGGATCCACCACAGTTATACGTACAGACAGCATACAACGTCTACTAGAACCAACGGTTCCAAATACTTAAGATGCCACCCCGGATGTTTACACTTCTAGACAGCTCCGACACTCGGACGTCTAGATTTCCGGATATTTACACGTCACGACAGATGTAGACGAACAGACAATCCGACAAACAGGCAGTCAAATACTTCAATTCGATCGCACAATTAAACGGCACAATCAATCACATTCAGCTATAATTCAGAGATGTTCCGCAACAAATCAGCTACGATATCAAAGACGTTATCAGAGATGTTCTCAGAGATGTTATCAGATGCGTTATCAGAGATGCTATCAGATGTTATCAGATGTTATCAGAGAAGCTATCAGATATGTTATCAGATGTTATCAGATGTTATCAGAGATGCTATCAGATATGTTATCAGATGTTATCAGCTACAATAAAGAAAACCAGACTAATAATCGTTGTCTCAAAACAATCTACAACTTAGATAACACTATTACATTTAAAGTCTAATAGTGACTAGTAATTCCAAATATTCCACGTTTAAATCTGCATTGTAATAAAGGCATCATTACATGAAATAATAAACGGAATAAAATTCACAATAAAACAAAATATAAATTTAACACTCACCCCTTTGGCTGGAGAAAGAATGACAGGCTATCTTTCCTACGATAAGATACTTTTGGTCCCGTAATATTTATCAGAAATATTCTGCCTTATATACCCTCAAATAGGTGAGCAGAAATCACGGCAAGATTACCGTGCACTACGTGAATCTAATGTTCCGGACTTCATGTAATTCAAAGTCAGGCACATGCAAATCGTTACCCGCCGCTTACCTTGGAGAAAACCACTTATTCACCCCAGGTAACGCATGTACGACGAAACAAAAAAAATGGTGAAATTAGTTTGTAATTCAAGAAAAAAAAAAATTCAATTTTCGCCTAATTTTGTGACACATTGTATCCCATTTTTTCAGTGCTTGAATACTTTGATAGGAAGCTAGCACTCAGTATATTATTTAGTCAAATAGTGGATCTTGGAATTATTATTTTTATTTTCAGAAGATGTTATTGCCACTTGCACGTTTTGTTAAGCTATGGTTCGTCTTTCCGTAAAGTCACAGGAAACTCTTACTTTAGACCACCACTAAAACAGACATTGAATCCTCATCCTTTTAAAATAATCATAAAGGATATTAAAGACCATACAATGTATTTGTGTCCTCCAATTTAGTTGAAATATGTTGATGTTGAGAAAAAATCCTTAGAAAATGTTCATTCTTACTACCTTTTTAGTTTTTCTTTCTCTAGCACATCTTAAGTAGAAACCCTGTTTGCTTCAAAAGGACTGCACATACATGTATCTCATACATATACTTGACTTACCAAGTTTGAGTAATATTCTGTTGATGCATATTTAATAATTATCATGAAAACTACATAAACTACATGCATCTTGAGAGGCTGATATGTGTTTCAGTACTAATACTGTACAAAGTGTATGCAGAATGTGTGGTTAAGCTGACGTCAATCATAACACAAGTATAATTGATACTTCTTGTTGAATTCTTTTGAATCAGTTGATAGAAATGTTACACAACTTATTTCTTATTAATGAACTCATTTGAGATATATACACACACAAAACAATATTAAGACATGCCATATTCAAGTTATTTTCTTTTCATATATATACACAATGGCATTAATTGAAATATGTATCACATTTGCATATATCTATATGTATTCAGTTATCAGAACATGACAATGACAGATGAAAAAGTGAAACTAAGAAAGTCACATGTGCATGTGTTTATTTGATACCGTTCCATTTAAATCGAAGGAACTCGAGGGTTATTACTGTTCATATTTAATCATACAAGGCTCAGTGATTCCTTTAATGAACATGTCAGTGTGTTTTATTGGTTTGTATATTTAAATATAACAACACATTTGGTTAAATTGAGAAATCACTGTTAGGACATATATTTGGATGAATGATTGTGACAGTATAAGAAATGAAAATACTGTTCAATTTCAAGTCATACTTCAGTAATGATGAAAAGTACAAAATAAATATGAAACATTGGTCTCAACTTGTCTACAATGTTAGCCTTAATAATGCATCTCCATTACATTGATACTTAAAATTAAGTTTATACTAAGTTTTGGAATTTTATAAACTAAATAATGAAAATAGCATTCATTATGGAAGCAAATCAAATTAGTGATAATAAAATGTAAATCTTACCAAGCATGTAAATGAAACCTGAATATAGTTCATTGTTTATTTTAGAAATCTTGCAACACAGTAGCACATTAAATTTGTATCATGTGGAGGCAATTAATGTGCCTTGCTAATGAATATAATATATTTACAGTAATAATGAAGAAACTGTCTTGAAAGACCACCCCTTCTGCCAAACAATAATAGTCTGTCAAGACAAGTGGTCTTTCATAACAGGTCATAACACGATATAATGAATAAATCTGTGCATGGTGATTGTTGTCTCTCAAGACAGGTTTTACTGTATGTGATATACAGTATCAATGTAAGTGATGTGGCAATAAATTTGGGTCATACTCTCCCAAAGATTTATTGATAGGGAACACTCCCAGTAAAGTCTGTCTGATGGTATTTTAGACCTCTTCACCACCACCCCAGGTTGTAGGGGATGCTTTCATGAAATCAATTTGAAATGGAACTGACAGAAATCTTGGTATTTTGGTCTTAATCTTTCACAAAATGTGGGTTGTCATGTTCATCCATACATTAATATCAATCTAAAATTGATCAAGCAATTGATTTAAAAAAGAACATTGAGATGATGATGTCTAAAATATTCCATCTTTGGCAAAATTTGTCCCCCCCTCCCCTTTTTGCTTCATTTAAGGGAATTGATTTCAAACCTATGGTCAATTAAGGATGTCATCTACCACCTTATACAAAGTCCGACATAAATATCAATTAATCAATAGCAAATTTGGGCTGTCATGGAAAACGATATATACATATTTATATAAATTCGGTCAAGGAATTAATTACAACTTAAATATTTTAGATGACGCAGTGTAAAATGTGCATTATTTGCGAAACAATAGTTACCCTCACCCCTGGTAAAATGGGGAAGATATTTTCGTCTTAATCTTAGGATAAAATGAAGCCGCCGTACGCAACCTCATAACAATTTCGACGTAAAATGTATCAAGGAACCGATTGGAAATATAATTTTTGAGATGATGCAGTGGGAAAGGTGCAATATTTTACAAAAATTGTTGTGTGTATGCCTATACTTCGTCGTCGCCTAACTGTATAAATATTTGTAAAAATACCTACGTAGCCGATTTGCTGGTTAAGCTTTAACACATGATAGCGCCTGTTATATTTCAAATCGAAAGTATTAGTAAAATTCGCATTGTGTCACTAACAAACATAATATTAAAGCAATAAATGTGCCACGGTTAGATTACCGATAGCTCTCTAGGTGAGGCCATTTGTTTTGATCACGTGACAATATGGCGTCGGCGTTCGCCTGACTTAGTATAGCGGAGTGCAACGCATGGGAGCATACTAAGCAGGGACCCAGACTAGGTCAGTGGTCGAATCTTCGTGGCGGACATATCGACAGTTGCGTAATGGCGGTTTTTCTATGAAAGGTGGGGGCGCCACATATCATGTGGTGGGTGGATTTTTGCACTCTCTCCGCGGTGTGTGCATGAAATAAATTGAAATGCATACACAGCCTTCTAAATATTCTAAAATTTCGTTTCGTTTAGAAAATTCGCTGGAGGAATGTTTATGAAAGAACCTCAAAATAAACAGCAGCATGATTAGCTCTCAATCTCCTGAGTCATGGAAGAGGTATCCCCAATACAGCATTCAGAAAGAATGTTTGGCCATACGGTGGCGCTCTACAATTTCGTGTTTTGCATAGGGTTAGAATTTTAAAGAAAAGAATTTCTCAGGATTTCTTCACTGGTTATACTGGCTATTTAATAAAGACTTTATATATCTTAGTTGCTGTTAGAATAACTTTTAATTCCCTTTATTTTGATGTATAATTGATAGGTGTAATTTAGGTTCTAGAGTATACAGCTTTGGCCAACTTAAAATGTCCTCATATTTATATTTTAAAAAAACTGCTAGCTCCGCATTGTCATTTTCACGTCCTGGACTTAAGAGGTAAATTGTTTTGTTTGTTTTGTTTTTATGGTTTAACGCCATTTTTCAGCACAATATAGGCTATACATGGCGGCCAGTATTAATGGTGGAGGAAGAACCCAGACAATCCCCGGAAAGAACCACCGACCCACGAGAAGCTACTGGCAAGCTTTCTCACATAACTACATTTGCCGAATCTTAGACTCGAACACACACAGATAGAGGTGAGATGGCAGTGATCCGTAACGGACAGCGCTTTAGACCACTCGGCCACTCAGGGCCCCTAGAGGTAAATTGTAGAAAAAACGATCCAAAAACTGTTTTACTTTTCAGATATTTTGTAATTCGATCATTGCATTTCAGAAGCTGCTTATTGCTCATTTTAGCAAAAGTCGTTTTCTCTATTTTAATAACTGCTAAAGTTAGTGTACTTTTGATTAATTCTGGTTAATTTGTCAAGCACATGGGAGCATCCATTTTGTTATACCATGTGTTTAGATCATGTACAGTCTCCACAAGTATAGTATCCAAAGAAATGACAGCCACATTATATCAAAGTAGCATAGAGATATGCCAACATTATCTCCACTGTGCATGCTGCAAATGTAAACAACGTCACCTTACCTTACATACGTCAATCTCTGAAAGTATATAATAACTGGTGAGCCCCCTCCCCCATCCCTCCCCTCCCCGCAAGAAAGGCCTTGTGTGACGGATCTTTATAAAGGATGCCCCATACAGCATTCAGTATATAATAATATATATAATCAGAAAAATAACAAAAAATATCGGGTCATAAGAAAGACCTTGTGTGACGGATCCTTCACCAATGGAGATAACCGATAATCATTTGCTACTGTTTATTGTTTGTTAACTGTTATAACTTAATGATATATTTATTATTTAATGAATTATAAAAACGTTAATATTTTTTCAGCAATTACACATTTACAATTATCTGATAAACTAAAGCCTGAAAAATCTTCTGATTTCGAATACTTGAAAGAGCTCAAATCCACGGATAGATATATATATTACCATCAAATTATTAATGTTTAAAGCAGATGCAACAAGCTATCTTTGCTTCATTAGAGGATAACATAGAATTAAAGGGAATGGTACCTCTTTTTAATTCAGTTGAAGATGTTAGATTAGACCTATCTCGCGAAGACCAAAGAACAAAAACTGTAATTCACGTATAAGACAACTAAAAAAAAGATTATAGAAAGTGAAAGTAGTAACCTTTACTAAGTGTAGAAAGTGAAAGTAGTAACCTTTACTAAGTGTAGAAAGTGAAAGTAGTAACCTTTACTAGGTGTAGAAAGTGAAAGTAGTAACCATTACTAAGTGTAGAAAGTGAAAGTAGTAACCTTTACTAAGTGTAGAAAGTGAAAGTGTAGAAAGTGAAAGTAGTAACCTTTACTAAGTGTAGAAAGTGAAAGTAGTAACCTTTACTAAGTGTAGAAAGTGAAAGTAGTAACCTTTACTAAGTGTAGAAAGTGAAAGTAGTAACCATTACTAAGTGTAGAAAGTGAAAGTAGTAACCATTACTAAGTGTAGAAAGTGAAAGTAGTAACCTTTACTAAGTGTAGAAAGTGAAAGTTGGAAGGGTCAGCACGAAAATCTTATCAGAAAAGTATAACAAAATATTATTTTTTTAAAAGCGCGAAAATCTTATCAAAATATTTAATAAATATAATTTCTTTGTCAGCGCGTAAATCTTATCAGAAAAAATATAATTTTATTCTTCACGATTTGCAAATTCATATAGGGTAAATGGTAGTAGAATTCACGAAAATCGTCCAATTTGCACATTCTAGTAGGGTGATTACTAGTAAAAATCTTGAAAATCTTATCAGAAATAAACAAAATATAAAATTGTCAGGTCTGTGACTTTTATGAAGCGTAGAAAATGAAAATAGGAGTTTAGTTACTTGACTGAGGGTGTCATTAAGAGTTTATGTAGATATTCAGATGGAGATTTCAAACCTATAAATTCAATAAATTCTCGTCAACAATGAAAAATGACATCGCAGATAGGTCGGATTAATGGGTTCTTGTACAGTCAATTATCCAGGGGTACTTGAGGGGTGAATGTTTAGAAAATATATCTTTGTTGAGCCTGGTTTGTTATTTCAGTATTTGTCTGATAACTTTCATCAATTACATCACATGCAATATTGATTGACCGCGATCACATAGGTTGTATTTACAATGCCGGTGATATATGTTTCCCACCCTCGTATGGATCATTGTTGTCTCTGAGAACAGCCGCCGAATGAAGTATTTTTCTCCACTCGGCAAGTATTGAGGAAAGAATTTATCCATGCTGTCATTGGTGTATATTTTATAACTCAGATGCTTTAAACCCAGGCAATTAAAACAATTCGGTGGATCAGCTTCTGTTAACAAATTTGCATTTAACATGTTTTGTTTTATAACGATTTATATTGTCAGTTTGATCAATTATTGCCTGTATTACTCGCTGGATAATATATTCCATATCAGATGCGAGCTGATTTAATATTTCGATTTGTTTAATGATTTCATTGATCAAACTTGCTATATTAAAAAGATATTCAGTGAAATGTTGCTGTATCTATTCTCGTTGAATTTGGTGTTCTTGATTAATGATTTCAAAATATCTAATAATTTATTTTATGTTAATAACCATTGACTTAGCTCTTCCTCTAGCGAGTCATTCAACAAACAAATTTCACCACACATGTTCCTGAAGTCAAAATCACTACCCAACATTGCATTTATTATTGGAAGTAAAAAATGTTTGAATGGTGGCGTAATTTTCCAATATGATTGCTTATCCGTCGTAAAGTCAGACCGTTTTGGTTCTGATATTGGTGTAGGCGCCTCCGGGGCAGCATCACGCCATCCTAACACTGATTTGATTGATGACTGATAAATTTTAACGGCATAATCTTGCGGATATATTTATATCGCGGCTGACAAGGTTGGTTAGTGAACAGTTAGAGTTATAATTGATTTTTTTCCCGTAATAGATTTAATTCTGCGCTGAAATTCGTCATTAATCTGTTCGATTTGATAGCTCCCTGTTTGTATCCCAATAAATTGACAGTCAGGTGTTCCCTCTGATTTATTTTTTATTTGCCACTACCAGGGAATTATTTAACTGTTTACCCCCGAATGATTTTGAACGGATATTTGACCAACTATAATATACTCGTAATTGTACTAGTGCAATTTCTTTTACTGGAAATGCAGTTGGAGAGTTTACGCTAAATTAAGGGTTAGTGGAACTTATTTATATCATAGTTGTTGGGGTTTTTTTTAAGTTGTATTAACTACGATATGTTGCAGTAGTTCTTGGGACATTATTATTATTATGCTTTTGTAAATCTGATGTTGCCTCGTCGTAAATCTTAATCATCGCTGTGAACTCACTATCTGATATTATTTAATCGTTAAGACTCGATATCAGCAAGGATAATTTGGAATATGCTGCTGTGGCGGTATTCAAACCTTTTTCTATATACTTGTATAGTTTATTTTCGCTGCATGTAGATATTTTTTTTACAACAGTATTTAAAACACTAGCATTTGTCGTTGAAACTGAAAAAAACAAATTGTGACAACTGCTGGGGCAATCACTAATGGTGTCATTGTCAATATCAAAAATCCTGGTCCAGCAATAACAGCTGACACCGAATATACAATTATATCAACGACGATTACCCGTCTGCTGTATTTTTTATTTTCATTGTATATTCGTCAATGATATTTTTTAGTTTTTAGTTTGCAATTCACGCACTTGATTGTATCTATACTGTTGCATGTTGTCTGTTGAGTTCATTATATTATGAGCTTATATTAATTACAAATTCTGCATACATTGTGAGTGACGCTGATGCTAAATTACCTCTGCTGGAAGCTATTCTGTGTCAGTGGATCCATTTTCTATTATTACACTGACATTATTAACGCCTTTGGATATACTTAATGATACATTAAACTGTATAGGTGAAATCACCGTTAATCCGTATATACCTCGAACAGATGCTGCAACTTAAACGGTGTTTGTTTTAGGTGTCAGGTGAAAGATCCCCACTGTATCGAGTATACGGTATTGATATTTTGTTTATGTGGTATTTTAACATTATCAAGCCTTTCAGCGACAGCAGTAACATCGCTAACAATATTATCCTGTGTTTGTTTAATCTTGTCAGTGCTTGTCTTGATATCAGAGAGTTTCATGAAAAGTTTTCTAAAATTTCTACGAAGGTTTGCAAACGTGTTTGCATGAACATCATACTCGGCTCGTAGTGTTAATAATTTATTGTCTACGGTGCTGTAGTTCAGATCTACATATTTATTTGTTACTGTATCCTTGTCGGATACTGGATCTCCAAGTATGGCTATTTTATTTCCGTTCATGTTGAGTTTTAATTTTCCTTGCTTATTCTAAATGTACAACCACTTTGTTTGGATCCACATTTGCAAGATTTAGTAATTCTGATATTGCATCGTTAATGATTTTCTTTTATACTCTTTTGTGATTATACTTATGCAGCGGTTGTTTCTTCTTTATTTTCATAGGAAGCTTTAGTTTAGTACATGGACACTTCTTAAAGTGGGTTTGTTCGCCCTCTCTGCTGCTAAAATTCACGGTTAACCTTGTTAAAAAATTAACGAAATTAAAAGTATGTTTATATTATTCATAACAAAAACATTCCAAGCAAATTATATAAATGTTTTTACAAAAAAATTGTATTTGTTACAAAAAAATTCAAATCTTATACATATAATGTATTAACCATTAATTTTATGTCTCACAGGCTTTCAAAATAGTTATTTACTAACGTATGTTAATGTGTAAAGTAAGTGTATTACTTTGTAAGACACATAATCGTCCTAAGATTTTCATGAAGGCAGTTCTGTACGAATTTTACATAATTCTAAATGTTTTCAGTTGGTTGAGTCAGCATGTTTTATGTTTACTGGTCGTGTCTGATAAGAAGCCTGTCTGGGTGTTGACGTTCCACTCAACGTTTCCCTGCGATGGAAATCGAAAGAGATGAACAGAGATATTTGTCACTCTACCTATATAGGTGTTACTTCGCTAATATGTGCGGTGCGAAGAAGTACTGGGATCAAACTGAAACACGGCAGCAATTCTTTTTAAAATTAAACAAAATTCACATTTGACATAGAAAACAAATTACACGCAAATAATTAAAATAAATTTTAAAAAATGTTTCATTTAATTAGAGATAACAAACTTCACGCAATTCTATAATTTTCGTATTTTAGAATTGAAAGGCCAACAAATGTTGATAGTGCAAAAATACCCAAAAGCAAGATCTTACAAATTGATACCAATGTTTTTTTTCAATCAATTTATTTCATTCAATTTTTATTCTAACTAGAATATTATTTCCTGCAATTTCGAATGTATTTTTTCTTCTTCTCATAAATAATTTTTTGTAGCATGAAGTTAGTATCAAACATTTGTACAAAAACCAAGCTAATTGTTTTAACTCTGTTATAAATTTATAAATAAATTGAAACAATCCGAGACACTGTGTTCAAAACTTCATATTATACAGTAGTAATAATAATAATAATAATAATAATAATAATAATAATAATAATAATAATAATAAGTTACAAGCTTATTAAAGCATTAGTAATCCCAGTTTAAATTTGTTTTAACATTGTACACAATTTCATCCCAATTCTTTCTTTGTTCCGCACCCGTCTCCCCTGTCTGTCTGTCTGTCTCTCTCTCTCTCTCTCTCTCTCTCTCTCTCTCTCTCTCTTTCTCTCTCTCAAAACCATCGTAGCAACATATGAGTGAAAATCCATGAAATTATGAGCATTAAGGAATTTAGCTTGTGTCATACGACAATGTATATGGATTTATGAATGACGGTAAAGTTAAGTCAATCAGTGCAACAAAGCAGTGAGAGAGAGAGAGAGAGAGAGA
This sequence comes from Unio delphinus, assembly GCA_029339505.1. Taxonomy (NCBI): domain Eukaryota; kingdom Metazoa; phylum Mollusca; class Bivalvia; order Unionida; family Unionidae; genus Unio; species Unio delphinus. The sequence continues at coordinate 11,899,773 of JAQISU010000155.1, forward strand.
GAGAGAGAGAGAGAGAGAGAGAGAGAGAGAGAGAGAGAGAGAGAGAATTTTATTGTCAGTAATAATGTTAATTAAAACAGAATAATGACATTAACTGTAAATATATTCAAATATTTTAATTACATCTTGTTGTTTCATCATTTCGCTTAGTTATTGTTCCACGCTAATTTCCATACTTTCAGTATGTGAATACCTGAGGGTTCAGCGAGTACAAGAAGATAACGTTTTTGTAGTGTTCTACTTATTCATAAAATAATCTTTCATTTTTAAATTATAAGTGTGTCTTAATGTAATTTAATCAATATTAAGACAAATAGAAACTTAAAAAGAAAGTAACTAACTTATTAATTTACAAATGTGATTGTGAACAACAAGAAAAAGGCATAGAGCTTCATTTTGTACCGGACACACTCGCAGGGATGTGAAGAGTGCATTCAATAGGTCAATACACAGTTGCCAGGAACGATTCTTAAATACGTTCAAAGGGTAAGCCTTTTTCATTTTAATGAAATATTTATAAAACTCGTTGTATATCATTGATACAGCGTACATAGTATTTATCTACTTATCTCTCTCTCTCTCTCTCTCTCTCTCTCTTTCTTTCTCTCTCTCTCTCTCTCTCTCTCTCTCTCTCTCTCTCTCTCTCTCTCTCTCTCTCTATATATATATATATATATATATATATATATATAGCGTAGACAAGAGTACACTCCACAATGACATAAAACTTAAGGTAAATATCACGACTTTAAAATTACATTCCTCTAAATATAAATGTAAATATTCCATTTCCTAGTTGACTGTTGAGAATTGTTCCACGCGGTAGAAGTTAAGTTTTTATATTACAATGGGCTCAATCTTAGCACTTTAGTATATCTGGGGAAGTCGACGTTAGGACGAGAATGCAGTGTTCGAGGGACGAATTAATTTTGGTACAAGACTATTCTGCTCGGCATGGATACAAAGAAGTCACGATGTCTCAAATTATAACGCAAAGTTTCTCTAATACTGATGTCAAATCATCCAGATGATAAATCTGTCTGAAAATATTGATTATTATTTATATTTTAACAATTGTACACAGGCTTTGGACCATCCACATTCTCGTGTGAGAAAGATATCGAAATCATGAGGCAGTATGGTTTTGATCGTGGAGTTGAACGTCATTTTTTCAGCACGTGCACGGCGACCAGTAAATTTGGTGGAGGAACCTGATAAGACCCTGTGAAAACTGCCAACCCAAAGGAAACTACAGGAAGGTTTACACATACCCACAATGATATAACCTATGTCTCGGTAAATTGTAAAGGCGAGTGACTTAGACCTTAGACCAATCGTCGACTGGGCTGCTTGGTTGGCTGATTGTGAATTTAGGGCTCACCATCACTATAAGGCATTCTAGCACCACGAAAATGTGATATCTTTAAAAGCATGTATCAAAACTTGTATTACCAAACAAGCGCCAAAAGGTGCATTCACAACGATGATGTGGTGAATCTGAATGAAGAATCCACTTTTAAGAGGGATTTGTAATGACATATAAGAAGGTTGATTAGATAATGAAAAGTAAATTAGTGTGATTAACAGTACAAATGATGGTTACAATATTTTTACATCGAGTTGCACCCAGCTGATTGTTTAAATAAATCTTAACTTCCTTCAAGAAATGCAAAATACAAGACAATTGTACCGCATCAGAAAGTTCTGTCACGTATTCATGTATTAAAAATTGAAGCAACAATCTTGTGTAGGTCGGAGATCGAAACAATCATTAAAAAAGAGATTTGTGACGAATGTGTGCTCTTTAATATGTTTGAGTGGGTAATAAATGTATTTTGAAATAACTACCTCGTCACTATAGCTTGCTCTGTTGGAAGGATCTCATTCGCCTAAGCTTGTTGTTGACAGCGTCATTTCATGATGTCTGAAAAATCCTAAATAAAGATAATGTAAAACCCAGTTTAAATTCAGGTCATGGTATTTTAAAATCAGATGGTTTTAGTGATATGGCTATTTTAACAGCTTCATCTGCTTTTTCATAACCTTCAGTACCATTATAGCTGGCTAACCGATGGTATATGTTTTAGTTAGAGGTACACTGCTCAGTATATTTGATGAGGCTATTGGGCATAAGTAATAAGTATTCCAACTACCTCTACTGAAGTGATCGAAGGACTTATGGCGAATCTGAGATGATGTTTGGTTGTGTCTATATTTCAGGGCAAAGCTATAATGCCCTGATTTAGGCCGAAAATAGCGATTGATCTTCTAGTTAGCGAACGTTGGTAGTGTAATTTCCACAAATGAAGGATAGAGCAGCCATTCTGTCATCCTTTGAGCCATCAGTGTAAATTCGTGTGTAGTGCTGAGAGAAATTCGTTATAAGAGATTCGAAAATTGGATGGATTTGTCTCGGATTCTTTTTTGCTTCATCCACCGTACAAAAATACTTTTGGTTGTTCTAGTAGCCATGGAGGTGTTACGGAATCAAACGACTTGGATATTTGAAAAGTCAATTTTTGTCAAGGCTAGAATATATTCTAATGCCTGTGGTAGGTAGGTAATATAGTTTATTTTGGTATAATCTTCGATTCTAGGTTGGACAGAAGACACCAAAGCAGGGTTTAAATGGTTGGATATTTTGTTTGGGACATATTGTACAAACAATGTTCCTCTGAGATGTGATGGAGGCTGTTGATTCCCCTCATCCAAAATACTTTCACTTGGGGATGGATTAAATGCTTCCAACAAAAGTCTTATTGACTGATGGTGAACGGGGTCAATACTCTTTAAGTACGACTTTATGGCTGAACCACAAACAACCCAATAATCGTTCAGTTTGATTAATAAATGTTCAATATAGGATAAGAATAACTTTTTGATCAGTTTTCCAGTCAGTGTGCGTTACTACTTTGAGTAAATTGATGTCTTACAGGCATTTAGCTGTCGAAGACGATACCGAAAATCTGTGTTTCCTCAAAAATAGTTATAAGTGTTCCGTCTAGTCCAGCTTGAGTTTAGGATCATCATGTTGTCTTCTTAGCTGATAGAAATGCATGAAAATTGTTCTTCACTACGAGAATTTAAAACCATTTGGAATCTTCTTTATATTGTATTGCAATTGTCTGTTATATGCACGTGTTTGGATTTATAACATAGTAGGAAATCATCAACATTTAAGGATATATTCACACCTGGACGGGAAATAAATACATGGTAATACTATTAAGTCTGATATTAAAAACAGTACAGATAAAATACCTCCCTGGAACACACCCATTCTTATTCTAACATGTCATAGAGCATAGAAACTACTTGTACCTTGAGGTATCTGTTTGAGAAATGTTTCGATATAAAAATGGGTAGAAGGTACCCGATCGTGCCGATTATTTCCAAACCGAAGAAAACAGTTCATTAATGTTAATTCTTCATTAAAGCAACACGAATAAATGTTTAAAGTCTAATCATATGATCATTAGTACTACATCCATATCGAATGCAACATTTGAAAGGAGATATTAAATTGAAAGTCTCAAAATATCAAACAACACTTCCATCAATCATGCATTCAAGCGTTTTTCAGACACAGCTCCCCCGATTAAAGGGACGGTAGTTGGCATGATCTGTGATATCCTTACTTGGTTTGAGAACAGTTATTACTGTAGCCTCTTTGTAAATTGTTAGCATATTACCTGGGATCCATAAATCATTGAAAATTTCACAACGACTATTAATGTAATGTATTTCATAAGGCCCATCCGATGTATCATGGTCCTTGTTCAAACGTTACATAATTTATGAATTATTTGTTTTGAATTTTGAATGTATTGTCTCGTTTTGACATATCAGCCCTCGACAAGCATCTGAATTCTTTGATATTAGTGAATTTATGGAAAAACTAACATCAAGTACATTTGCCGTGTAAAGTTTTTAATTAAGCTTTAAAGTTTAATTTTAAATGACCAATAGAGTATTTATTTCCCTCCCCGCTTTTTTGGCGGATCGAGTCCCATACATTCTCTGTACAGGTAAGAGCGATTAAAAAGAACATACTTTTTCATGATGCATTCTTACATTCTTTATTCGTTCGGCGAGCTTTAGCCAGGAAAATGCGGTACAATGTACATTTTCGGGTGTCGAACGATTTATAAATATTTCAATGAGTCGCTCTGTAATCGAATAGCTTCTTTACAGTCGTTAGTGAACCACGATTAGAGGTTTCTTTAAGAAGTGAGGGCTTAAGGAATATATTTCTACGCAATCTGTGGTAAAAAAAAAAAAAGATGTAAAATGTTGACCAAGGATGCTTGAAAACTGATCTCTGGTTAGTATAGCTTTGCAAAGTGTTAAACTTGGCTTCTACATAGTAGAGTAAATATTTTTTTTTATAGAGATTGGGATATGGTCACTGCTGCCAAGTTCATCAACGACCTTTCAATCATAATTCAAATGCAGAAAAGGAGAACAAACTATCTGATCGTTGCACATATTTGTACCCATTTTCAGATGCAACTATGTCGGCTATTTGGAGTTAAATAGACACTAATCGTATCTGCAAATGAAGTCATCGACATTTTTGCTTTTATTATTTAGTTGCATCTATCCCCATAAAATGTTATGGAACATGTCTCGTAAATCTGTTTAAAGGAATGGATTTACGGTGGGCCTTATTATTCACAACAAAGTCATTTTCTCCTGTGACCTTGCCAACATTTTTAGAGTAGGCATTAACAAGAGTATTTTAAAAGGTTTCATGTAGACACAACACTGCGGGATCATGTTAAATTTAACTAAAAACAGAATAATATAACTTAAGTTGGTTTTAAGTCCTCTACGATTCCATTGTACGAAGGTTTTCCTCATTATAATTGCGTACATGGAGAAGTTTTTTTTTGGCATCCATATCATCAAAGTCGCCAAGCCTATTATGCAGCAATATCGTGTCATCAGATTCTTTGTTCTGTTCATTATGTTCAGTGATTTTGTTGACGGGATGCTTTTGAATGATGTCTGTGCCAGGATTGTATTTTTGCGACTAATAATGTGGGACATTAGAAGATGCAACTGCATCTGGTAGACTTGTCTGGGTATATCAATCCTTCGTTATGACTGGCATTTACTATAACTGAGAAGGTTAAGTCATTTAGAATGTTCTAAAAATTTCTATAATCCTTCTGGTTTCTTGGAAGTGGATATTTGGGGTTTATTTTACCATTTGAATGTTCTTTTCCAATGTCAAGGTTTCGTAGTCCTTGAAGTTGGGTAGTTTTACACTGTGTTTCCAGAAGGGAAGAGTAGCCGCGCTGACTACACTGGTCAACAGTGAAATCATTACTGACTTGAAAAGGCCCTAATCTGTAGTATTTTGGTGTGCCGAACACGAATATAACCGTGAATATTTTTTATTGGCTCTCGTTTTGAAGATATTCATATACCTCATTTTCTATGTTTCACTGTGTAAATTTCTCCAGTAGGAGTGCAGCAACATCCGAAATAATGATGTAACATTGCAGAATACCATCATGCTCACATAATCCACAGTTGATAGCATCATTTTCTGATGCAATGCAATAATAATGCCATGCGGCTGCTGAAGTAAGTTGACGTCAGCTGTGTACTATACATAGTATAGATAGGTTCAGCATTTAAAATATTTTAGACGTTGTGCGAGACAGTTCAAGCTACTGTTACATAAAACTTATTCTTTTATCCATTTACGTACAATAAAGAACAGTAATGCCTCGAAAGTGTGTTAATACCGCGGACAATTTTTGCTATATTTGTGGGAAAGTGACATTTGCCGACCAGAAGAAAAGTATCAATTCTCAAGTGAAAAAGGCATATCATCTTTACTTCGGATGCAAGGTTGGTGACCAAGACAAGCCTTGGGCTCCGCATATATGCTGTGCTACATGTACAACACAGCTTTCACAGTGGTTGAATTGCAAAAGGTCATCAATGCCGTTTGCAGTCCAAATGGTGTGGAGAGAGCCAAGCACCCACCTAAATGATTGTTACTTCTGCTTGGTTCCTCCTCTTTCCGGCGGAATAACGAAGCGAAAGAAGTCGAGAATAGTCTACCCAAACATTCCGTCTGCATTGAGACCAGTTCCACATGGTGAGGGACTTCCTATTCCAGAACCTCCAGCAGAATATTATCTTGATTCATCTGACGAAGACAAAGGTGAGTCGACCTGTTCTTCTCCTGGTCCATCAGTATGCAGTGATCCAGATTTTCACTGTGGTGCATCATCAACCCCACACAGAATAACACAGGAAGAACTAAATGACCTGATTCGTGATTTGGACTTATCAAAGAACAAGGCAGAATTGCTAGGATCAAGACTCCAACAATGCAATCTTCTAGAAGAAGATGTCACAATTACTGCATATCGAAAGCGCCACCAGCAATTGGAGCCTTTCTTCAGAAAGGAAAGTAATCTGATATTCTGTTCCGATATTGAGGGCCTCATGAATGCTTTAAAAATCACTCATGACCCACAAGAATGGAGACTATTTATGGACTCTTCGAAACTGAGTCTCAAGGCAGTGCTTTTGCACAATGGAAACATTCTTCCATCTATTCCAGTAGCGTATGCTGTCCACATGAAAGAGACATACGATAACTTAAGGCAGCTACTGAATTCCATTGAGTATAACAAGTACAGCTGGCACCTCTGTGGTGATTTGAAGGTAGTTGCCCTTTTAATGGGACTGCAGCAAGGATATACAAAATACATGTGTTTCTTATGCGAGTGGGATAGCCGAGCAAGGGAAATGCACTACATGAGGAAGGAATGGACTCACAGGCAGAATGTAGCCATTGGAGAGAAGAATATCCAACACCCAGCTCTGGTTGAGGCTCAGAAAATCTTGCTACCACCCCTTCACATCAAACTAGGTTTGATGAAGAACTTCGTGAAAGCCATTGACCGGACTTTGCCAGCATTCCGATACCTGCATGAAAAATTCCCTCGACTCAGCGAAGCAAAGATTAAAGAAGGAGTTTTTGTGGGTCCTCAGATTCGAGAGCTTTTCAAAGATGACCGGTTCAACAACTTGCTGGAAGGTGACGCGAAACAAGCATAGAATGCTTTTCGCCTAGTTTCTACAAACTTCCTCGGAAATGTTTGGGCAGAAAACTATAAGGAACTAGTAGAAGACATGTTGATGAAGTATAAGAAACTTTGCTGCAATATGTCTCTAAAGATTCACTTCCTTCATTCCCATTTGGATTTCTTTCCTAGCAACTGTGGTATTGTTAGTGATGAACACGGCGAACGTTTTCATCAAGATATCGCAACAATGGAACAAAGATACCAAGGAAAATGGTCCACTACAATGCTGGCTGACTACTGCTGGACACTCCTCAGAGATGCTCCCGAACAGCTGTACAAGTGACAGGCGAAGAAACCTAAGATGTAGTCAATGACTTGATTTTTTATAGGTAGGCTATTACAGTTGACCTTTTACTATTGGAATGCATTTCGTTATGTAAACATTTATTTCTTGCAGATTACAAAAAAACTAGAGCCAATTTTGCAATTTGACTGTCATATTCGTGTTCATCACATAAAAATTGATAAGAAATGACTAATTTTATTTCAGTAACATGACTTTTGTAAAAATTTGTTGTAGCTACATATGGGGTTTTGGAGCTTCTGTCTTCTTGATGACCGTACGTCGGACACTTGAAACATCAAACTGGATTTAGTGTGTATACCTTAACTCGAACTTGCAAAATTCCAACTTCAGTTATCTTGCAAGTGTTGGTGTGCTGAAAGTCTATGTGATGGATTTGGTTGTCCTGTAAAATTTGTGATAGCTTTTAATACGAATTCGAGAAATTACAGTGGCAGTTTGGTTCCAAATCCTTTGATATCTCAGTGTTACTGACTTCTGCCCAGTCGTTGCAACGCATAGCACTTTTGGATGTATTAAGTGAATGTTGATCAAAACAAAGTTACTGGAATATCAACGAATTTCTGAATTTTCTTGATTGTATGTCTGTACTCTTCGCACACATTTATTCTTTCTAATGTAGCGACATGACCAAGAATAGTTGTGTCGACTATAACTAAAGAGTGTGCGGCACGCGGTCATGATGTGTTGTGACGATTTTACCGCAACCCCTTGTATGTAGGTATAACTTGTGATTCTGACTGGCCTTGTACATGTATAAATTGTACGTCTGCCTGACCCAGCTGTGATGTTTCAAATTGTTCTAAGTTAGCTAATCCTTTACGTAAGATGGTCTTTGTTTAGCTCTCGAGGGGAAATTCTACTAGGAGACTGTGTCCATTGCGGACGGGTGACGTAACCACCTCAAAGGACAGGAGACCGCCAATTGATAGACACACAGACAGACATTCGGATGATTGACAGTCGAACGACTGACCAGAGTCGATCGCCCTCCAATCGAAATGCGATGTGGGTGGGACTTGATTCGAAAAATTTGAGATAATACCCGATGCTTAGTAGGAATTAATCAGTTCGCTACAAGAAGTAACTGTGTTAAGAGAGGCAGAACTCAGTACGGCCAGACGAAAATTGGCGGCAGAATCAGATTTTGGAAATCAAGGAAATCTTAAGATAGCTTCAAAGGGAGCTTTCGGGTGACGTTGAGAGAATTCCGGGGAAATTCCGGGTGACGTTGAGAGAATTCCGGGGAAATTTCGGGTGACGTTGAGAGAATTCCGGGGAAATTCCGGGTGACGTTGAGAGAATTCTGGGGAAATTTCAAATGACGTGGAGAGAATACCGAGTGAATTTGAGAGATACCGAGTGAATTTCGGGTGACCTCAAGAGATACCGTAGAAGAGGAAACGGAAGTAGAGATAGAAGAGAAAACGGAAGTAGAGATAGAAGAGGAAACGGAAGTCGAGGAATCGGAAGGAGAGAAAGACGAAAGGAGACATATTTAGATGAGTAACACTCAAGAAGGGAAAATATTCCTCACACTGAAATCAAATGATGATCTAGGGATCATTGGGTCAAGAGTGACATTGATTGCTTAATATCTTTAAAATTTTCATTTATTAAATTGTTATTGTTTAAATTTCATCTTTGTATTTCTTTTAATTTTACTGTCGGCATTGCTGACTGGGGGCTCGTAGCCATATATAATATATTGTCCAGAAGTAAACATTCTGAATGCGGACCAGGGGAACTTCCTCATAATTCTTTAAAGTCTATGGGAAGAACCCCAACCCTACTACCCGAGCCCTTCACAGTGGGCGCTTTCGTCCGGGATATGAATTAGACATATATTATTTTAGGACCTAAAGTTATTTGTAGGAGTATTAGGGAACAGTGTGAGATATTTTCTATTCTTTGTATTTGTTTTATGATTTTCTCATCTTGCATTTTATTGTCATATGTGCATGCTTTGTAGACCTTCTATTACTAGCAGTACTGGTGAAGCAGATATCGAACAAATATCTTACCTGAACGAAATTAGTTGCTATCGACAGGTAAGTATTTAAACTTGTATTACAAGTATCTGTATTGTTAGAATATTGAGACGAGGTATCACTTTACATTAGTATAATGGCCACCGAAAGGCAAATGATAAAGGAATATCGAGCTATGGGGTCTGAAGATCTCGGATATGAGGGAGATCGCCTGGCGGCCTATAGAAGAAAGGATCAAGGAATGGAAGGCCGAAAAAGCAGCGGACAGAGAAACACAGAAAGAGCTAGCCAAGATAACAGCGGACCAGGTGCTAGCCAAGATAGTTGCGGACCAAGAGCTAGCCAGACTCGCCCACACTCTGGAGATGGAAAAGGTGAGAGTTGAAGCTAGGACCAACGGACGGGACGACGCCAGTACAAGCTCTGGAACGACCGGCCGACCATTCATCGACCACCGGATGGTCCAGATCAACATGCCACGCTTCAATGACAGGGAGGAGGCTATTGACGATTTTCTCGTGCAGTTCGAGAAACTCGCACACGCTCATCAGGTCCCTGAACAGCACTGGGCCATTAATGTCTCAGCCTTTTTGCAAGGTGCAACTCGGGAAGTCTACCACGGCTTAGCTGCAGAAGAGGCTGATGACTACAATGCCCTCAAGAAGGCCCTTCTCTGCCATTATCGGTTGACCACCGAGACTTACCGGAAACGTTTTCGGGACTCTGCGAAAAAGGTAACAGAGACCCACTCTCAATTCCACAACCGTGTTCGAGGTTTATTTGAGAAGTGGATGAAAATGGCTGAAGTCGAACGCACGTACGACGGGCTACGCGAGGTAATACTCAAGGAACATGTCCTGGGTACTTACCGTCGCGAATAGACAGTCTTCTTAGCCGAAAGAGAACACCGAACGCTCGAAGAGATCGCTAACATGGCGGAGCGATACGAGCAGGCGCACTCGAAGAGTGGAGGTTCCGGGGGCGCGGATCGACCCCGACCCTCTGAGTCGCGTCGAATGGGGGAGGTTGAGCCGGCTGTCCGCAACCGTCAGGGCGACGGGAAGGTCGGAGGAGCACCTACAGGTAGGGATGCCACCTATCGACCTGGACAGGCCTCACCCACGAAACCAGGACTTGCAAGTCGGCGAGGGCCGCCAACGTGTTTTAACTGCAAGCGGCTGGGGCATTTTGCCAGGGACTGTCCCAAGGGCAGGAAGACCCAGGTGAATGTCGTTGCTAGGAAGGAGTGCGTGCCGGAAGCGAGTCGAAACCCAGCCAACCTTGCGGCCGCAACTGTGAATGGTGAAGGTGCCACCATCTTGTATGACACTGGGTGCAGCGTCCCCGCGCTTTTCGACAAGAAGTATGTAAAGCCGGAGGACTATACAGGGGAGGTAATAGAAGTTCAGTACGCGAACTGCGCGCGTGACTCATTACCAGTAGCTGTCATTGACCTCGATTCACCATACGTGAAGGGGAAAATTGCAGCTGCTTGCTTGGAGGGACTATCACATGACGTCATATTGGGATGCCGTTATGTATTACCCCAGCCGAACCCCGAAACCTGTACACCTATGCCAGTGAGTGCTGTTGAGACCAGGGCCATGAGTCGACAGCCTAAACAGAAGCCGATCCAAGTTACATCGACACCGGTTAGTAATGTTCTTCCAGCTGAGTTGAGGAAGCTGCAACAGGAAGACGCAACTCTGGCGCAGTTGCATAAACATGCAGAAGCAGGAACGGAAAGAGAGACTCCGAACGGCGCGGTGAAGTTTGTCTACAAGAAGGGAATCTTGTATCGCCACGCCAGGAAACACAACGAACACTTTAAGCAAGTCGTCGTGCCAAAGGAAAAGCGTTGTGAAGTGCTGAAGCTTGCACACGAAAGTCTCATGGGTGGACAGATGAGAATTGCTAAGACACGTGACCGTCTTGTAAAAGATTTTTACTGGCCAGGGGTCCAGGGAGACGTAAAACGGTTCTGTCTCTCCTGTGACAAATGCCAGAGAATGGCACCGAAAACGGATCATCGACCCATTCCCTTAGGGAGTACGCCCCTTATCGATGAACCATTTAGACGTGTCGCCATGGATTTAATCGGACCGATAAAACCCGCGTCTGCGCACGGAAATCGGTATATTTTAACGGTCGTCGATTATGCTACACGCTATCCGGAGGCCGTAGCATTGCGTAATATTGACACGGAAACCGTCGCGGAAGCTCTGTTTGCGATCTGGTCAAGAGTCGGTGTGCCCGACGAGATCTTGACCGATCAAATGACCCAATCCATGAGTCGTGTGATGGCGGAGGTGAATCGTCTCATGTCAATTAAGCACCTCACGACTACACCGTATCACCCCCAATGTAACGAATTGGTCGAACGGTTTAATGGGACTCTAAAGCACACGCTGAAGAAATTGTGCGAAGGCCGCCCCAAGGACTGGGACCGGTATATTCCTGCCATGCTTTTCGCATACCGGGAAGTATCACAAGCGAGTTTGGGGTTCTCTCCCTTTGAACTCTTGTACGTGAGGACCGTACGCGGCCCAATCGCCGTACTGAGACAGCTGTGGACAGACGACCACGCTGTAGAGGAAGTACGCACTACCTACCAGTATGTTGCGGACTTACGCAACAGACTGGAAGAGGTTTGTTCTCTCGCGCAAGATAATCTCAAACGAGCTAAGGCGCAGCAGGCAAAAATTTACAATAAGCGCGCAAAACCACGTCATTTTGAGGTAGGGGATAAGGTGTTGTTGTTGTTGCCCCAGGAACACAACAAGTTGCAAGTTTCCTGGAGGAGTCCATACGTCGTCACCGAGAAGGTCGGAGGTCAAACCTACCGGATACGGCTACCGACGAAAGAGAAATTGTACCATGCCAATTTGCTCAAGAGGTACCGGGACAGGGAGACCGTAAGCGATTGTGTTGTCGCCACGATAGTCACCGAGGATGCCGAAGGCGATACGGAAGGTGCCAACACTGTACCGAGCTGTCCATTAACGAGGGTCGAGACTCCGTCGGACGTGGAGTGTGACCCCATGTTAACTGAAGGCCAACGGGACGAGATAGAGACCTTGCTGGCCGGGTATTCCAACGTGTTAACAGAAAAACCCGGGAGGACGGCGATTGTCGAGTTCGGGTTAAAGATGGTGGACGACCGACCAGTGCAGCGGAAACCCTACCCTAGGCCCCACGCGAAACGACAAGTTGTAAGGGAGGAAATTGAGCAGATGATTGCTTTGGGAGTAATCGAACCTGCCGACTCTCCGTACAGCTCACCAGTAGTCCTAGTGCAGAAGAAGGACGGCACCCATCGGTTCTGCGTCGACTACCAGAAGCTGAATCAGGTGACAGAATTTCAAGTCGAAATGTTACCGGACCCGGAACATATCTTCGCTTCGGTCTCAAAAGCGAAATATTTTTCCAAGCTGGATTTGTCCAAGGGGTATTGGCAAATTCCGGTAAGGAAAGAAGACCGACCGAAGCTTGCTTTTGCTACTCCCGACGGGACATACCAATGGCTGGTTATGCCGTTCGGGGTACAAAACGCGCCCAGCATCTTTACCAGGATGATGCGGAAGTTGTTGGAGCCCTTGCGCAATAGGCGTGTCCACAACTTCATGAATGACCTCTTGTTAGCTACAGAGACATAGGGTGAACACCTCACTCTGTTAGCTGACGTTTTGGAGCGGCTACGTCAGGAGGGCTTGACAGCTTGCCCTTCCAAATGTCACCTTGGTTTCAGGACATTGAACTACTTAGGACATACCCTGAGCCAAGGCACGCTGTCTCCAGAGAAGTGGAAAGTGGAGCAACTGCGAAACGCCGCACGCCCCACCACGAAAACGGAGGTGAGGTCATTCCTGGGATTGGCTGGATACTATCGGAGGTATGTCGCTAATTTCAGCGCGATTGCGGGGCCGTTGTCCGACCTAACCAAGAAACGGACCCCGGGTAAGATTATTTGGACAGATGCGTGTGAGCACGCTTTCCAAACACTGAAGGCTAGATTTTACCCCAACCCCTTGTATGTAGGTATAACTTGTGATTCTGACTGGCCTTGTACATGTATAAATTGTACGTCTGCCTGACCCAGCTGTGATGTTTCAAATTGTTCTAAGTTAGCTAATCCTTTACGTAAGATGGTCTTTGTTTAGCTCTCGAGGGGAAATTCTACTAGGAGACTGTGTCCATTGCGGACGGGTGACGTAACCACCTCAAAGGACAGGAGACCGCCAATTGATAGACACACAGACAGACATTCGGATGATTGACAGTCGAACGACTGACCAGAGTCGATCGCCCTCCAATCGAAATGCGATGTGGGTGGGACTTGATTCGAAAAATTTGAGATAATACCCGATGCTTAGTAGGAATTAATCAGTTCGCTACAAGAAGTAACTGTGTTAAGAGAGGCAGAACTCAGTACGGCCAGACGAAAATTGGCGGCAGAATCAGATTTTGGAAATCAAGGAAATCTTAAGATAGCTTCAAAGGGAGCTTTCGGGTGACGTTGAGAGAATTCCGGGGAAATTCCGGGTGACGTTGAGAGAATTCCGGGGAAATTTCGGGTGACGTTGAGAGAATTCCGGGGAAATTCCGGGTGACGTTGAGAGAATTCCGGGGAAATTTCAAATGACGTGGAGAGAATACCGAGTGAATTTGAGAGATACCGAGTGAATTTCGGGTGACCTCAAGAGATACCGTAGAAGAGGAAACGGAAGTAGAGATAGAAGAGAAAACGGAAGTAGAGATAGAAGAGGAAACGGAAGTCGAGGAATCGGAAGGAGGGAAAGACGAAAGGCGACATATTTAGATGAGTAACACTCAAGAAGGGAAAATATTCCTCACACTGAAATCAAATGATGATCTAGGGATCATTGGGTCAAGAGTGACATTGATTGCTTAATATCTTTAAAATTTTCATTTATTAAATTGTTATTGTTTAAATTTCATCTTTGTATTTCTTTTAATTTAACTGTCGGCATTGCTGACTGGGGGCTCGTAGCCATATATAATATACTGTCCAGAAGTAAACATTCTGAATGCGGACCAGGGGAACTTCCTCATAATTCTTTAAAGTCTATGGGAAGAACCCCACCCCTACTACCCGAGCCCTTCACATGTGTGTTTAGAGTAGACTGGATGACGATGAACTTTGACAATAAATCCACACCACTTGGGTCATCATCAGAATCAGATAAAAGGTTTTGTTATCTTCAAATGAATTTTTTTTAAAAATTTTCTATTATGTACATGTTTATCACCAGTGCTCACCCATTCACTGTACAGTCCAACGAGGGAACGCCTATCAAGTGCTAGGGATACACAGGGGTATACTCATCAGGTAAAGATATTTCCCGATTGACTCGTTATGCCACCGCCTTCCAAACAGTTATATAGAGGAGGGAAAATAAAGGGAAAAACAGATGAAACTGGAGTGGCAACGACGATACTGAGACAAATACAATGTAAAAAGATAAAGTAAGAAGTTGGTTAGTGAGACCGTCCTTGGTTTTAGTGTTATTTCTTTATTGAGAGAGTTCTAAATTGCCCCGTAAACTTAATACGAAAATGAAAACAATCCAATAGCTCTTCTAACTGCAGTCATCCCAATATATGACGCGCACCCATGTCTGGAACATGGTTATATTGCACCCTGAATTGTAATCACGCCTTCAAGCTCAATTTGTGATTGGATATTGTGGTGGACCGATCCGATCAAACTTAGCGGACAATGGCCCTCTCGCTGTCTATCAACGTGGGGACCGATAAAATCATACATCGTTCACCCCAACTAAATCGCCAATGTGTACTATAAGGATGTTTTGACCACATGTCAGAAGTACCACATGCAAGAGAGACACCAAAATGGGTCAAAACAATGATGTTTTTATGTGTAGAGTGAAGAAAGTGGGGGTTTATAAGCATATACATTCTTGGTACATTTTTGCAAAGGCGCTTTACAAGTGATGTTTCTCTTACGGATATACTAATTTCATAGTATTGAATGTTTCCGTTGTAAATAAATCACAGTACCATCTGGTGATCGCTGATAACGATGAATTGCTTATGATCAAGTGTTTTATTGTAACTTTTAGCAAACCTTTCTACACTGTTTCCTTTTCTAGAAATAAACAATATGATCAATCAATTTGAAAGTGGGGTCCCTGTGTGGCCGAGTGGTCTAAAGCGCTCTCCGTTACGGATCACTGCCATCTCACCTCGGCGAGGGTGCGAGTTTCAGATTCGGCCAACGTGGATATGTGAGGAAGCTCGCCAGTAGCTTCTCGTGGGTCAGTGGTTCTTTCCGGGGGTTTTCCCTGGGTTCTTCCTCCACCAGTAATACTGGCCGCCATGTATAGCCTATAGTGTGCTGAAAAATGGCATTAAACCTTACACCAACAACAAGTGAAAAGTTCACAAATGTATCTGTTTCCGTTTAGCCCGATGCCACGTACGGCAGAATTGTCGAATTAGCTCGCCTTTACATATCAAGCACATATTCCACCTTTGTCTGCTTTTGTTCGAGCCTTGTATTGGCTTTGGTAGATATGAAAGAATTCTTGCGAATATCTTCCCATGGACCAGTGGTTCTTTATAGGATCATCCTCCACCAAATACGCTTCCTGTCATGCATAGCATAGCATGTGCTGAACAATCACCCTTTCAAATAAAAATTCAATACACCTTACGCTGAGAACATTATGAAGTCCAGGTTCGTTGAATAATAAAAGGTCACTGAGTTCAGAGTTCACATGCAAGCCATCACTGTTGCATGACTGACCACGTTTACACTTGCTCGTTGCAAAAACAATATAAACAATACGAATCGTTGCATTAAAACTTTAATGTCGTCCCGGAATGTTGCAATATTTTATGACTGTTTCTACTGATACAGTTACTGATATAGCAAAACATATCCATGAAATTGTGCAGACACATCATATTATGTAATACATTTCAAATAGCTGTAATTAATACAAGATCCACAATTAAATCTTATGTTTAACAAGGAAGGAAAAAATGGACTGACGAAAATGTAAAACGATGTTTCCAAAACCATCCTGATGCATGTGGAAAGTTCAGATCCAATCCGTTCAATGGCACGTCCATCAAAGATGTGCAAGTAGCACCAACAATCACTGATCGGAATAAGAAAATAAAATTTCCGAAGGAAAATCCTGTTTGTAATTTTTGTACAAAAAAAAAAAAACATATTTTGAAAAATCCCTAAAAATCACCCCATGAAATATTTACAGAAAGAGAGGGAGCCTTTAGCTGAAATTCATATTAATGGGTATGAGACTACAACTCTGTCAGAGCCGAAGGCTTCCGATCCAGATAATCTTAATATTGAAGTTGTTAATTGCAAGCAGCTAATTATTAAGTTGTGTGTGTGTGTGTGTGTGACTGATTACTCTAGACTCAAAATAATACTCACAAATATAAAAACGTAATGTCAAGAAACATCAACGGGCAGAGAAGAACTTGTTGGTCAAAGTCTCAGTCCTGCAGATAGTGAAACAAATATAATGACAATGCTATACATAGATAACAATTATATAATCGATTTCTCAAACACACGTTGTAGAGTCTAAGTTTGATCAATCTTCCACAGTTCAATACTCATCAATTAGGCAGCGTCAAAGAAAGGTTGTAAATAATCTTATACTCATATTCAGCAGTAACATCTGCCCCTTTGATTTTAACTTGTTTATCCACAATGTTTGTACCAGACCTATTCCATTCATTTTGTTATATACAGTGTTTTGTTTAAATGGAGAGGGATATGTTTTTGTTGTCCATCACTTTCTTACACTTGGTTGCTAGAGAATTTCTTCCAATATATATATATATATATATATATATATATATATATATATATATATATATATATATATATATATATATATATATATATGTGTGTGTGTGTGTGTGTGTGTGTGTATTTTTTTAAATATCATGTGCGTGTACTTTGCAGCGCTTACTTTAAATTAATCCGTTTGCCACCAACGTCCATACATATATTCATTTCGACTTCATTACTTTACAAATACGCTTGAGATGTATAAAAGAAAATTAGTATTATTTAGATGCATTAAGGTTTTGTTTTGTTAATGGGAATACGTCTGTAACACATATTTATAATTAGACCAGGCCCCATATTTTGACAGCTGTTTTAGCAAACATCTAATGATCATATGGGGTACATATACGTCGTTGAAACGGCACAGCATAGTAAAAGGACCCCAATTTAGAACCATCCGGGGTCCTACGATTTTAGCTTTATTCATATAAAGTTTGTGAAAGTTTGATAGTGTGAGCATAATAGCGAGTTTCTTGCTCAAAATGTTTCCAAGAATATGAGTGAAACACAAGGCCTGAAACAAATTGTCTAATTGCAAAAATGGGACAGTCAGAGCACGTGCCGTTTACACTTTCTTCTTCTCCATCCCATTGAGTTAATAAGGTGGAAGGTTTTGTAAAGTTGCAAATGTCATTGTGGCTTTACCGTTGGTATCGTGGCTAGGGAATACAATTGTGAGAATAACAATATATTGGAAAACACTCACCTTATTAAATGAAAAGTAGTGGATATGACTCTGGTCCAAAATTAAAATAGAGAAAAGGCAGGGGCGAACATGGGTAAAGGAGGAGGGTTGGGCGTGGGGTTAGCACCCCCACCCCGTAAAAAGAACGATGCTACAGAAACGTCAACAACAGAAAAAAACAGAAAACTTTATCCTGGGAGAGGAAGGGTCTTCATCACGAAGACGCATGACGCTGGGTGGTGAAAGCCGAAAGGATGCCACAAAGCCGACTACCCTTTTGTCTACCAGGAGAATCAACATCGGCACATGGAATGTTAGGACCATGTACGAATCAGGAAAGACGGCACAGGTAGCAACCGAGATGAGGAGCAACAACCTGGCCGTGTTAGGCATCAGCGAGACACGGTGGACCAAAGCTGGACAATCACGACTGATGACAGGAGAGCTGTTGCTGTACTCCGGGCATGAAGAGAGCGACGCACCCCACACGCAGGGAGTAGGCTTCATGCTGTCCAAGCAGGCACAGAGGGCACTGATTGGATGGGAGGCGCACGGCCCCAGGATCATCACGGCATCCTTTGGAACTAAGAAGAGGAAGATCAAGATGAACGTCGTCCAGTGCTATGCCCCAACGAACGACTGTGAAGAGGAGGACAAAGACCAGTTCTACAGCAGACTGCAGAAGATCCTCGAGACCTATCCGGACAAGGACGTCACCATCCTCATGGGAGATGTCAACGCCAAGATTGGGTCTGACAACACTGGATACGAACCAGTCATGGGCACCCACGCCCTGGGAGAGATGAATGAAAACGGGGAGAGATTTGCAGACCTGTGTGCACTCAACAGCCTGGTCATTGGAGGCAGCATCTTTCCTCACAAGCGGATCCACAAGAATACATGGGTATCGCCAGACAGCGCGACAGAGAACCAGATCGACCACGTTTGCATTAGCAAGAAGTTCAGAAGATCCCTGCAGGACGTTAGAGTGAGAAGAGGAGCAGACGTGGCGTCCGACCATCACCTGGTGGTGGCCCAACTGAAGCTGAAGCTGAAGAGAAACCAGATGGAAGCGTCAGACAGAAGAGTCAAGTACAACGTCAGCCTTCTGAAAGACCCCAAGATAAGACAAGAGTTTGGTCTGACGCTGAAGATTAAGTTTGAAGTGCTTCAGGAACTTTTTCAAGAAGAAGAAGTGTACTCAACAGTTGGCAGATAGTGAAAGAAACACTAAGAGCATCATGCCAAGAAGTAGTGGGGCCAAAGAAACACCAGCAGAAAGAGTGGATAACAGCAGAGACCTTGACCAAGATCGAAGACAGGAAGAGGAAGAAGGCAGTAGTCTACAACAGTAGAACCAGAGCAGCGAAGGCCAATGCTCAAGAAGCTTATGCAGAAGCCCACAGAGTAGTGAAGAGAAACATCAAGAAGGACAAGAAAGAATACATAGATGGACTGGCAGCTCAGGCGGAGCAGGCAGCGTACAGCGGTAACATGAAACAACTGTACGACATCACCAGACGACTCTCCGGGAATTTCAGCAAACCAGAAAGACCTGTCAAGGACAAGCAGGGGAATACCATCAACAGATTAGATCAGCAGATGAACAGATGGGCAGAGCATTTTGAGGATCTCCTGAACAGGCCATCATCCGCGGACCCTTCAGACATCGAACCAGCTAACGTGGATCTCCCGATCAATTGCGAGAAACCGACCAGAGACGAGATCAGGAAGGCCATCACCCTGATAAAGAGCGGGAAGGCGGCTGGACCCGACGACATCCCAGCAGAGGCGCTAAAGGCAGACCTGGATGTGTCAGTGGAGATGCTGTACCCACTTTTTGAGAGGATTTGGGAGGAAGAAGACGTACCGGCAGACTGGAAGGAAGGTTACCTGATCAAGCTTCCCAAGAAAGGCGACCTCAGCAACTGTAGCAACTACAGGGGCATCACACTCCTATCTGTGCCAGGAAAGGTCTTCAACCGAGTCCTCTTGGAAAGGATGAAGGCAACCGTGGATGCACAGCTGCGAGATGAGCAAGCAGGCTTCCGGCAGAACAGATCCTGCACGGACCAGATTGCGATGGTCCGCATCATAGTCGAACAGTCCCTAGAGTGGAACTCCCCGTTGTACATCAACTTCATAGACTATGAGAAGGCGTTCATAGACTATGAGAAGGCGTTCGACAGCGTGGATCGAGAAACCCTCTGGAAACTCCTGCGACACAACGGCACAACGGCATCCCAGCCAAGATGGTCAACCTAATCAGGAACTCCTACGGCGGCATGTCCTGCAGAGTTATCCATGGAGGGCAGCTCACAGACAGCTTCCAGGTGCGAACTGGAGTCCGACAAGGATGCTTGTTATCACCGTTTCTCTTCCTCCTCGCCATCGACTGGATTATGAAGACGTCCACCAGCGAGCGCAGGAACGGAATTCAGTGGACTTTGTGGAGCCAGCTAGACGACTTGGATTTTGCCGACGACCTTGCACTCCTTTCACACAGCAAACAGCAGATGCAAGAAAAGACAAACGTTGTGGCAGCCATCTCTTCACAAGTTGGCCTCAACATCCACGAGGACAAGACCAAGATCCTTAAGATCAACTCCACAAGTACCGAACCAGTCACCCTGAATGGTAGCCCCCTGGAAGAAGTGCAGTCCTTCACCTACCTGGGTAGCATCATTGACCAGCAGGGCGGTACAGACGCAGACGTCAAGGCAAGGATAGGCAAAGCAAGAACCGCCTTCATCCAGCTCAAGAATATCTGGACCTCCAAAGAGCTGTCCTTGACCACCAAGATCCGACTGTTCAACTCCAACGTGAAGTCAGTCTTACTTTATGGAGCAGAGACCTGAAGGACGACCAAGACCACCATCAGGAAAGTCCAGACATTCATCAACTGCTGCCTCAGAAGGATTCTCCGGATCCACTGGCCTGACACCATCAGCAATGCCAATCTTTGGGAAAGGACCTCCCAACTTCCTGCTGAAGAAGAAATCAGGAAGAAGAGATGGGGCTGGATAGGGCACACCCTACGAAAACCGCCAACCAGTATCACCAGGCAGGAGCTGAGGTGGAACCCACAAGGCAAGCGGAAGAGAGGCCGTCAAAGATACACCTGGCGACGCAACCTCCAGGCTGACACCACCAAGATGGGCTACACCTGGAACCAGCTAGAAAAAATGGCCCAGGACAGAGGACTCTGGAGATCTGTAGTTGGCGGCCCATACCCTGATAGGAGTGACGGGCAGTGAATGAATGAATGAGGGGCGAACATCATCCAAGGTCCCCAACCAGTGGTTAACTGCTATAAGATTCCACCGTTTCGCATGAAATGCATAAATATGCTGAACCGAGCTTGATTACAATTTTCTCAGTAGTTTCATACACCTTAACCGATCATGTTAAGCAAGTCTTCCAAAACACAGTTACTAACGGATGGATAAGATATCACTTCATTGATCAATCAAAGCTTATTTGATTGACTCATTGATGACGACATTCTGTTCATTCATGAAAAACGAGGACATCTTATAACGAGCAGCTAAGGATGAAAAGAGAATGCAGAACATTTTCATCCAAACCGTACAATGACAAGCAAGTCCATGCCAGACCATACACCAGATTCATAATGCATTATGTTCTACTTTAATCGCTGAAAAAACTCAGGCTACTGTCGACGTTATTCTAATAAAAGCTACCGTTTGAATATAAATGAGCAGTTTTGAAAGTAATAAACACAATAAAACAATGAGAGTAGTAATATCTGGCGATATGGCAACAATGGAAATCCCAGTCAAAAGGGTCGTGGGCCTGTATAGCGAGAAGGGAATTTTAACATGGTGGGCCTGTAAAGCGACAATGGAAAATTAACATGGTGGGCCTATTAAGCGACAAGAGGAATTTAACATGGTGGGCCTATCTAGCGACAAGGGGAATTTAACATACCGAATATTATTCGGATCTGTCTATCGACAACGGAAATTTAGGCAAAGAAAGCAAATATTTTTTCAAGGTATATGAGTAGCCCTTACAAGGGCCTTTGGGTTCTTCCTCTTCTTTTTTTTTTCTGTCGTTGTTCCACCACTTTTTGATTTTACCAATGAATCCCTTCTTTTTGTCATCGGGTATCCAGTCTGGATGACCCATCTCTCGAGACTTCTCTTGTATCTTCATCCAATTCTTATTAATCTCTCCAATTCCTCTTTTTTCTCCATTGTCCTTTCTTTCCTTACTCCATTTATCTTTTATCTTCTTCACTTCTGTTAGCTCTTTTCTCATTAGTTCTTCGGCTGTCTCGAGCTGGTCCAGGCCCTTTTTGACATGGGACCACTCTGTCAAATGAAATATATATATATATAGATATATATATATATATATATTCGACCAGAAAATATATTTGGTAATGTGTTTCTTTCAGCCATACTAAAAGAAATTGTCTTCTTTGGACAAAAGCCTCCCACATACAATCCTATATCGAACTTCAATAGATATTTCGTTGAATTCGGGCAGATCCTTGTAACATTTATAGTTTGATGTGGAAAATATTTCTATAAATCTTTCTATCACACAACTCAGGTCATACTTTTCTGCCATTATACAGATATTGCACCAGTGTAGATAAAGATCAGTCTTTATTACGGGTAATACAGGCGAGAACATTTTAATACTAGGACCACTGTTTACGCCAAATCTAGAAGTATCCATCTCCATCATCATGGCTGTTATACAGTCATCAAGAATCCATTTTACTTGGTATTCATGCGCCAGTGGTAACACTTTCGGTACGACATTATCTGAAAAAGAATAAGTCAGTGACACTTATAGCTTCAAATATCTCTCTTCAGGGTCTTACGTTTACCTGTGAACATTGTAGAGCGTCTGTCCTTTCCCAATTTGTCAGCCCCTAAAGTGTCATCCTTTTAATACTTTGTACCATTAAAGTGTTAGTCCTTTAATACTTTGTACCAATAAAGAATCAGTCTTTAAATAGTTTGTACCAAAAAAGTTAGTCCTTTAATACTTTGTACCAATAGAGTGTCAGCCTTTTAATACTTTGTACCAATAAAGTGTCAGTCATTTAATGCCTTGTAACAATAAAACGTGAGTCAATTATTACTTTTTACCGTAAAGGAGCCACTCCTATGATACTTTGTACCCCCACGCGTAAGTCATTTATTACTTTGTAACACTAACGTCTCAATCTTCCTTTACTTGGTACAACTTAAGTGTCAGTTCTTTGATTGGTTGTACCACTATAGTGTCAGCCATTTAATACTTTGTGCCTTTAAAGCGTTCGTGATTTAATACCTTGTCCAACTACAGTGTCAGTCATTTAATATTTTGTACCACTAAAGTGTTAGTCCCGATATATTTTATATCAATAACATTTAGTCATTTAAGATATTGTACCATTAAAGTGTCAGTCATTTAATACTTTATACCATTAAAGTTTCAGTCATTTAATACTTTGTACCAGTAAAGTTTCACTCGTTTTATGATGTGTACCATTTAATGGTCAGTATTTTAATACTTTGTACCACTATAGCATAAGTCCTTTAAAACACTTTGTAACCATGAAGATGTGCGAGTCTAAATAGCTTCGTTTTACCAAATACTTCCAGTGCTTTAATAATTGGATTTACTTCGACAAACTGAATCCGTGTGAACTCTTTTACCATTGAGTCCAGCAGCAGAGGGGATGAATCAGACAACTTTTATAGGTGTCGATTCGACAAACTAAGGCTTGTACGTAAATCGTTAAAAAAAAAAGCGTCCACGGGGTAAACCGAATCGTAAAAAAAGACGCCAATGTCGTTGTCGCGCCCCCTCTGATGTTATGGAGTTAACAATTTTTTCACGATTTCACAAACAGACTAATTTGTAAAACCTCACCTCGTAAATCATTCAGATTATTGGATTGCTCGGTGAGTTTGAAATTAATTCTTGTTAAAGAATCATTAATGACATCGCATATAGACTGGATTAGTTGGATCCTCAATTATTAGAAACCCTGGAGGAGCTGTTTGTGCAAATGAATATTAAATATATCCTTGCTGAGCTTGATTTGATCGCTCGAGATTTATTTGATAGCTTCCTTTGATGACATCACATACTAAATTCAATGCAATCACCGAGGATATAATGACGTTGAGCGGAGCAATATGCCTACCACCACCATCTGGGTCATTATTATGTTTGAGGATAGTTAGACCCTTGTTTTGTTGTCTCTGTGTTGTGACTATCGTATTGAATTTTTCATCAATGAGATCATTAATGGATTTGTTTAGTTCGTGCGCTTTATACCCAACAAACTTGAAATTCGGTAGATCGCCTTCTGTTATATTGTATGCAGTTAGAAAATTTTGTTTAGAGTGATTAATGCTGTGATCGCGGTGATCAATTATTACTTGAATTACTCGCTGGTTGATATATTCCATGCCGGATGCAAGCTGATTTAATATTTCAGTTCGTTTAATATTTTCATTCTTATTAGATTCATTGAAAGCTTGTTGTAGTCGTTGTAGTTGTTGACTGTGTTTTTGATTGATCTCGTTAAAATATTCAATAATTCTGTTATGATAAATATTTATGTATGTAATTGATTCTGGAGTCTGTCCAACCTTAAATCGCCAATAAGCGGAACCCCGATCCACAAAATTAATAAAAATTACCCGGCAATGATGATTTTTTTTTATTTCATTGAGGTGTTCTTGATAAGATGTAGTAATTTCATGGTATAATTGTTAATCCGTGACATAATCAGATTTTTGTGGTTCGCGTGGAGGTGTTATTTCAGGCCAGCCCAGTATTGTCCTTATAGAACTCTGATAGATATCTACGACATAACTAGGTGAGTTGATCTCAGTGGCAGATGATAGCGTCGGCTCGTGAACCTTTATAGTGATTTTCGATTCTGTTCCAGTAATAGATTTTATTCTGCGCTGAAATTCAGCATTAATTTGTTCAATTTGGTATGACCCAGATGGTAACGAAACAACGTTCCAGTCTGGAGTTGCATCGGGTTTATTCTTATTCGCGAATACCAAGGAATTGTTCGGTTGTTGACCACCAAATGCTACCGACCTAATATTAGGCCAACTGTGATATACTCGTAGTTTTGCCAGCGCTATCTCCTTCACGGGAATCGGAGTAGGAAAATTCACACTGAATTCAGGATTGGTTGATGTTATTGAGATCATGCTTGTTTTCACTGGGGTTGTTTTCTCCGCTATTCGTTGAAGTAGTTCTTGCGGTGTTGTCATTGTTATTATCCTGCTCTAATTTCGATATCGCGGAATCATAAATACGTACCATTGCTGAAAACTCACTATCTGATATAAATGTATCATCGAGTGACGACGATATCATCGAGGATAATTGCGAGTACGCGGTTGATACAACATGAAGTTTAACCATATAACTTTGTAATTTACGCTGGCTGCATGATAGTTTTTTTGTTAATACCGAGACTACTCCCGCGATAGTTGTCGCCGCGAATATACAGATTGGAACAGCTATCGGGGCAATCATTGTCACCGAGGAGAGTATAATACCAGCACCGGCCATTACACCGGACACCGACTACACGGTTACGTCGATGATGTTAATCCGCTTCTGGTATTTTTTTTTTGTTTGGTACACCTCAGTGAGGGTTTTGAGTTTAGTTTGAAATTCTCTGACCTGATCATAGCGATACTGATGTGACGACATTTTATTTTGAAATCGTTTACGATTTCAATTAAGTTGTTTACTTAAATCCACTACGAATTCCACATACCATGTTACTGAAACGCTAGCTAAATTATTATCAGTGGATTCTATTGTGAACTGTTCGGTTGTATCTTTGTCGATGATTATTGATATTGTATTATTGACTCCAGCTGAACTCGACGATGATATATTAAATTGAGTTGGTGATACTATTGTTAATCGATAAATACCTTTGACGGTCGCGGTGATATTTAAAATATTATTTAGTGGTGTCCACGCAAATGATCTGTATTGAATCGTGTATACTACGTTGTTGGTTTTCTCAAGAGGAATTTTTTTCAATGATTTTTATCATCCTCTTTGCATCATTTTTTATTGCTTCGATGAAAATTTTCGTATCTTCGATAGATTTTTTAATATCGGGAAGTTTTATGTCAATTTTATACAACGTGGTTGCAAAAAAATTTCAATGAAATTTTTACGAAATGATGTTAAGTTTTCAACGTGTTCTGCATATCTGACTTGAAATATTACTAGTTCCAATATAGAAGCTTTTATTTCTGTGAGCTTCTGTGTGGTCGCCGGTGGATTACCAAAAAATTCTGACACAGGCTTATCAATATTGTCAATTTTATTTTTTTGCAATTCAGAAAACTGATCGAATTTAGTTATATGGTTGTTGTATTCATCGCGTAGTGTTTTTAATGGTTCTAAATCGTTAATTTGTTCCACGAGCGTTGAAATAAGTACACCCGGTTTGAGTTTACCCTGATCGGAAAATACAGCGATAGCATTTTCTGCTGCGTCTCGTTGTTTAACTAAAATATCATCCAGAGAAACATTACTCGTTTTCAATTTACCCTATCGATCTTGAAATACGACTATTTCATTGGGATCAACATCTGCTAAGTTCAACATCTCAGCTATTTCATCTTCGATTATTTTTTTTATCACCGGTTGCAGTGCCATCGGCACTAGGTTTCTTCAGCGCTGATAAAGAACTCCCCCATATATCAATCATGTTATTGTAAAAATCTTTCTCTCTCTAAAATCTTAGATTTTCAGCAACTTCTAGTATATTCATTAACAACTCGATGAGATGGTTTTCCAGATGATGAAATAGCGTCAAGGACATTCAATACTTCGTTGCCAAATATTGATGGGTCATTCATTTGTTGTGTTGGTAGCGTAGAATACAAACAAGGAGTTTTTAAGCGGTTTATATAATTCATAAATTCCCTCGGTGGTGCTAGCCCGTATGAATCGAAATAGACGATTGCACGCGGATCAATCGCGTAAGCAGCCCAGTGGGTTCCAGGTCCGGTGCTGTTATCAAGATTAATGATACCGGTTTCAACGCTGTTTGGTTGTGCCGGCAACTGATCTTTCATAAAGACGCCTCTGAAGTTTTTAATCGCAAGTTTTTTAGCAGCATCGAGTAAATCAAAATTTGACATTGGAACTATTGTTGTTAATAAACCGGTCCTACTCTCAGGCCTTTTCCGCTGTACCATGAATACGGAGTTCTTGGTAGTCTTAGACCTTTTCCCTTTTTTATACCCCCGCTCGGTAGCTTTCTTTAGTGCCATCCCTGCCGCGGTACCAACGGTTCCTAACGCTGCCGCTTTAGCCACCACTGGGGCCGGGGCCGGGGCCGCTGCCGCAATCAACGCTGAAATCGCGGCTAACGGGAATATATCACCCGATTTTATCATGTTTTTGATCGCATCCGCAGAGAGAGTAACCTGAACGACTTTCTTATCTTTGAGCGCGTCATTGAAATGTTTTATCTGACGAGACGTCAACGACAATTTATTCACCCTGCCAGTCATCTGATTATGTTTCAGCGTTATTGTGGTTCCACATTTTTTAGCCGATTCTGATTGCAATTTCTTGATTTGACCGGGAGTCAACGTAACACTAATAACACAATATGACATTATACAATAACAGATTGATCTAATTGTTACATATTTTCCACTGGTGCATCGACGATTCTCATTCGTCCACCAACGTCTTCGAGTATCATTGATTTATCGCTGAGAATAACAGCAACCGCTCAATAAGGAACACCAGCAGGGCTTACACGAGCTCTAAAGTGTATATCAACGACAGATTGTCTTGTTAAATCAAGATGTTCCAGCGAAAAGTAATAAATCGGATACTGATTTTTAAAATCCAACTGTGATATTTGGAGACCAGTATCAACATTTTGATCGCTTCCCATATATGACAACAGGCGATGATACACGCATGCAATATGGTCGGTTTCGTAATCAAGTTGTATATCTTCGGATGGTTCATGTTGTCCGTTTATTCTCAACAAAACGTCAGTAACACCCAATTTATCAAATATATGGCTGCGTTGTTGATTGTCTAATCGCGTTCTATCCTGTATCGCAATAATTATATGACGCGGACTTGAAATGCCTTGTCGCGCTGCCAGGTGCCATGTGAATGTACCAGTAATATCAGAATCTATAGTATCTGTACTCACAGATAACCAACTCAGTAATGATTTTCCTCCTGTATCCATAAATGATAGTAATCGACCTTCTGATGTGATTGATGGAGTCATTACTGGCATCCACAGTGATAGTTTTAATAAAATAACTTTACCTTCAGCAGCATTAGCACCACGCCAGATTGCATCATTATCAGTACCCTTTCGCACCAGTACTACCGTATGCTTTGCTCCATAGACAACTTTTCGGACATTTCTACAGAATCCAAATATATGATGCAGTGGAATCGCGCATGAAAATCGTCGACGTTCTCCTTGTAGCATTGATTTGTGTATTGCATATCCTAGATTGTAATCGGGATTAGCACCTCCGACAATATCAAGTATAGCTCCTGCTGCTGGTCTTGCTCTGTGTTCATAAGAATCAGCAATTGGTTGTGGGTCAGATGCAGTATCTAGTGGTGTCCGTATTTTAATATGCGGGGAGTGATTAGCGTGATCAGTAATATCTTTTGCGAATATCATAGATGGACCCGCCGATCTTGTATAATCGTCGGAGTATCTTGCTAACCCTATTATTGTTGTATCAACATCAACATTATTCTCAGTGGTTTCAATTTCTTTACCATCATTGAGATATCCAGCCCTACTAAATAACGCCATGATGCCATTATTGACAAAATCCACTCGGAGAATTGGGTTGTCTGTGTATGGCGTATTAGCTACAACATCTGTTACAAACTCTCCTACTTCGATGAACGCTTCACACGGTAGAAAGTATTTGCTGGTATCATGAACTTGAAGTTCAATTCTTGATCGAAGATTTGGTTGTATTGCGTGATAGGCATAGTATTGATAATCACGTACGGAATCATCCTTGAGCACTGGGGCGTCCATATCAAACGCTGTATCAGGTGACCGTTTGAACATTTAATTATATATTCGTTGATCTCAATCATCTTCGTCGACCACGTCGTGGTTTTCGTCGTGGTTTTAAGCCACTCCCCGCTATCATATTTGCGGTTATATTATCTTGGTTGCTTGCGGTCAATGATGTTGTCCACGAAGTTGTCAATGATGATAATTTTGATCTACTGCGTTATTTATTATTTTACTAATATTTGCAGGCGTCACTGTTGTAGATGGTAGTGGTCCCAATGGCGCTGGTGGTTTCCTTCGCCGCCGAACTAACGCTGTTAGTTTATCCTTCGCGGCTGAAAACACTTTCCCGGCAACATCTCCAACAGCACTAATACACTTATCACGAATAACATCAATGGCTTTCATTGATAATTGTTTTGCTAGCGGTGCTACGTTTGGAGCCATTCTTGCAAATAACCCTGCAATTGTATCACCGAGACCATCACCATAGTACGCGTTATAATCAGGCAATCGTGAGTTTACTACATAGACACTAGTTGGTTTATCGTGGTTGTAGTGTATGATCATTCTTATTTAAATGATATTTATCTAATCGAAGGACAGTCATCAAATTAGTCACTGTGATAACCATGATGCTTAGCTAACTCATCAATGAAATCTCGATATGTTTTGATATCCATGATGCCACCTTGAAATAACCGCCTACAGATATCAGCTGCTTCATTAATTATTTCCGGTGAGTTATTTCCAGCTCGTTTCCCTGATATGAGAACCTCTAATCGTGCTATATCACTGAGAATATTACCAGGACAACTAACTAGACCACTACCTGATACTCCACTTGGACCACTCTGAGAAAATCCATCCCCACTACTATAACCAGTTGCACCCTATGCATCATCATCATTTAGTGGTTGACCTTTCTCTATTTTTTCTATTTTTTCCAAATACGATTTGTAATTATTCCTATCTTTGATTTTAGTCATATCGTATTTTGCCAAATATACTTTATTTCTCCAAGTTTTAAAATTTTGTAAGGATTTTTCAAATCCGTAGTTTACATATTTGTCTTTATCTTTCTTGTTAAATTTTTCAACAACAAATTTAGCTAATTCATCATCCGTGTAACCTTTAAATTTATTTATCACTTTTTCCGGAAATATCTTTCTAGGTGGATACTCCTCTCTCTTTTTTGAAGTTTTTCTTGAGATTCATCTTCCCTTTCTTCTTCTTGTTGTTCAAGTGGCTTAGGTGATGGCGATCTAATATCAATATCACCTAGTCGTTCAACTTCTATTTGAGTTAATATATTACCATGGAGTTTTTGTACAGATTGCTTTGTCCAGTTTCTGTTGCTATTTTTTCGAGTACAGGAAGAAGAAGGGCTTCTTTTCTTGGTGGTTTCCCTTCCTCAGGGACATCTCCGTATATAGCTCGCTCAGTGACTAATATCATCCCCTTCGTCGCCGTGGTTATAGGTTTAAACAATTGTTCAGATCCTGCAGAAAAATCGGTCTGTAAACTCTGTCTAGCTTGAAGTTTTTCTCGTACGGAGTCGCGTACAGGGATGAATTTCTTAATTGCATATAATCTCTCACGAGCCAATCTAGTCGATAATGATTCGTTACCATTATTGAAACAGTAAAGCAATTTTCCAATTTGAATCTGAAAATCAAAGATTTTCCAGAGATTTCAATCTAAATATAATGACGAAATCACAATAAGTGACTTTTAATAAGAAAACCTCTAATGGATTCATTTAGTGAGAATCGACCATTGGACCCGACTGACACAATCAATCATTTTTGGTCGTTTTTTGGTTATTTTTGGTTATATTTGTGATACTTGCACTTAAAAAACACAAAAATGACTTTTAATAAGAAAACCTCTAATTGATTTATTTAGAGAGAATCGACCATTTGACACGACTAAAACCACCTAAAAATCACTCAAAATACGACCAAAATCAGTCAAAAAATGACCCAAAAAAGTATTTACTATAATATTTCAGTAATTAGAAATAAAAAAGTATTTACTATGAAAACTTCACTACTTCCTTATAGTACGCGTTCATTGATAGACACCAGTGTAGGATTTCAACCGCTATTGTTTGTTGACTAAAAACCACCTTTATGGTTGAGCGCACATACCTGTCCATTGATACCGTCCATGGAGTACATGTCTGTAGTAAGAGTTTTACATAACAGTTACAACTTATACAACAGGGGCATCCGTAAGTGGTTTTTCATTCTGTTGGATTAGCGCTCTTATATTTCTTATTTTCGAATTAACTAACCGTTTCAATTCGTATTCCCCCCAGTTCCTTTCTTATTTGCTCCACGATGGTAAATAACGGGACAAATACACTGACGTCGCCGTGGAATACAAGGGTGTCACGGATAGAATTCTGGATTTTTTTTATTAACGCGTATTTCCTTGGCAACACGTATTTGTTATTCATTACGCCGTATTCGATGTCATGAAAGTCTGAAATAATTTGATCACAATTTAAATTATCTGATAGTAGTAGTTTTTGAAATTTCATTTATGATCTCATTGATATTTTCAGAGTTCATATATATAATCATTACATATTTCTAATACAAAAACAAAATTGAAGGTCAATTTTGATCCGTTTTATAGAGAGCATATACAATGAATGTATATATGCAATGCAATGAATGAATGAATGTATATATACAATGCAATGAATGAATGAATGGAAATATACAATGAAATGAATGAATATAGTTAATTAAGGACAGCACAATGCCGTTACCTCCGTTTTAAGGTGGTTTCTAGGCATACAATACAACATATAACAATGGATTATAGAATGATTAACAATGGTATGAATGGATATATACAATGCATTGAATGATTGGATGATACATATATGCAATGAATGAATAGATATATACAATGCAATGAATGATTGGATGATATATATACAATGAATGATTGGATGATATATATATATATACAATGAATGAATGGATATATACAATGCAATGAATGATTAGATGGATATATACAATGAATAAATGATTGGATGATATATACAATGCAATGAATGATTGGATGGATATATACACTGAATGAATGATTGGATGACATATACAATGACAATGAATGATAATGACACTCTACATTCAAACTGAACCACTATACCCCCACAAAATCATCCCCGGGTTGAATGAAAAACATTCACACCGTGGCGTGGTGTGGTTGGTATAATGGTTTCACAATTTGAATTTCGTGTGCTCACCCACCCACCCACCAATTAAAACCATCTGTCGGTACCGTCGACAATATGCCGGTTACGGGGTTTGAACCATGGGCTTCGGGGCGAAACCGCAACGTGTTACGAATACGCTAACTGTTCTTGTTACGTGTATATGCTTTTGAATATAATATATAGTTAAGTTAATACGGATTGGCGGAAGTCAATAGCGAAGAGGTGTGAATGTACACACAAAAAAATACAATTGTTTGTAAATACCACGTATTTGACTCGTTTTCTTACAAAACAGATAATATCCTCCGAGAATCATAACAATTATAATCAACCAATCAGAAATAAGATGACGCGATGTTTCAAAAAACCCATTGAGAGCCGTAACTCTTTCATAAGCCGTATAAATACCCGTACGAGTTATCACCCTTGGTGTTATATAAAATATGTCCAAAATGAAATCTAAATGAAAATAAATTTAATTTTCTTCTTAAAACGCTTCGAAAAAGCCGTCTTGGTTGTATTCTCTGCTACTGTTTGTACTGAGGGCATACAAATACCAAAATACCTACCGGCTTCATTCATAGACTTGAATATTTGTTCTTCTTTAGTTGCTGTATTAAAAGATTTTACAGGTCTCTTCCCAATTGATTTATAAGAACCAGTTATTCCTCGTTTGGAATTCTCACTTGGCGTAACAGCTTGCAGATTCGATAAAGAATTATTCTGAGGATTGGAATCAATGTGATCGATAACAAAACCATCCTTTATCAATCCGTTATGACATTCATAAACGAAACGATGGCAGTAATATATCTTCTACCCAGCAGTAAACCTCAAATACCCCTGATTACTCACAACACCAACTGATTTTTTTAATCTACGGTTTCTGACAATACCGTCATGAGACGCTTCATAATTGCTGATCACGGGATGTGGCTCAAACTCTTGGTTCATTTATATATAATACTATTGTTTGTCTAATTAATTGTTTGGTTGAATTATTACATTACTTTGGAATCTTCCAATGTAATCTTGAGGTGTTCTTATGACTTTATCAGGGGCACAGTCATTGATGGAGTTTTTAGCTCTCTTATCATAATAACGCTTCAACTCTTTGTATTTCTGACCACCACAACTGAGACACAACTGTGATATTCCTCTAATCCCTACCCCGCATTGTAGGCAGGGTAATGGCCCATAACTCTTGTTACGAACGCTTTGCATATGATACCCACAGAATACCTTTCTGCATGATTTGTTACACGGGGTTACTGATCCAATCATGAGCCATTTGCAATGATTCATTATATATTTCTTATTTAAATACTTGTTTTAATTATAGTATGGAGGAGTTCGAGAGATTATCAAACATTAAGCCCCGGAAAAATGCTAAATTCAATCTCGATAGAGTCTCCGTAGCACCAAAGGGTCTAATAAACAACCGAACCATGATAGGTAAAATTCGAGATTGTTTTAATAAATTCAAGCGTGATGGAGCATCTCATTGTTGGTCAACATTTCGAATTGATGGTAGCGTTGATGCTACCATGAATGATGAAAATGCAGCAGTGATAATCTCACATCTTGGGCGAAAAGGTATTTTTTTAGAGTGAAA
Source organism: Unio delphinus (assembly GCA_029339505.1). Lineage (NCBI taxonomy): Eukaryota > Metazoa > Mollusca > Bivalvia > Unionida > Unionidae > Unio > Unio delphinus. The sequence continues at coordinate 11,933,659 of JAQISU010000155.1, forward strand.
TTCATCATCCGTTCAGACACGGGAGATTGGATTATCAGAGACAAATTTGAACCAATCTTGAAGGATAAAAAAACCGTCGTTGTAAGCCGAGATTCCAAACCAGGAATTCTGACTGGAATTGATAAACCATACTACGAGAGATCATATCCTGTAACAGCAGTTGTTTACGGAATCTATCCGTTATTTAATAAACTAAGTATTGAAAACTAAAACCAATGAAATATTCGTCAAGAATAAATTGTGTTGCAGAACGAATAATAGAACACTTCACAAATGCGTTGCGTGGAAACAAATTGACCGATCTAAGACGCAATAAAATAAACGAATGGGGATTAACAGTGAAGGAGCGAGGGGCAACAATTCAAGATATAACCAAATTAGAAACATCAAGATTCCCAATAACCGTAGCGACGATAACCGGAGAAGTATTGCACGAATCGAAATATCAATCACAAGGAGCCCCAATCAAAATTATTGATCATAACGAACACGCTTGGACACCTGCATTAACAATATTCCAGCGAGAGAGAACAATAAAATATCTACCCGCGGAGTGTTTCTCTGAGGAGAAACTATCTGATTTTATTCACCAGTTGAGTAAAAAGGATCCTGTGTCAGTGTGGTTACTTCATAGTTTTGAGCACGAAGAGGGCAAATTCGACCAATTTATAAGACCCAATGGCGAATTATACCGCACTGAAGCCCTCCATGACGCGATGAAAAAAACTAGTTAGTAGTTTTTCAACAGAAGACAACGAACAATTATTAACAAATTGTTTTACAATTCCGTCGGTTGCAGTTCATTTTGCGAGAAAGAAAAACACGTGGAAACCAACAAGAGCTGAATTTCTATCAGTTATCAAATCAAGCTGCATCGAATATGGTCATGCTGCATTATGGAATACAAAATATGACCGCGATAATATTATTTCAGTTGATATGGTTGCGTGTTATCCCGGGAGTCTTCTCGGGTACGGAGAATGCGCTGAGTACTTCAAGCGATTTGGACATCCCACACATGAAATGACTCGTGTTGCGATTAATGGTCCACTGCCTGATTTTGATTTAACCGGATTCGCTCGTGTGGTATCATTTGAATTGGCTACAGGGCTTCATCCGAATTGTTATGTTTGGATTGGTAGACACATCTCTGAAAAACACTGGATGCCAATAGTGCTATTACGATATGTGATTGATTCTAAAATGCTGATATCGCTGATTGTCGGTGAAGCGATTATATCATATCGAGCGGAGACTGAAGTCTGGTTACCACAACCTAATCTAGATAATATAATCAGCGAAAATAAAAACCAATTTCCTGATCTCAACGAAGAAGATATTTTGAATTGGTCCAAACAGCTATTTGAAGTTAGAAATAGACAAGCAAAAGATCTCGGTAGAAGAATAATTGGTAAATTCACTCAGGGTGGCAAATACGACAATGCAAGATATCATTCGCGGTTGATTATAGATGATGCTGAATACGATTAGCAGCAGAGAGGGTGAACAGACCAACTTTTACATGCGTCGATTTAGCAAACTGATGCTTCCTCGAAATTGCTTAATAGGCGTCAATTTAGCAAACTGAGGCTTCCTTGAAAATACTTAATTAAATTTTCCAGTAAAAAAATAAAATTAAAAAAAAACGACGCCATTTTTTTGTTGTTGTCACCATCTCCCCTGCATAGATTTTTCACGATGGAGTGAGAACGTGGACTGCGTCTGATTTGGTCTGAGGCTTCCCAAGGGTAAAAACAAAGACGCCATTGTCGTTGGCGTTCACCCTCTCTGCTGCTATACGTTAACTAAATATTTGATCAAGTCCGACACGATATCTCGTCCGAGGGTCTGATAAATTTATCGTCACAAATCCGTGTGGGATTAACTGAGCGCGGCTAAAGAAATTTCTAAATTGATTATGATCCATATCACCGCAGCACCAAGTTTGCCAAATATTTCTAAGAGTATGTGTATCAACTCCGTTAAACACGCATAAAAATTGCAGTTATCTCTGATCACTTTTGGTATTTGAGTGTAACGTTGAGTGACATATATCACGTCGGTGTTTTTATGTCTGCCTTTGGAAAATATCCTAGCAGGATTCTTTTGATTATCTAACATGATATCATCATATACGACTAAATTGTTAATACTTCCGTCGATGGAGTCAATGTTAGGTGCCTCTTCAATATCGGTTATAAACTCAATAACATCATCGCCATTAATTTCTCGCGCGGTTTCGTTAAAATCTTTTAACACTTCATAGCATCGTTGATCGTCTACACTCGGAGCAATTATATACAATTTGTCTCATTTCAACCATCTCGTTATCAAATTAAGTAGCAATTGTGTTTTACCACTTCCAGATGGTCCGATGATAATCGCGCGAATAGAATTTGGTAACATTGCATGGTGTTTAATAGGTTCCCGTCGTCTCGTAGCTGAATAATCAATTACATTCATGCTGTTATATATAAATTATGGATCTACATTGTGTTAAATGTAAGACGCGTACTGGCACAAATGACTTGACGACGATTACAACGAAAAATAATCGATCAGCGCTTTCTGGTAAGTGTGTACAACGTAGTACAAAGAAATTTAGATTTGTTTCCACGAAACCTTTAAAGAAAAAAACGAGGAGGTGATATTGCAGCCAAGTTAGTGAAACTCCCAGAAACACCGTGGGCAAAATACTCAGGAGAAAAGTACCTTCCAGGGTATAGTTATTGTGGACCGGAAACACGATTAGATATCAGACTCGATGACCAAAACCAACCCAAACCCGGTGAATATCCAATAAACGATATTGATAAGGCGTGTCATGCTCATGATGTTGCTTATAAAAGCAGCAATCTTCAACATAGACATCTCGCGGATGTGAAATTAATTTATGCGTTGAATGCTATTCCTGATAAATCATTCAAAGAAAAATTGGCTTCGTGGTTGATAAAATCCGCTATGAAAGGCAAATTGATGTTAGGTGCTGGTAATTAATAATATGGAATCTATTTATTATTCTCCGAGGGGATACTGGAGAGGCAAGGCAGCAATCAGTAAACTCGCTAGCGCATCAAAGGTGAAAAAAACCACTGCGGTTAATTGGTTATCTAAACAGGCTATATAGCAAATTTATCTACCACCGCCTAAACGAATTAACTACTCGCATTTTGATGTGACAGGACCCAATGAAGTTCATCAAGCTGATATACTATTTTTACCACATGACAACGGTTACAAATACGCGTTAACGTTAGTTGATGTTGCGAGTCGATACAAACAAGCAGAACCGCTGAAGACAAAATCATCACCTGAAGTAGCTTCTGCATTTGAAAGGATTTATCGACGAGGCTCACTACGCTGGCCAAATCTGTTACAAGTTGATCCTTGTAAGGAATTTCAAGGCGCTGTTTTATCAGCGATGAAACATCACAATGTCACCATTAGACGAGGGCATACTGCACTACATCGCGATCAGGCAATTGTGGAACGATTTAATCGTACTCTTGCAGAGCGGTTATTTGGATATCAATACGCGAAGGAGTTTATTCAGGATAAAAGATCCCGCGAATGGGTCAAGAGATTACCAGGTGTAGTTACCGCGCTGAATAATGAGATTACTAGAACAATCAACATGAAACCTAACAACGCTATTAAAAAGAAGTATATACCCGTACAACCACAAAAAGATTTCAAAGAATCAATTCTTGGTAGTAATGTCACTGTTAGGTATTTATACGAACCAGGAGAGCTTGAAGGTGGTAAAAAAAGAGCTACCGATCCTATTTGGAGCGTCACGACGCATAAGATATCCGGTATAACACGATCTACGGGTGGAAACGCAGGTGTTTCTAGACCAGCAATATATAGACTGGATTCAACTGCTCCTCAGCGAGGATTTACTCGACAACAGCTACAAGTGATCCCCGAGGATACTCAATTACCACCGCGTGGTCTTAACTAGCGCCGTTGCGTCTGTTACACTCAAGACATGTCAGCATCACGTTGTCGTTGGTATGACCAATGCTGTTATTTTTTCTATTTACGGTAAATTAGCGAGGGTCTTTATCCGACCAACTCCAACTCATTATACAATTGCAACTCGCGCAGTGATTATTCTGTTGTTGCTTCAGCTTAATTATTAATGTCAAATTCTCGTTTATTTTTTTTTATCCTGTTGTTTATAACCATAGAGTTTTTTTCTGATTATATCCTTGACGTTGTCGGCGCTGATAATATTACTTATTGCATTATCCGTAGGATTTTCAAGGACAATTCTTCGAGGTTGATTTATTCTCCGTGCTCGAGACACTGCAAGATAAACTAAATTCGACCACTCAATGCGATTATCTACCATCCAAAAAATTGTATCTGTGATAGTTAATCCCTGTGAAGAGTGTATTGTTGCTGCGTATCCTAACGTCCACGGGGATTTATTAGCACGCAATACATCTTCAACGACGCTGATATCAACCAGCACAATATCATTTAACACTAAATTCTGCTTTTCACGCTGTCCTGGAATATCAACTTCAATATTTTGTCGCCGTGCATCCGAAGGCCTATAACACAACGATACTAGAAGTGTTGCAAATTTTTCTTTATGCGTTTCAAATTACTTCATCTGAAGTGTGTCTCTGACTATTTTTCTACTTGCAATTATCAAATCGTTTGGTCTCCACTTTTCCCAAAAATCATTCATGGGAGTTTCTGAAATTATTTCACGCGCTATTTCACACTGGATTCTATCCGGTTGTAATCTAGTTAGCGTTTTGAATTCTCGTAATTGTTCATCAAGTGATCTATGGTCGGTATTAATCTCTTCATAATAGTCTACAAAACCCTTTAGCCACTCATGTGGAGATCCGCCAACAAATGGCGGTGGTTGGTCGTGATCACCGCATATGACCACTTTTGTGTTTTTATTTAACATCCATTCAAGAAATGTCTGTAATACTCTCAACGATACAGTGCATATTTCATCCCAGATTATGATTTCAGGAATGAATTTATCGCCCATTCAATCAGGAGTCCATGTATCGCCTTTCCATCGAAAGAAGATGTGATAAGTACAGGCTTTTACTCCCCGCGCTATCATCTCTCTGGCGAGTCTGTGAGTTGGTGTTAACACAATCATGGTTGACCGACGATATAATTCAATTGCACGAGTTGTCTTTCCTGACCCACCACAACCGTTTAAATAAACTGTCTTGTATCTACATACGGGATCAGATACGGGTGGTGCATTAGAAAATTCTGATTGAATTTCAATACGGTTACAACAAAGATATTTATCATCCATGGCAACGTCTGCGGATTCACAATACTCATGTAGTGTTTCCTTTTTAAATCGCCAACGTCCCCAATTTTCCTCGGGATCTGTGAATGCCGCTACAGCTGATTTGTATTTATTGTGTATATACATCGAATCAGTAGCTACTCTAACCGCGGTATTAGGAAATCTATTTATCATCGAAAATAGATTAATACAAGCATAGGCTAGCATAGAACTTCTCAAATGTGTATACTGGGAATTATATCCATCACAGTAGGTAACAACCGTACCCAATTTCTCACCATTGGATAGAAAAACATCCCTACGGGATACAAGTTTTCCCTGTTTCGTTAAATTCGCTACAATAAAATCGTATTCTGCGTCGTCTATGATCAACCTCGAAGAGTATTTTGCATTGTCATATATTCCACCTTGAGTGAATTTACAAATTTTTTTTCGTCCGAAATCTTTGGCTTCTTTGTTTTTAATTTCAAATAACTTCTTAGACAATTTCATGATTTCTTCCTCGCTGAAATCTGGAAAATGCTCTCACTGTTCGCTAATTATACGATATAAATCGGGCTGTGGTAACCAAACATCCTTCTGCGCGCGATAGCATATAATAGCTTCACCGACAATCAACGATTGTAACATCTTACAATCAATCATATACCGCAATAACACAATTGGCATGCAATGTTTCACAGATAGGTGTCTACCAATCCAAAGATAACTACACGGATGTAACCCTGTAGCGAGTTCAAATGATATCACACGAGCGAATCCGGTTAAATCAAAATCGGGTAATGGCCCATTAATCGCAACACGAGTCATTTCATGCGTGGGGTGTCCAAATCGTTTAAAATAGTCAGAGCATTCTCCATACCCGAGAAAACTTCCAGGATAACACGCGGATATATCAATTGAAATCATACCATCACGTAGGTATTTTGTATTCCACAGTCCTCCATGACCAAATTCGACGCAACTCAATTTAACGTCCTCGAGAAAATCACTTCGTGTTGGACGCCATGAGTTTTTTTATCTTGCAAAGTGAGCTACCACTGATGTAATAGTAAAACTATCCGTGAGTAGTTTTTCATGGAAACTCTCCGGTGAAAAATCATTAGCAATTTTTCTCATTCTAGTATCTAACTCTTCAATTCGATATAATTCACCATTTGGTCTTACAAATTGATCAAATCCTATTTCGAGATCTTCATTACTTCTAAGTAACCACACTGACACGGGATCATCTTTACACAACGTGTGAATAGTATCAAATAATTTCTCTTCATAGAAAACATCCCCGACGAACTCCCCGGAAAATTCCCGGGGGATATATCTCACGATTCGTTCTCGTGGAAATATTGTTACTGCAGCCGTCCACGCGTGTTTGTTATGATCAATAATTTCAATTGGAGCTCCTCGCGATTGATATTTCGGTTCGTATAATACTTCTCCGGTTATTGTCGTTACTGATATTGGGAATTTTAATGATGTTTCTAATTTAGCTATATCAGAAATCTTTGCACCGTGCTGTTTCACTGTCAGTTCCCATTCGGTTATTTTCCTACGTCGGAGATCAGTTAGTTTATTTCCTCGGGATGCATTTGTGAAGTGTTCCATTACCCGTGTTGCTACACAATTCAACGTCGACGATAGTTTCATAGGAGCTAGTTTTGCAATATTGGGTTTATCATTTAACGGATATATTCCATAAAAGATTGCTGTTACACAATAAGATCTCTCGTAGTATGGTTTGTCAATTCCAGTTAGAATTCCTGGTTTGGAATCTCTACTCACAATGACAGTTTTTTTATCCTTGAGAATTGGATCAAATTTATCTCTGATATTCCATTCACCTTCGACTTCGATAATGAATCTTATTCTTAAAAAAATACCTCTGTTGAGAATTGCTTTGTAACGAAAATCTTTTGGATTTTACACCTTTGGATTTCCCACCCCTTGGAGGGCCAAGGTGTGAAATTATCTCAGCTGCTCTTTTGTCGTTCATGGTAGCATCAATGTTGAGTACATAGACATCATCATTGATAATTCGAAATGTCGACCACGTATGAGATGCTCCATCGCGCTTAAATTCATTAAAACAGTCTCTGATTTTACTCAACATGGTTCTATCGTCTATTAGATTTTTTGGTATATCAGAGATTTTATCGAGATTAAATCTAGCATTTTCCCAAGGCTTGATTTTCGATAATCTCTCGAACTCCTTCATATCGAGATTAAATCTAGCATTTTCCCAAGGCTTAATTTTCGATAATCTCTTGAACTTCTTCATATCGAGATTAAATCTAGCATTTTCCCAAGGCTTAATTTTCGATAATCTCTTGAACTTCTTCATATCGAGATTAAATCTAGCATTTTCCCAAGGCTTAATTTTCGATAATCTCTTGAACTCCTTCATGCTATCGTCTATTAGACGTTTTGGTTTAACATATACTCTATCGAGATTAAATCCAGGATTAATTTTCGATAATCTCTTGAACTCCTTTATGCTATCGTCTATTAGACGTTTTGGTTTAACAGATACTCTATCGAGATTAAATCTGGGATTAATTTTCGATAATCTCTTGAACTCCTTCATGCTATCGTCTATTAGACGTTTTGGTTTAACAGATACTCTATCGAGATTAAATCTGGGATTAATTTTCGATAATCTCTTGAACACCTTCATGCTATCGTCTATTAGACGTTTTGGTTTAGCATTTTTCAAAGGCTTAATTTTCGATAATCTCTTTAACCCTTTCATATTATAATTAAAACAAGTATTTAAATAGAAAAGTATATTATATAATGAATCATTGTAAATGGCTTATGATTGGATCAAAGACTCCGTGTAACAAATCATGCAGAAATGAATTCTGTGGGTATCATATGCAAAGCGTGAGAACCGGTTCAAAAGGTCCTCTCCATGCCTCCATTGTGGGGTAGGTGTTAGAGGCAAATCAGAGTTATGTATCAATTGCGGGGGTAGGCGTTATAGAGAGTTGAAGCGTTATTATGACAAAAAAAGAATAAAAAATCCTGAATCTGTCAACGACAACGTCAATGACGTTGCCAACGGCAAAATCATAAAAACTGCCCTGGACTACATAGAAAGATTTCCCAGTGTTATAATTCAACCAATTAACGAATTTGACAAATAAGTATATTGTATACAAATGAGCCAAAAATTTCAACGACATCCTGTTATTGCAAACTATGAAGCCTCTCGTGATGGTGTTGTTAGACACTGTATACTCAAGAAGTCGGTTGGTTCTCTGAGTAATCGAGGATATTTGATATTTACTGCTGAAGGGAAAATACATCAAAATCACCGTTTCGTCTATGAAGTATTTAACGGATTGATCAAGGATGACTTTGTTATTTATCACATTGATGGTATTAGGACTAATAATTCTTTAAATAATTTAGAAGCCGTTACACAACGCGAGAATATTAAACGAGGAAGAACTGGACTATACTCGAAAAAATCCAAACCCATAAAATCAATTAATACTGACAACGAGGAAATAATATTTCCGTCTCTAAATAGCGCCGGTAGGTATTTTGATATTTGTTCCTCCTCAGTACGATTTGTTGCAGAAGGAGTACAAAATTCGGCGATTTCCAGAACAAATGGACAAAAAATTCAATTTATTTACGCCTAGCTGTATACTTTTATTATTCTATAACATTAGCGGAGATAACTCGCTGATATATGGCGTGTGACAAATCACCAATGACAGAGTTATCGTTGAAACACTGTTGTTGGTGATTGGTTGGTTTCGCTATCATGAATCTCAACAGGATATAATCAATTTTCTTTTTTCATAGGAAACTAATACAACTGTTTTCGTATTTCGTATTTGATTTGTTTTTTTTTTAGTGTCTTTTTCAAGTATTGTGTCTTACTTCAACGTTGTCAATGATCACTATTAAAAACAACAAAGAATAAAATCACCGCACCGCTATGTGCTGTTAGTCGTGTATAAGCGGCTTATATGCCATACTATAGCGTTATACTATTGGGGGTTTTCGCGTTCGAAAATCATACATGTGATCATTACAATCTATACACTTCCGGGTGTATGGGTGCTTTTTGGTATTCATACAACCTAGGACTTTGTATAGGCTGTAATGATCACGTATGAATGTAGATCCACCCCCGTCATTCATTGTCATTGTACATACCATTATCATTGTTCATTGTCACCATAGTCATATATCGTTTGCATTGTAAATACCATTGTCATTGTATATAACCATAATCACCTATAATCTATTGTTGTACCGTCGTCATCCATTCATTGTAAATACCATACACCTATAATCTATTGTTGTGCCGTCCATAATTAAGTATTTCATCGTTTGCATTGTATATAACCATAATCACCTATAATCTATTGTTGTGCCGTCGTCATCCATTGGATTGTAAACCCTGGACGCCGCTTGATGTATAAATACACCAAGGGAGTTTCAACGGGTTTGCATTCATCATATACCTATCACCTATAATCGCATAAAGCTTCTGGACGTGCTAAGATGACCAACACCTTAGCGGGTCCAGAATTCATTTTGTGGATTTTCAAATCAATTTCACTCAAAGATTTTCCACGCAATTTAACAAATATATTTTTTATATAATATGAATTCTGAAAATATCAGATGTATTATTTCTGAAATCGTTAAATTACAAAAAAAAAATATTCAACTATGTTCGGGGGTAAATTGTGATCAAATAATGACTGATTTCGAGGACATGGAATTTGCACAAAATAATGGAAAAAATGTCCTCTCAAAGCAGTATTATCTAATCAAGCGCATTCAAAACCTTATCCGTGAGAGTTTAGTTTATCATGAAGATGTTAATGTGTTCGTACCATTATGTACAATCGTAGAAGATATTAGGAAGCAATTAGGTGCTGAGTATGAACAAAGGAAACTTATCAATTTCAAGGTGAAACAGATAAAAACTCTAATCGAGCAAGCTGAGTCCCACGCGTAGAGAGCCTCCTTGTTGTATAACCTCGTGTATACACAGGTAACGATGAATGGGCCCATTCATGTGAGTTTAGTCAACAATGACAGTTCACACGGTGTTGTAAAAATACCGTAGTATTTTTTTTTTACTTGGTGAATTGCTTTGAAAATCTTTGAGTGAAATTGCTTTGCAATTCACAAATTGAAATTGCTTGCAATTTAACAATAGTGATACTCTTTCAAAAATGGTAGGACAATCACTGACCACCCGAAACGTAAAACAGCGAATGAATGCTATTAATAAACTACTACCACTTCGTGACAGTGTACGGGAAAAGTTACAGCAGCGACAATTAATTCAGACTGATTTTACAGAGGGTTCTGAACAACTTTTTAAGCCGATTGTTGCTGCAACTACAGATGTGAAAACAGCTACTGAACGAGCTATATACGGAGATATCCCTAAGGAGGGTACTAGAGCAGAGAGACCTCTTCTTGGTGAACTTGAAAAAATAGCAATCGAAACTGGACAAACAAAACAGGCTATACAAAAACTTTCAGGTGATATGGCAACTCAGATGGAAATACAACGACAAAGTGGTATTGATGTTAGTGATGAATCTCGAAGAGATTTCCCTGAATCAAGAAGAACAGTAGAGGGTTTACGGGGGAGATTTAACGAGGAGGGGATAGCATCAATTGATAATACTAAACCACTAGAAATTCCTACGTTTGTTGTTACGACTTATGAAAACAGAAAAAAAATGTTGAAACCAGGGCAACATGGATATATTAAAAATATAAAACACTGGGCTGATGTGATTTACAAAATCAAAACCGAAACAAGTCAAATTGATTCAATAAATACATCATACATTGAATACATGAAAATAGTAGGTAGAGTATACAATCAATATGAAGAACTGCGACAACAACAAAAACCACAAAAATTGCAGCGGCGGAAACAATCTTCAAAGAAAATATCCTTCTCACCTAAAATATCAAAACCCAATCCAGAAATAGATACACAAGATGCTACTGATATCACTGAAAAGGATTTTACCCCCCGGAGACGTTTGGGAGTGGGATATCAGCGAAATTGCGTGCAATTTCATGTCCTGGTAATATTCTCGGTGATATAGCATGATTAGAAATACTTGTAGGGGGGAAACGGGCTGGAAATAACTCACCAGAAGCAATCAATGAAGCTGCTGATATCTGTAGGCGATTATTTCAAGGTGGTATCATGGATATCAGCACATATCGAGATTTTATTGAAGAGTTAGTGGAAAATTCTAAGAATTTTCAAGACGGTTATCATAGCGATTAGATTAATAGCAATTGAATAGAGAATGATCATACACTACAAAGATGATAACCCAACTAACGTCTACATGGTAAACTCACGATTGCCAAAATACCGAGCATACTATGGAGATGGTCTCGGTAATACTATAATGGGATTATTTTCAAGAATGGCTCCAAAAGTAGCGCCGCTAGCAAAACAACTATCAATGAAAGCCATTGATGTTATCAGGGATAAGGGTATTAGTGCTATTGGTGATCTTGCCGGGAAGGCGTTTTCAGCCGCGAAGGATAAAATAACATCATTAGTTCGACGGCGAAATGCGAAGAATTTCCAATCTAGATTTTCAAATTCTTCCAGATTTTCAAATAAACCAGGACCGTTACCATCTACTGCGGTTATGCCTGCAAGTGTTAGTAAAATAATAAATAACGCAGTAAATGAAAAACTACAGTCAATGATTTCATCATCGATAACTAACGCCCAGGATAATATAAAAGCAAATATGATAGCGGGAAGTGGCTTAAACAAACGTCGAAGACGTCGATGAAAATCTTTGATTGAAATCCTTCGGATCTTTTTCATTGGAAATCATTAGATTTTCGCCTCCAATTTAGACCAGCGGATATATAATAAAAAATGTTCAAACGAGTACCTGATAGTGCATTTGACATGGACGCCCCAGTGCTCAAGGATGAATCTGTACGCGATTATCAATTTTTTGCCTATCACGCAGTACAACCTGATCTTCGGGGGAGAATCGAACTTCAAGTTCATGATACCAGTAAATACTTTTTGCCTTGTGAAGCCTTTATTGAAGTCGAAGGTGAACTCGTAACAGATGTTCCAGCTAATACACCATATGCAATTGACCCAACTATCCGAGTTGGTTTTGTTAACAATGGCATCATGGCGTTATTTGAAAGTGCTAGATATCTCATTGATGGAAGAGAAATCGAATCTATTGAACGTGAGGTTGATATAGCTACGGGAATAATCGGGTTAGCGAGATATTCTGATGACTATACTAGATCAGCGGGTCCGTCTATGATGTTCGCGAAGGATATTACTGATAAAGCTGAACACGTCCAATATTCTAGAGTAAAAGCAACACGAGCTACAGCAGTTGATCCAGCACCAGCCGGATATACAAGACCAGCTGCTGAATTTGATGTCATCAATAATATTCCCGGTTACAATCTAGGATTTGCAACACAAGTAGCAACGTTACAGGGACAGCGTCGACGGTTTTCATGTGCGATTCCGTTGCATCATATATTTGGATTTTGTAGAAACGTCAGAAAAATTATTTATGGAGCAAAGCATACGGCAGTATTAGTGAGAAAGGGTACTGATGATAATGCAATCTGGCACGATGCTGGCGTTGCCGCTGGTAAGGTCGTTTTATCAAAACTATCACTGTGGATGCCAGTGTTGGCACCGTCGTTGTCAACAGAACCGCGGTTACTATCATTTATGGATCGGGGGGGGGGGGGGGGGAAAGTCATTGTTGAGTTGGTTGTCAACGTCCACAGATACCATGGATTCTAATATTGATGGTACACTTACATGGCATCTAGCATCAAAACAGGGTATTTCAGCTCCACGTCACATATTTGTTGCGCTACAGAATACTGCGCGATTAAATAATCAAGAACGTTCCCATATGATATTTGATCAAATTGGGTGTAATGAAGTCTCGCTGAGAATAAACGGACAGCAAGAACCATCAGAGGATATACAACTTAACTATGAAAACAATCATATTGCACGAGTTTATCATAGCCTGTTGTCGTATATGGGACGTGATCAAAATGTTGATACTGGTCTACAAATATCACAGTTGGATTTTAAAAGTCTGTATCCGATTTATTACTTTTCGTTGGAACATCTTGACTTGATGAGACAGTCCATCGTTGATATACATTTCCGAGCTCGTGTAACCCGTCCTGGTGGTATTGCTAATTATAGAGCGGTTGCTGTCATTCTCAGTGATAAATCAATGATACTCGAAGGTGTTGGTGGACGAATGAGAGTGGTAGAAGCACCAGTGGAAAATCTGTAACTGATTACTTCGTAATTGATTACTTCGTAATTGATTTTCCATTGAATCACTTGCGATTTAGAATAATGTTTTTGTATAATGTCGTATAGTAATATCAATGTCACGTTGACATATGGTCAGTTAAAAAAATTACAATCCAAATCAGCTAAGCAATGTGGAACCACAATAACGCTGAAACCTAATCAAATGAATGGCGGAGCGAATAAACTGTCACTGACAACTCGTCAAGTGAAACATTTCAATGACGCACTTGTAGCAACAAAAGGTGTCCAGGTTACTCTTTCTGCGAGCGCGATTAAAAACATGGAAAAGACTGGTGGTATATTCCCGTTGTTAGGGTTGATTCCAGGGTTGATTTCCGCAGCGGCCCCAGCGGTAGCTAAAGCGGCAGCGTTAGGGGCTGTTGGTACCGAGGCAGGAATGGCACTAAAGAAAGCAACGGGTGAATCCGTCCGTGGATCTGGTAAAAAAAAGAAGGAAAAGGTCTAAGACTACCAGGAACCCCGTATTCATGGTACAGCGGAAGCGGCTTGAGAATCACAGGAACGGTTTACTAGTGAAAAATCTTCCAATGTCCAATTTTGATTTAATTGATGCAGCTAAAAAACTAGCTATTAAAAACTTCAGAGGTGTTTTTTTGAAAGATCAGTTACCGGCACAACCAAATAATGTTGAAACCGGTATTATTAATTTAGATAACAGCGATGGACCTGGAACCCACTGGGTTGCATACGCGATTGATCCACGTGGGAGTATTTTTTTTACTCATATGGATTAGCGGTTCCGAAGGAAATTATGCGTTATATCCTTGATTTATCAACGCGCTTAAAAATACCCCGTTGGTATTCCACGTTACCAACACAAACGATGATTGACCCACCCATATGTGGCAATGAAGTATTAAACGTACTTGATGCTATTTCACGGGAATCTTTGATTCCTCAATCAAAACCACCCCATGTAGTAGTCAATGAGTATACTAGCAGTCGTTGGATTTAAACAGAGAAAAGATTTCTATGATAACAATGATTGATATTTGGGGACGACCTTTATCAACGTTGAAGAAACCCGAACCTGATAGAGTTGAAATCAAAGATGTTAAAATACTAATCGAAGATGAAATAGCCGAAACGTTGAACCTAGCAAGTGTTGATCCTGGTGAAATAGTTATATTTGGCGATCGTCAGGATAAATTGAAAACTAGTAATATCTCCCTCGATGATATTTTAGTTAAACGACGAGACGCAGCAGAGAATACTATCGCGTTATTTTCCGATCAAGGTAAACTCAAACCAGGTGTATTTGTTTCAACGATCACAGATAAATTAGCAACATTCGATAACACGGTGAATTCATTGAAATCGCTCAATGATAAGTATGACAATCATATAGTTGTATTTGATCAGTTTACTGAAAAACAAAAAAATATAATTGACAAAATTGATAAACCCATACTAGAATTTTTTGGAAATCCACCAGTGACCACACCAAAACTCACCTCGATAAAAGATTCTATGTTGGAATTAGCAACTCTTCAATCCGAATACGAAAAACACGTGAAACAGTTTTCAATGTTTCGTAAAAACATCATTGATAAATTTATTGGAACCCACTTTGATAAAATTGAAATAACCCTTCCTGATATTAAAAAATCCATCGATGATCTAAAAATAAAAACTCCTCATGAGAAAATAAATAATATCGTATACATGATTCAACACGATTCACTTGCGTGGACTCCCACAAACAACATTCTACACGTAACCGCAACCGTCAAGGGTATTTATCGATTAACAATAGTATCACCGACTCAATTCAATATATCATCAAGTAGTTCATCTGGAGTCAATAATACAGTATCAACGATCATCGACAAGGATGTATCTGAACAGTTCACGATAACGACCGCAGATAGAAATCTAGCCAGGGTTTCAGTAACGTGGTACGTAGAATTCGTAGTGGATTTAAGTAAAAAATTAAACTGAAAACGCTAGCTATTTGAAATTAATTGAAAACACTAGCGCTTTTAAAATAAAATGACAATCCCTTCAGTGTATCAGTTGCGCTATGATCAGGTCAGAGAATTTCAAACTAAACTCAGCTCGCGCTGTGAGGAGTATCAAATAAAAATAAAAAAATACCAACGAAGAATAACCGCGGTTGATATCACCGTGTATTCGGTGTCGGGAGTAATCACTGCTGCTCGAATAATACTATCTTCGGTTACAATGATTGCTCCAGTCGTAGTTCCAATAGCTATTTCTGCGGTGGCTACAATCGCAGGTATATTAACCGGGATCACAAAAAAACTATCATCGTGTAGCCAGAGTAAACTACACAATTACGTAATTAAATTTCACGTTGCATCTACCGCATACTCGCAATTGTCCTCGTTGATATCATCGTCACTCGATGACACAACAACATCAGATAGCTAATTCTCAGCGATGGCTCAATTGTATAAATCGACAATGCTGAAATTAGAGCGGGATAATAATAATAATGTCGCAAGAACTGCTTCAACAAATAGTAGAAAATACAACACCGGTGAAAACAAGCATGATATCAATAACCTCAATGCGTCCTGAATTCATTGTGAATTTCCCGATCCCCGTTCTCGTGAAAGAGATAGCGCTAGCAAAACTACGAGTGTATCATAGCTGGCCCAATATCAGATCGGTAGCATTTGGTGGTCAACAACCAAATAATTCCTTGATGTTCGCGTGGAAAAATCGTGAAGACGGAACTCCAGACTGGAACGTTGTCTCGTTGCCAACGGGGTCATATCAAATCGAACAAATCAAAAACGAATTACAACGAAGAATAAAATCTATCACTGGAAAAGATTCAAAGATCGCTATAACCGTCCACGAGCCGACGTTATCATCTGCGATCGAGATCAAATCACCCGGATATGTCGTTGATATTTATCAAAGTTCGATAAGATCAGTGTTAGGTTGGCCCGAATTACCACCTCGACAGAAAGAAACCGTTGATATACCAGAACTAAAAAAATCTGATTATGTCACAGACAAGATAAAACCTGATAATCCAATAAAAAGTTATGAAAACTACGATGAATTGGAAAGGGGGGAGGGTATAACTGGAGGTAACGAAGATATAAATCTACTTTTCATGATTATACATCATGAAGAATCAAAAATATATATAATTCGAAATTTTGAAAAGATGAATAATGATTTTTCACTATTGTTAATCTCTCTTAAATCTGGTTATCTCACCAGAGATGAATTTATCAACGTCGTAGAGACGTGTAATAAAATCATCGATGATATGGATATAGTAAATATAAAAAATATTCAAGAAGTATTATATTCTAGCTCAAAAGCAAGAACTGATTTTGCAAATCATTTTAAAATCCGCGTTGAAGATATTCCTACATTTAAACTACCTGGATATAACGTACCAGAACTAAAAAAACTTCTCAGTGATGCCATCGATATCGGGTTTAAGAAAATTCATGATGAATGGAAAAAAACAACATCGCTGCAAATAAAAACTCTTAAACACGATAATAACCCAGAAGGCGGCGGTAAACACATCGCTCCGAATAACGTAAATATATCTACAGTGATTGCGTTAAATTTGGTATGTGATGTTATCGAAGGCAGCTATCAAATAAATCTTGAGCAATCAAATCAAGCTCAGCAGGGATATATTCTATATTCATTTGCACCAACGGCTCCTCCAGGATTTCTAATTATTGAAGACCCAACTAATCCAGTCTTTATGCGATGTCATAATAATTATTTAACGAGAATTAATTTTAAACTCACTGACCAATCTAATAATTTGATTGATCTGCGAGGTGAAGTTTTGCAAATTAGTCTGTTTGTGAAATCGTGAAAATTCTTCGAATTTCAACAATGATTTTCATCGTAAAAAACTTGTTAACGTATAGCAGCAGAGAGGGTGAACACCAACGACAATGGCGTCTTTGTTTTTACCCTTGGGAAGCCTCAGACCAAATCAGACGCAGTCCACGCTCTCACCTCATCGTGAAAAATCTATGCAGGGCAGATGGTGACAACAAAAAAAAAAAAAAAATGTTTTTTTAAATTTTATTTTTTTACTGAAAAATTTAATTAAGTATTTTCAAGGAAGCCTCAGTTTGCTAAATTGACGCCTATTAAGCAATTTCGAGGAAGCATCAGTTTGCTAAATCGACGCATGTAAAAGTTGGTCTGTTCACCCTCTCTGCTGCTCGATTTTATAATCGCAGATACAACATTTAGAGGCATACATGTAAATCGTAAAGACGCTTTCTTGTCCAATGGAACCAAATTGGGTACAATTGTTACTTAGAACGATGGATACAGTCTTCAGTATACACATTTGAGGCATCTATGCTGGCTTATGCTTCCATCAATTTATTTTCAATGATAAATAGATTTCCTCACACCGCAGTTAGAGTAGCCACTGATTCATTTTACATAAACACGAAACACAGCAGCGCAGTGGCTGAATTCACTAATTGTGACGAGAGTTGGGGGTCATGGAGAATTAAGCGGGAAATACTGCGTGATTATTCCAATCACGATTGAAAACAATTACTTGAAAAATAATCAGATATCAGAACTATCTAATGCACCGTCGATATCTGATCCAATATGCAGATATAAAACAGTTTATTTAAACGACTGGGGTTGGTCAGGAAAGAAGACTCGTGCGATTGAATTATTTCGTGGGAAATCAAACATGATCGTGCTAACACCAACCCACAGACTTGAAAGAAAGATGAAACAGCGAGGAGTTAGTGCTTGTACGTATCACAGTTTCTTTCGATGGAAAGGCGATGAATGGACTCCTGATCGAATGGGTGAGAAATTTATTCCTGAAGTCATAATTTGGGACGAAATATGCACAGTGTCGTTAGATGTATTACAAAGATTTCTTGATTGGTTATTGCTAGCGAATACAGCGGTAATAATGTGCGGCGATCACGGCCAGCCACGTCCATTTGTCGGTTTATCCCCATATGATTGACTAAAGAATTTTGTAGACTACTATGAAGAAATTAATACTGATCATAGAGCACTTGATGAACAATTACGAGAGTTCAAACAACTAATCAGATTACAACCGAATAGAATCCAATGTGAAATAGCCCGTGAAATAATTTCGGAAACTCCATTAAACGATTTCTCGGAAGCGTGGAGACCAATCGATTTGATAGTAGCGAATAGAAAGATAGTCAGGGACACACTTCAGATGAAGTTATTTGAATTGCATAAGAAAAATTTGCAACACTTCCAACGCCGTTGTGTTATAGACCCAAGGATACACGAAGACAAAATATAGAAGTTGATATTCCAGGACAAAGTGAAAAGAAAATTCTCGTGCTAAATGATATTGTGCTGGTTGATATCAATGTTGTCGAAGATGCATTGCGAGCTGATAAATCCCCGTGGACACTAGGTTACGCAGCAACAATATACTCTTCACAGGGATTGACTATATCAGATACAATTGTTTGGATCATAGATAATCACATCGAGTGGTTGAATTTAGTTTATCTTGTAGTGTCTAGAGTACGAAGAATAAATCAACTTCGAAGAGTTGTTCCAGGCTATAACGACACTACAATAAGTGCTATTGTCAGCGTTGACATAATCAGAAAAAAACTGTTTATAAACAACAAGAGAAAAAAAAATAAAAAGCTTGACATTGATGCCGCATTGATAACTACGTTGAAACAACAGAATAATCACTGCGCGACATTCAATTGTATAATGAATTGGTGTTGGTCGGATAAAGACTCTCGACAATTTACCGTGGATAGAAAGAATAGCAGTATTGACATACCAGAGATAATGTGATGCTGACTTGTCTTGAATGCAACAGACGAAGAGGTGCTAGTTAAGACCACAAGGCGGTAATTGAGTATCCTCGGGTATCACTTGCAGTTGTTCACGAGTAAATCCTCGCTTAGGAGCAGTTTAATCCAGTCTATAAATTGCTGGTCTACCCGTAGATCGTGTTATACTAGATATCTTATGCGCAGTAACACTCCAAATAGGATCAGTAGCTCTTTTTTTACCACCTTCAAACTCTCCTGGTTCATAAAAATACCTAACAGTGACATTACCGAGTATTCGTTGTTTTGAAAAATCATTTTGTGGTTTTTCAGGTATATACTTCTTTTTAATAGCGTTATTAGGTTTCATATTAATTGTTCGAGTAATCTCATTATTCAGCGCGGTAATTACACCTGGTAATCTCTTGACCCATTCACGCGATCGTTTATCCTGAATAAATTCCTTCGCGTATTGATATCCAAATAACCGCTCAGCAAGTGTGCGATTAAATCGTTCAACAATTGCCTGATCGCGGTGTAATGCAGTATGCCCCCGTCGTAACGCAGTATTAAGATTATTCATCGTTGATAGAACCGCACCCTGAAATTCCTTGCCAGGATCAACTTGTAATAGATTTGGCCAGCGCAGAGGACCCCGTCGATAAATCCTTTCAAATGCAGAAGCGACAACAGTTGATGATTTTGTTTTTAACGGTACTGCTTGTTTGTATCGACTCGCAACATCAACTACGGTTAGTGCGTACTTGTAAAAACCATCATGCGGCAGAAATAATACATCAGCCTGATGAACCTCATTAGGAACGGTCACATCAAAATTTGAGTAGTTAATTCGTTTAGGCCGCGGTAAATAAATTTGCCATATCGCCTGTTTAGATAACCAATCCGCTGCAGTGGGATTTTTCACCTTTGCGGCGCTAGCGAGTTTACCAATTGCTGCCTTACCCCTCCAGTATCCTTTCGGAGAATAATAAATAGATTCCATGTTGTTATTAATTACCAGCACCTAACATCAATTTACCTTTCATTGCCGATTTTACTAACCATGAAGCCAATTTTTCTTTGAAGGATTTATTAGTGATAGAATTCAACGCATGAATTAATTTCACATCTGCGAGATGTCTGTGTTGCAGACTACTTCTTTTATAAGCAACATCGTGAGCATGACACTTCTTATCAATAGCGTTTATTGGTTCATCACCCGGTCGGGGTTGGTTTTGATCATCAAGTCGGATATCGAGTCTAGTCCCGGGTCCACAATAACTATACCCTGGAAGACGTTTATCTCCCGGATACTTTGCCCATGTTGTTTCTGGAAGTTTTACTAGCTTGGCTGCAATATCACCTCCTCGTTTTTTTTTAAATCCTTAGAAACAAATCTAAATTTCTTTGTACTACATTGTACACACTTACCAGAAAGTGCTGATCGGTTATTTTTAGTTGTAATCGTCAAGTCATCTGTGCCAGTACGCTTCTTACATTTCACACAATATAGATCCATAATATAGTTATGTTATATAGATATGAATGTAATTGATTATTCATCAAAACGAGAACCAGAACCCTTAAAAGATCATGTTATGTTACCAAACTCTATTCGAATGATTATCGATGGACCGTCAGGGAGAGGTAAAACACAGTTGTTAATTGATATGATAATTAGATGGATGAAATGGGGCAAGTTGTATTTAGTGGCACCGACAGTAGATGATCAGCGATGTTACCGGATGTTAAAAGATTACAACTAAAGAGCAATAGAGAGGGCCAGCGAGCTTATAACCGAGACCGAGGAAGCACAGATTACTAATAATACCGATGGAAGTGTCGCAAACGACGATGTCATGTTAGACAAGATGTTAAAAGATTACGAAAGAGTTGTAGGGATTGTCAACGAGAGCGGTATTATTAGATTTATAACCGATATCGAAGAAGCACCAAGCATTGATGATATCGATGGAACAATTAACAATTTAGTCGTATACGATGATGTGATGATAGACAATTAAAAGAACCCTGCAGGATATTTTCCAGAGGCAGACATAAAAAAACCGACGTGATATACGCCACTCAACGATACACTCAAATACCAAAAGTGATCAGAGATAACTGAAATTTGTTATGTATGTTTAACGGAGTTGACAATCATACATTACGAAATATTTGTCAAACTTGGTACAGTGATATGGATTTTAATCAATTTAAAAATTTCTTTTTTTCGCGCCCAATTAAACCCACACGGATTTGTAACGATAAATTTATCAGATCCTCGGACGCGATATCATATCGGACTTGATAAAATATTCGGTTAACCCATATCAGCAGAGAGGGAGCGAAAACGACATTGGCGTCCATTTTTTTACGACTCGGTTTCCCCGTGGACGCTTTTTTTACAATTTACGTAGAAGCCTTAGTTTGCCGAATCGACGCCTATAAAAGTTCTCTGATTCGCCCCCTCTGCTGCTAGTCCTTATGATACATATGCTCTACTTATTTTCCATCTTGTGAGAAACAAAAAACAACTTATTTTCGACGGAATATAAAACCTGCTAACACGTCTTATCAATACAACCACGGGTATCTTTCTTGAAAATTTCTTTGCCTAAGAAAATCTTAAAATTGTTTGCATTTATTAGATAGTAAATTAGGAAGTATCATACGCTGTTATAAACAATATGAAACATATGATGAAATGTTCTGAACATTAGAGGAAAACAAAATAGGCAATACTTTTTTTTAGTTTTAATAAAAGAAATAAACATTCATAAATCATAAGATTTTACTACTTACCTTTCAAGACATAATAATAATAATAATAATAATAATAATAATAATAATAATAATAATAATAATAATAATCATTTTTTAAAAAACACTTTGAAGGCATAAAGAGAAATTCTGAAAGTTGAAAACATTGCAACATAATATAGGAAGGAATAGAATACACTTTTAGATTTTCCAGTTTATCAACAACATTGGTTTTTGCATCACTTACAAGTAACTTTTAGAAGTGCTCCTGGATGTGTGCACTTCAAGAAAGTAAGAACATCTTCATATTTCTTGCCTGGAAGTGGCAACACACTCAGATCTTTCTCTTTAAAGTCGGATTCGAACATCAGTCGAAAAACAGGTGATACCATAGCTAGATGAGACTTTGGGACATACAATTCTTTATCCTCTACCTTGAGCTGAAGGTCCGTCCAAAAAGATTTTCTTGTAAAATCTATGTCTTGCGAAGGTAAAAAACCCTTACTGCTCTTGACAAACGATGGAGAACCAAATTTTAATTTCTTGGGCAATGACATCGTTTTTCTTTGTTCCTCAACCTAAAAAGTTAATAATATATTCAACTAACATGTATCGCATAAGTCACATAGCATTTGTATTTTCAAAGACTTTTGGGTTTGTCCAGTTATGGTAAACATTGTGATGTGTTAATATTAAATAAGATGTTCATGACCGATCTGTAAATCCTTGTATACCTTTCAAATCAATAAAACAAAACATTATGAAATTATTTTACGCATTTTATTAATTTCTTAAACTCTCCTAATTTCGGAACAATTGCATAATATTCAACATTATTATTTAGCCATTCATGCGGAGACAATCCAACAAATTGTGGTGGTTGACCGCGATCGCCACATATTACTACAGCTGTCTTCTTTAACAATAGCCAATCAAGAATTTGTAAAAATATATCAAGCGAGACTGTGCATATTTCGTCCCAAATTATTATTCCAGGTATACATTTCTCACCCATTCAATTAGTACTCCATTTATATCACTTGTATCGAAAAAAAGCTGTGATATGTATATGATCGCACACCTCTCTCTTTCATTTCTCTCGCAAGTCTGTGGGTAGGAGTTAACATAACTAAATCCGAATTATGTCTAAATAATTCAATAACTCGAGTTGTTTTACCGAAACCACCATGTCCATTAAAATAAACTATCGTATGTAGCGACACTGGATCAACTATAGATGCCGCAGACGATAAATCTGATATCTGATTATTTTTACGATAAATATCTTTGATGTTAACATATGGGGTATCAGCATAATTATATAACATTCGTGTTTTATTCTCTACGATCCCCACGGTGCATCAGTTGTTAAACGAGTCACAAATTCTGTATATTTTTAGGTATTGAATCCGTTGCAACTCAGACTGCAGTGTCGGCGAATCTATGTATCATCGATAGCAAATTTATAGAAACATAAGCGTATATAGATAATATTAGATGTCTATGCTGCGTAGAGACGTCATTGATATAACCAAGAATTGTCTCTAATCGTGGTCCGTGAGACAAGTATGCGTTTTGTCGACTTCCAAATATTTTTTTTCTTCTGTTGCATCTGAGATTACATAATCGTATTCAGCATCATCTAAAATTCATTGTGAATAATGTCGTTTATGGTCATATGTTCCACCTTGAGTAACTTTACCGATTATTCTTCTACCTAGATCCCTTGCGGTTTTATCATCGTCGTGTGGTAACCAAACATAAATTTGCTTCCGATATAATATAATTGTCTTACTTACAATCAACAATATCAATATTTTACAATCGAGCTTATATAAAAAAAAACTATTGCTCACAGTATTTTTCAGAGAAATAACTACCAAACCATATATGGGATTACTACCCCTCGAACTCTAAAATGATACAATACTAGCGAATCCAGTTCGATAAAAATCAGGTAGTCGTCCATTTATCGATTCTCTGGTCATTTCGTGACTGGGATGTTCAAATCGGTTACAATATCCAGAACATATTCCATGACCAAGAAAACGTCCTGGATAACACCCGACCATATCCATGGATACAACTTCGTTGTGGTCATAGTTAGTATTCCACAATCCACTCTGTCCGTAATCACATCAGCTTAGCTGCACATCTTCAATAAATTCGTGTTGGTTTCCACGAAATTTTCTCTTTTGCTAATTGAGCTGCAACTGACGGAACGGTAAAACAGTTGCTGAGCAACTCGGCAATATTGTCAGTTAGAAATTTCGGCGTAAGATTTATCTTTTCTTCGTGGAGAAATTCTAGACGGTACTTTTCACGTTAAGGTCGTACAAATTGAACACATTTTTAATACTTTGAAAACGCCGTACTGACTCATGGTCGTTTTTACTTATTTCGTGAATAAAATCAAACAAATTTCCTTGGTAAAATATTACGGTTCGATCTCGTGAAAATATTGTTACTGCGTTAATCCACGCGTGCGCATTATGATCAATGATATTTATTGGAGCTCCACTCGAGTAAAATTTCGAATCGTATTAAATTTCTCCTTTTATCGTTTTTACTATTATTGGAAATTTTAGTATTTTTTTCTAACTTATATACATCATTGATTGAAGCTCTAGTATGTTGTATTAATTCAGCCCACTCGTTTATTTGTTTGTGTCTTAGATCAGTTAACCTATTCGCACGTATCGCGTTTGTAAAATGTTCAATTACTCCCTCAGCTACACAGTTTTTTTAACATTTCATCGGAGCGAGGTCATTAATATCAGGTTTATTTTTTACCGAGTGAATTCCATAAACAACCGCGGTTACAGGTTATGCTCGTATATAATATGGTTCATCAATCCCAGTTAACTTTCCTGGTCTGGAATTTTTTTTAACACAGTGGTGGTTTGTTTTATTATTTAAAAAAACAGAATCACATTTGTTGCCAATACTCCACATATTGGATACTGTTTCGGATTGCACAATAAATTTTATTCTGAGAAAATATCGTTCATAATTGAGATAGTCAATAATTGTTTTCGCTCGTTCATCGTTCATTGTAACGTAAATGATAAAATTATCGAGTATAATTTTGAATGTGGACCATACGTGAGATTCCCCATCATCAAGAAATTCTTTTTAAGCACTCCGAGTAATATTAATTATATTATTATTCTCAACCAGAACACTCGTTCGAAAGAAGGAGTTATTCTGTGAAGGTCAAATATTGATTCAGACAATAGAACTTTCCAAGGCTTGATTGTGGATAATCTCTCAAACTCCTCCGTACTGTATTTTAAAGAAATATTTTTTTTAAAGAAATACTTTTATAAAAATTACATATATATATATATATATATATATATATATATATATATATATATATATATATATATATATATATATATATATATATACCTCTTGTAACAAATCCTGTGTAAATGAAGTTTGTGGACAGCATTAATAAAGTGTTCGTAAAGCAAGTCTAGGGGAAAAAAACGTGCTTCTATGTGGGGCTAGAGTTAGAGAGAAAGCGAAGTTGTGTGTACAATGACAATGTGGTAAAAGATACAGAGAGCTGAAGCGATATTATGATTTAAAAGAAAACTATTATGAAAAAGTAATCTGAACCCCTGAAAATTATTTGTATAAATTTGTAAATTATAATTTAGACAAATAATGTTATATCTTATGGAACAAAAAGGATTTGTGAGATATTCCATCAAGACTTATGAAGCATTTCCTGATGGTATTTTTATGAAGTGTCGACTGAAAAAAGCATTCGGTGTGGTCAGTAATACCGGTTATCACAGATTTACTGTTGAGAAAAAAAGCATTCTGTGTGGTCAGTAATACCGGTTATCACAGATTTACTGATAATATTAAATAAGATGTTCATGACCGATCTGTAAATCATCGCATACCTTTCAAATCCATAAAATGAAAAGTTCGACTGGATGTTTGTTCAGATTTTATATATTATTCCCAAAATATAACGAACAGTACAGAACCAGTTTCTTTACTAGTGTAAGTGCTTTGAACTCTCATGTAGTCTTTGTCAAAGGCAGAATTACGTAAATGAAGACATATATAGCGAACAAAAAAACAATCACAACGTTGAATTTACAAGTTGTACATGATAATGAATTAAATTGAAATATTTTTTTATATATGTAATAATGTGGATATCGCGACTTATATATTTTATCACCGAAAAAATGAAAATTAGTTTGGTTTTGACCTACAACAGGTGTACATAATATAAAGTGATATAGTTCTAGATTATACCCCGAATATTTAATTGTCTCTTTATTATCAATACCAATAACAATAATAATGATGCCAACAAAAACAACTTAATGGTAGTAATTTAAGGTAAGTGAAAAGAATAATCAGCTAAATAAACCAATGATTTCATTGGAAAATATGTTCTGAAAACAGATTAATTATATATTGCCAGATTGTTTGGGCTTTTTTTATTTGCCCACTTCAAGTCATGTTGGTATTGGTCGTTCTCCAGTGTTTATAGGTGGGGTATACAGTTTTATTTTTGTGGTCCTTGTTTCGTAACTCCAGTTACGATTGTGTGCAATTGATCTATGTATTATATCACTGGAAAGATGGGAAGGAGAGTGAAGTGTTGTGATTTTGCACTTCTTTCCATATTCTTTGCCATCCAATTAGATACGTGATTCGTATGCGCAGGTTTTTCTCTGATATGCTGGAGGTGGAAAATCTTACAAGTAATGATAAAAACTCCATTCCCAGTTTTGTATATTTTGTTCGGTCAATGTATGCTCACTTGATCGTTCGTCAAACACATTCTCTAGCACAAAGACATGGGCAAAATTGAACATTCGCCACACCTCCAATGCCATTGAACTAATTACAATTACCCACGAGAGCACCTTGAATTCTGAAACCGGAAAATAAAAGGACGCTTACTGGATAGGTCACGTATGAACAATTCTCCATAATTTTTGAGCTTCCAGAAAAGACAGCTGAATTAGATCAATATGAACACAAAATAAAGTCAGGCCTAAATGTAAAAAGTAAATAATGGTTTGACTTTACCATTCTATTGTGTTTAAGGAACGCAGATAATTAAATCATTAAAGGTTTTTACAGTTTTCTCTCTCTCTCTCTCTCTCTTTCTCTCTCTCTCTCTCTCTCTCTCTCTCTCTCTCTCTCTCTCTCTCTCTCTCTCTCTCTTCCAGTTGTGTTATGTCTAAACAATAGTGTGTGCTAAATTTTGTCCGTGATTGAGGGTTATACCTACCTGATTTGTGTCATGGTTCAAAGATAGAAACATTATATTTAATCACAAATTAGGCAGATACACATAACTCAAATCAAAAAGATTGAATGTATTTTTCCTGTTATCAAAACAAAAGCGGAAATTGAAAAATCTAAAACAAAAAGGAATTTGGATATAATTTCAGAATCAGATAAATTAAAAGGGATCTTCAAAAAAATAGCTATATATTATTCAAAATTGAGGGTTTGGAAAATTAAATTACAAAAAGGAAGCTTTGGAAAATTTAATTAAAACAACAACAATACAGGGCACCAAAAAAAAACATTAGAAGAAAAACTAATTAAAATAAAAAATAAGAACAAAAAGGGAGAGATATTAAAGCGGGGAAATTTACACACCTATATAAAAATGCGAAGGGGCTGTTTAAAAGGGAGGAATTAAGAAGATGGGGGAGGGGAACATTATAATCACTTAACTTAGGAAGGGAAAGGATCACGACAGACAAAACAAAAAATATTAAATTATATACAATATTACTAAAAAGACTTATACACATCAATGAAATAGAAGACGAACAAATAGACGAATACTTACAAGGACAAAGTTCGATATGATATTCACAGAACATAGCATCATATGTGAGGATTTCATCTCGCAAAAAAAAATTGTAAAAACTATAGGGAAATTGTCAAAAATCAAATCACCTGGAAGAGACGGAAGCTAGGCAGAATTCTATAAAAAGTTCTGAGGAGAACTGTCGCCAGTATTAGAATGGTTGTATAACAAGATTGCACTAAGGAACCAAAACATGACAAACACTATGAGGGAGGGAATGATAACACTAATATATAAGGGTAAATGAGATAGGGAGGATCTAAAAACATGGAGGCCCATCTCCTTCCTAAACATTGATTATAAAATCTTAAGTAAAGTATTGACAGAAAGAATGAAAAATGTGTCTTGAAAAAATAATAAATATAAACCAAACAAGTGGACCGAAAGGAAGTGAAATACAAAATAATATGCTAAACATTAGAACTTTTATGGAACATATAAATATTACTGGGAAAAATAGTGTTCTGGTACTAATTGACAAGGAAAAGGTCTTCGATAGACTCGAACAAAACCATCTATACAAGATACTAGAGAAATGTGGATTTGGAAAGAAATTCCAAAACTGGACCAAAATCCTGTACAGGGATATAAACTCATGTGTAGAGGTAAATGGAGCGAAAACGGATACATTTGATATCAAAAGATCAGTGAGACAAGGATGTCCACTGTCCATGCTATTATATGTACTAGCAATAGAAATACTAAGTATAAAAATAAGAATGAACCAAGAAATAAATGGGATTTCAAAACGTC
Source organism: Unio delphinus (assembly GCA_029339505.1). Classification (NCBI taxonomy): domain Eukaryota; kingdom Metazoa; phylum Mollusca; class Bivalvia; order Unionida; family Unionidae; genus Unio; species Unio delphinus. The sequence goes on from JAQISU010000155.1 coordinate 11,962,494, forward strand.
CCCTCTGTATACAGTCATGACATGATATGCCTCCATGGATATTTTATCTCTAGGAAACAGGGTCCACCTACGAAAGAAGTCCTGACGAATTTCGTGGTGACGAAACATCCAAAAAAGAGGCGCCTTAGGAGGTACAGGGTATGAAAAACACGCCAATGTTAATAAACGGTATCAATATATTTTACTCATGGGAACCTTACTAAGAAAATTTTGATTTTAACACCTCTTACACTGTTTCTAAATAAGACCCCTAATGGTAGAGAAAAATTAAAGAAAAAATTCGTCGAGCCGATTTCGAGAAACTTGCGACTAAAGAAAGGACCTTCTGCAAATCACATGCCGTAAGATTATATATATGTGGTCCGTTACCTCTGTATATTCTTGACATGATGCCTCCATGGATATTTTATCTCTAGGAAATAGGGTCCACTTACGAAATAAGTCCTGACGAATTTCGTGATGACGAAACATCCAAAAAGGGGCGCCTTAGAGGGTACCGGGTATGAAAAACCCGGTATCCGTAACAGACCACAGATTTTATATATATAAAATAGTACGGCATAAATTAACACTACGTCATTCTTAACTAAGAATTAAGGTAAGAATTCCGATTCATAATTCGAATGCACATTATTATACAAATGTATCAAATGAAATCATGCAGATTCTTTCGATTCATAATACAAAAGCACATTAGTATACAATTGTTTCTAATGAAATCATGCAAGACCTGTAAACTAAAGTTAACATCATATAAACTGCATCAACAATATACATGGAATTGTGACAGTACCATTGTGTTTTTGGTTTATCCCTTCCTTAATTTGGCGGGGTTTTCTGGACCACGATTTCTTAACGGACGTATTTCTAGTAAATAATTCTACCTCTGGTTCCTCTCTTGCAGATAATTTTTCAGACTAACTTCTGATTTCGCTAGGCCGATATTATGTTCTACGAAATTTCGTGTGAAAACTCCCCCTTTTTAAACGTGACCAATCAGAATCAAATGTATTTCCCCCCGCATTTCTCTAAGAGTCGCTTACGTCAGGTCAGCCTGACATCTGGTTTTTAAGTAATAGAATCCCTGCGTTTTTTCAATTCTGACACTTTTCGTGAAACATGAAACGTTAAAAATGTCGCTAGCATTGAGTCTGATTGCTGAATAAACAAGATTTAATTAGTATAACGGTCGCACTCTACTATCCAGACCCCATCCCCCTCTTTTTTGACACGGCGTGTCTCGATAAATATAACTAATGGTTAGCTGGCCTACCTAATGGTTTATTAATAGATCGCCTGAAATTTGCCTCTTCACATAGGCCCCCCCCCCCCCTTTAAGAGTAAAATCGGTATTTTACTCTCCAAATTTTTGGAGATCTAATCTGGTTTCGTTACATGTCCTTTAAGTGACCCATTCACCTCAGACATCCCTAATCTACTTAAACATACAGCTCCTAAATTATCGCTGCCTTTAATGTAGCGTCCCTAAACTTGATACTGTTGCAGAAATAGTGACCATCTCATTAATCGTCCATTTGTCAATTTAGCTTGAGCCAAATAGGTGAGCGGTTGGTGGTCTGTTTCCAAAATAAATTTTCGGCCATACAAGTAACGTTGGAATTTAGATATCCCAAAGATAATAGCCAAGCATTCTTTCTCAGATACCGAATAGTTACGTTCTGCAGTTGACAATTTTCTGCTGCTATATGCAACTGGGAATAAGCTTCCATCGTGCTCTTTGCAATAGTACTGCCCCTAAATCTCTATCACAAGCGTCTGTCCTCAAGACAAAATCTCGTGTCACGTCAGGCAATTTAACTATGGCGTCTGACGTCAGTCTGTCCTTTAACGTCTGAAATGCACGCTCACATGTGTCTGTCCATACTACTTTTGTCGGAGCCTTTTTCCGAGTCAAGACAGTTAATTGGCTTGCAATAGCGCTGAAGTTAGCAACATATCTTCAATAATACCCTGCCAATCCCCAAAAAGATCGAATTTCCGTCTTAGTGGTCGGTCGTATTGCGTCCCTAAGTTGGTCTATAACTTCCAAGTCTATCATAGTTTGAATCTCCTTGCGGACAATTTCTAATTTAGCATAGGGGAGTGGATACGGTTTTAATTTCACTGGTTTCTTGTCCACTAATTTCAAGGTTAACTCCTCCAATTCCGTCTTGCTAGGTCGTTCTGCTAAGACGCTAGAATAATCTTGGAGTACCGACTCCACCTCCTTACGTTGATCTGACGTTAACGTAACGTCAAGTACAACATCGACGTAGGTTTCTTCCATCGTCAAAGGACAAGTGGGGAGTACTTTCGCCTCTCCTGCGTTGTCGTCGAGTTCTTCCGTTACAACTATAGCAACCACGAACTCTGTGGGTGTTTCTCTTTCACGGTAACGTACCAGGAGATTCACGTGGTACAACTTGTCCATGTCCCCTACACGGATACGGTAGTTCTGTATACCCTTCTTCTCCGTTACCTCAAATGGTACCCTCCATGAGACTTGCAGTTTGTTGTGCTTTAATGGCAACAACAATAACACCTTGTCAACCACCTCAAAGTGACGTTCTTCCGTCCCTTTTTTGTAATATTTGGCTTGACGTCCCCTTGCGTCGCAGAGATTTTCCTGAGCCAATTTGCAAACTTCTTCCAGTTTGTTACAGAGGTCAACAACATATTGGTATGTTGTTCGCACTTCCTCGGATGCTTGCTCATCCGTCCATAATTGTTTCAACACAGCCATGGACCCCCTGACCGTCCTTCCATAGACTAACTCAAAGGGTGAAAAACCTAAACTTGCCTGTGGTACTTCTCGATACGCAAACAGTATCGCTGGAAGGTATCAATCCCAATTCCTAGGTCGACCTTCACATAGCTTCTTCAGAGCCTGTTTCAATGTCCCATTGAAACGCTCCACCAACCCATTGTACTGCGGGTGGTATACAGGGTAGTCGTCAGATGTCTAATGGATAGTAAACTATTTACCTCTTCCATCACCTGGCTCATGAACTGCGTCCCCTGGTCAGTCAGTATCTTCTCTGGGACTCCAGCTGTTGATCACACACCTAACAATGCCTCAGCCACCGTGACTGAGTCAATGTTTTTTCAAGGCCACTGCCTCCGGGTACCTGGTAGCGTAATCTACTACCGTTAATATATAACGATTACCACTTTCGCCACTCTCGAGAAAGGTTCGCCAATTAATGGGGTAGTTCCTAGTGGCACCGGGCGATGGGAGATATTAGGTGTTACTCGCTGACACTTGTCACACGACAAATAAAACCTCCTAACATCCCCACCTTTGCTTCATAGCTCTCGTCTCAACTGACCTGACATGTATAGGGTCAAACGTCATAGGGTTAGGTTGGGGCAACACATACTTACACCCTAATATTACGTCATGAGACAGTCTTGACAAACACGCTGCTTGAATTCGTCCCTTTACATACGGCGAATCAAGGTCTATGCGAACGACCGAAAGCGAATCCTTCGTCCAGTTAGCAAACTGAACTTCAACCGTCTCACCTGTGTAATCTCCAGGCTTGACATACCTACAATCTACCAAGGCCGGATAACTTCAGCCGGTATCATACAGTACGGTGGCCTTCTCACCGTTAACCGTAGCTACCGCTATATTAGTCAACCCCACTGTTTCTCGATAATCTCGTATCAAACTACCTTTTACAGTGGAACAGGTAATACACATGATGTGATGTGATTAAATGCAATCGTATCGATTCGTCTGCTTGTTCTAACAGTGTGCTGTATTACCGGTATGCCCATATACTTCATGTGAAAAGTGCCACGATACATTTTCACTTTACCGGTACTCCAGTAAAAGAAGAGAGAGAGAGAGAGAGAGAGAGAGAGAGAGAGAGAGAGAGAGAGAGAGAGACAGAGACAGAGAGAGAGAGAGAGAGATGCAATAAAAACTGAAGACTGGTTTGTAAAGCCTTGAGAGAGTATTGGAGTGCTGGAAGTTCAGGATTTTTCACATTTTGATCGGAAATCACGTGAGTGGGTAGACCAGCGAAAGTTGGTCGCTAAGCCTTTTTTTTATTTTGACTTAGCGGCTTAGAGACCAACCGTGTTATGCATTTTTACGAACTGACATGAGTCCGCTACTCAAAAAACGCGTATGCACGATATTAATTAATAAATGTAATAAATACACTAACCTTTGTACCCAGACGGTAAGTATAATCCCTCTTCTAATGATCCACTGCGTTAAATCCTTTAGAACACTCACTTTTTTAGTATAAATCCCTGTCAGAACAGAACACCTGTGTATTTGACCTCAGATTTAAATTACCGACGCATGCGTGTAAAGCAGCATCACCAGATGGCAAGAGTAACGCGAAAAAACCGTCTAGCGAGGCATATATCATTGGGAAATAGAGTGAATGATAAATAAATTGTATAAAGACCACACTGTATTCAGATGTGAAAATATGCTATACAATAAGAACAATAATAATATAAATTTATTATTATTAATATTGGCAGTATTTTCAATCATATTTAATAACATTTACAATGGTATAAACGGAAAGTTGACACACACACATATATATGTTAATACTCTACATTACTTATACGAAAAACATTATTATAGTGAACATTATTAACAACATTTGCAATGGTATTTATGAAACACACACACACATGTTAATACTTTCTACATTACTTATAAGAAAAACATGATTATTATAGTGAACATTATTAATAACATTTGCAATGGTATTTTGTGAAACACACACACACACACACATACACACACACGTTACAAATTTACATATGAGTTCGCAAAAAAAAAAATCCGTTTGTCAAATTTGCTTGATAACTTTTTTAATTGTGATATGTTCATGTCTGGGTTCTTTATTTTTGCCTCTGATCGGAAATTCTGATACGTCCTGTGGCATCTCCGAGGGATTTCCCTTAAGAGTTCCTCACCCTTGAGTAATTGTACAAAAGTTTCAATATCATTTTTTCTGGAAAACTTGTGACACTAACATTTAAACTTGAAATCTGAGCAACATGTAGTAGGCATACGCAAGTGAAATTTTTCAGGAATTTTATAATCATTCTCTCTCTCTCTCTCTCTCTCTCTCTCTCTCTCTCTCTCTCTCTCTCTCTCTCTCTCTCTCTCCGCATTTACTTATCAGACCTGAGTGCTCTTTAATAATTCTTTAAATTATTTGGGCAATAAAACGAACGACAATGATACAATTATATAATCTTGAGTATACAATTGTGATTTCGATGAGAACAAAGGAAAGCGTCTGCTGTTATTATCTAACTATCCAAAGGATTCATAAAAGGGTGGAGTGTATATTACAAGGTGTATGCAAGTCTTCTCAAGCTATCAAACAGATTAACGCGTCATGTTGTTCAATGCGATGACAGGAGATCAAAGGCAATTTTTCCTCCCTTACATAACTAATTTTATGGGAAAAGAAATACAATTACCATCATATATCCTCTTCAATACTTGACCACTCGTTTATAGACGAATGGCATCTCTAGATAATAATCCAAATTAAGTTGAACTATTGTTTTGGGCATCATTGTTTGACGCCACCTTCACCATCCACTCCGCCCCCACTAAAGATAAGTGAGAAAAAAAACTTACAGTAACTAAATGAGAATATTCTTGCTACATCTGACATCGATTATAATCTCATTTATTAATCTGAATGGCGCCAAATAAAACGTTCGATGTTTGATAAAATGTTACACTAACATTTAAACTTGAAATCTGAGCAACATTTAGTAGGCATACGCAGGAGAAACTTTTCAGGAATTTTGTAATCATTTTTTTTACGAGAAATATAAATATAAATATAAATAGTTTGTAGTACTCCTAGAACTAATAAAAATATTAATTTTGCAGGCCTAACATTATCCTAGACATTGTTGAAGCATCTGCAGACTGTGATGAAGAACTCAAATGGTTTCTTCATCACATCAAAGAGACGAGGCTATCAGCCAAAAAGACAATTATTTATTGCAGGTACGTATATAATACCCCCACCACAAATGTGACAGGAATTATTCATGTATTATTTAATAGTAGTAGTAGAAGAAAATGTCTTTCTTTTCGCAATTAATCGATGTCTTTTTCGTATATATAGTAGTCGTATTAGTATGCTTTAGGAGCACGTATTATCACCCCACCCCGTTTGTAAGTAAGTCAGTCTGATATACTCACCAAGTTTTATCAGTTGTTCAAGAAACTTACTGCTTTAATTGTGTATTTAATGGCTCTCTGTCACCGTTGTAAAGTGTGTCTGTGTGTGTGTGCTGTAACGCCACTTAAAACACATCAAAAACTATTACCTGATGAGGCATTGAAATGTCTTTTACAATGACACACTGAGGCCATCGAGTCATCGACCCGTGCTGGTGTGCATTTTTGAAATAGCTATCCTGGAATGACGAGTTTGATCCTTTAACCACTTGTGTGTGTGTGTGTGTGTGTGTGTGTGTGTGATTTGTTTCGCGAAGGATTAAAATAAGAACGAGAAATTTTACTTTTGCAGTCAGAACATGATATAGGGAAGTGAGATGGATGTATATGGTCTGATACGAGCATTGCTGGAAATATTTCATATAAAAAGGATGATTATTATTATTATTATTATTATTATTAATATCATCATTTCAGGACATACACTGCTGTTTTTAATGTTTGGTCCTGGCTGGTTGAAGAAATGGGTAACCAAGTATACACAGGGGAAAAATCAGCACAGACACGATTGATTGAAATGTATCATTCCTCCACAGATAAAGAGACACAGGACAGAATTATCAAGGAATTTCGAAGATCATCAAGCATAATTCGCTGTCTTGGTGCTACGGTAGCATTCGGAATGGGGATCCAAATCAGCGATGTAGACATCGTTATTCACTGGGGATGCCCAAAGAGCATTCTGAGCTATTGGCAAGAGATTGGGAGATGTGCCAGAGATGGTAGAAAAGGTTATGCTTGTCTCCTACCTTACAAGACAAGCACGATGAAGACGACAACAGACAGAAACATGATAGAAGCTGTCAAAGATCGGCATGTCTGTTTCAGAAGAAAAATTCTTGACGCCTTGTCGATCACCGAAATGGATAAACTTCCCGCTGAAGTAAACGAATGTTCCACGGGAAGTTGCACTATATGCTCTTGCGACAAATGTAATTGTTGTGCAAATTGTCGTAACACTTGTCAATGCAATAGACAAAAAGAAAGAAAATATTGTTTTTAATTTAAATATTATGGTGTAAAATTATAACACATATGTAGCGAATTATGCTTGAGGATCTTCGAAATTCCTTGATAATTCTGTCCTGTATGTATGTATGTATGTATGTATGTATGTATGTGTGTGTGTGTGTGTGTGTGTGTGTGTGTTTTACAAAATACCATTGCAAATGTTATTAATAATGTTCACTATAATAATCATGTTTTTCTTATAAGTAATGTAGAGTATTAACGTGTGTGTGTGTGTGTGTGATTCATAAATACCATTGCAAATGTTATTAATAATGTTCACTATAATAATGTTTTACGTATAAGTAATGTAGAGTATTAACATATATGTGTGTTTGTGTGTGTGTCTGTGTGTGTCAACTTTCCGTTTATACCATTGTAAATGTTATTAAATATGATTGAAAATACTGCCAATATTAATAATAATAAGTTGATATTATTATTGTTCTTATTGTATAGCATATTTTCACATCTGAATACAGTGTGGTCTTTATACAATTTATTTATCATTCACTCTATTTCTGATATGCCGTAACGACACAGCTCCCACTCAAGCATTAGTCAGTTCAAAATGATATATGCCTCGCTAGACGGTTTTTTCGCGTTACTCTTGCCATCTGGTGATGCTGCTTTACACGCATGCGTCGGTAATTTAAATCTGAGGTCAAATACACAGGTGTTCTGTTCTGACAGGGATTTATACTAAAAAAGTGAGTGTTCTAAAGGATTTAACGCAGTGGATCATTAGAAGAGGGATTATACTTACCGTCTGGGTACAAAGGTTAGTGTATTTATTACATTTATTAATTAATATCGTGCATACGCGTTATTTGAGAAGCGGACTCATGTCAGTTCGTAAAAATGCATAACACGGTTGGTCTCTCAGCCGCCAAGTCTAAATAAAAAAAAGGCTTAGCGACCAACTTTCGCTGGTCTAGTGAGTGGGGTGCTTGATCTTGTTATTAAAATGGTGTTATATGTTGATATAGATACAATTTCACATAAAATTACATGGAAACAAAGAAATAAAGATTGTCCACAGAATGTAGCTATGTGTAAAACAATTCCTAATCAGTATCATGTGACCATTTACTTCCAATCAGATTGCCGAAAACCTGGACATTTTCTTAAAAATGGAATTGTATGATTATGAATCTAATACTTTTTAACAAGAGGATATCAAGGCTTATATGTTAAACACCGATGATTACATGGCAATCAATTTGACTTAAACCTTTAAAAGAAGTAGCAAAAGCGACACAGATTTCCTGATATAAAGTGATATTGTAGTGCAGTATATCCAGAGAAATTCATCGTCTCTTAATCAGCATTATCCACAGCAATACTACTAGTATCATTTATGTATGGGCAGTTGATGTGGATATAGTAACCTTCCTTCCGTTCTAAACGAAACCTTTCAATATCAATGATACGCACTTCAATTGTCAAGACATTTAACCCATTTCATCATCTTATTAGTAATTTACACAGTTATAATGAAATTATTTTTTTTCATTTAGTGTGTTTTCCCAACTAGCATAAGGAAATGCAAACGATAGCGATTTACTAATACATGTATAAAAAGTGGCAAAATATAGTGGCTAAATATGTTCTTCCCGCCACTCTTTAACGTGTCGGCCGGCCGGTGTCAAATGCTAATTTGAGATATCTATTTTATATGACATTGTCTCTAGTTCGCGATCATGGTATTTCTAGCGGATTTTATCTCTAACTCTATCAAAGGGCAGTAACAATCCTTTAAGGGTACAGGTTTCAACAAGTTTAAAAACAAAGTCACAGGAGCCATTGTTTCAGCTTGATTTGAAACCAAATTCCACGCCGTTTATATCCCGTTCACTTCTGGAAATAATCATCAGATGCAGTAATTTATCACCAAGAACAACTAAAGAGAGTGCGAGTACGTGCTTTCTACACTTCGTTTCTTTCCCATCCCATCGAGTTATCTATGTGAGGCTTCATACAGCTACAAAATGAGCTTGCCTGTGGTATCGTGTCATTCTTATCGAATGCTAGATTAAAAATATACCAGGAAACATTCAACCTTATTTAATTAAATGTAGTTGATACGATTCCGGTCTCATAATTAAGGCTTACGAGTCCAAGACTCTAGCGCTCGACCCAAGTAGATACGCTGACTGCGACCTGAAACAATGGCATGCCCTATAATGAAGTTAGTACCATCTTATTATCGCTGATGATATGCAAGTCACTCTTGATAAAATTACCACATAAAAGGGAGGAGAAGACGGAGTAGGGAAGCAAGACATAAGGTCGTAATTTAGTGATTGCTGTCAACAAGATTTCATCATTTTTTATGATATTACAATTTTCTCGATCGGATCATACAGCATGACCTTTCATGATTACTGAGTCAATCAATCAGATTTTCACTTCCAAATGCGGTCACTAATCGATGAATAAGAGGACACATCGTTGACCTATGAAAGCTTGTTCCATTGGCTCATTGTTTACGCAGTTTTCTTGACAATATTCAGGAAATCTTACTGCATGTAACCAGTGGTGATTTGATAATGCACGAGTTCATCTGTGTCTTGCGATATTCAATTAACTCATGCTTGCCACAAAGTACATTTACGATACATTGTTTTCCAATTTCATTGCTTGACAGGCTATCATTCATGTAGCAAGCTGTATTCTCAAACAATGCTAACATTTTGAATATTCATTAACAAACGCATACATGTTGAGAGGTTATACTACTACTACTATAATAATAATATTAATAATAACGAGAAATCAGGCATCAGGGCAAGGTTTCCCTAGAAAAGTATCTAAAACTAATGCTGGGTTCTTTTTATCAATTTATAAGGTGTAGAGGGTAGATTAATATCATTATGTAATGTACGTCAAAATGTAAAATATAATCTTCGTCATCTTCAGGCACAAATAAAACTATTTCATGACACTCACTAAACCTGAAACGAGGCAAGTGTTTTGCCTTAATTATAATGCTCACTCATTTTAGTATGCATTATGCATTTGTCTGGCCTCGATGGTGGAGACACTGGTGCATCATAGTTAAAATATAGTTACCATTAATCGTGGGTTGGATTTCTGCTTGAGGGGGCAGGGTCCAGTTTTTATGTACAAATTTAATGTCGCATGCACCTGCCTAATATAAAAATTCATTAAAAATAAAATACGCGAGTAAGGTCAAAAAGGTACATATTTCTGGATAGGTATTATGTAACGCAACATAATCATATCACACACTTGACCTGACAAGTCTACTGAAGTTCTTAGAATAAAATGTTTATGTACCCCAACCCTTCTTTTATACATACATTTTTCACATCCGAAGGCCATTTTTGACAGCACGTGGTGCTCACAGTGCAAACGCAAGGCCTTTTCCCAGATGAAAATTTTGAAAAACATTGTCTACTAAATAGCTTGATGCAATTCATAATAGTTGTCATCCATGCCGTTTTTGAGATATTCTACTTGCCTTGAACCCACGTGTCTACTGCTATGGGAGGCTAGCTCTTCTTCCTAGCCGACTATTGGTATTTCATAATCAACATACTGCAGAGTAACTATGGAAAGTGTACATGTCTGACATCAATTTCAAGAAGAACACAAGCCTGAAACACCTAGTTCACAAATTTATCCATATCTTTAATTATTACACAATAGTAGCTCAAAAACTCACACCATACCCTTAAGTTAAGAAATTTGCCAGGGGCCAAACTACGAAACTGGACCCTGCCACCTGAAACAAATATAACTCTCTACCTTGTTAGAGGGATTGGCTCGGAATCGTGTTCGGGATATCACGGTTAGAAAGGCACTTGTAAGAATGGACGTTTATATTGGAAACTGACCATCAACCTCTCGCCTATCTCGTGCTGGGAAAATTGTTGAATGGACGCTTGATTCGATGGTCGCTTTTCTTACAGTAAACATTTAAAAACATACTAGTCTGCCTCCTGAAGAAATATCTACCCACCCTCCTTGTCTAGTTGTGTAACTAAACTTAAAATCTGATATCTATCTTAATGAAAGCGACATGTATACATGTACTTTCAATGAAATGATAGTGATAGTGAAAGTGCTAGACTAAACGATACCCATATATATATATATATATTTGCTTACCTGTTTAAAATATTCTTCTTCTACACCAATCGCCAAATGCTGGATATATTTATAAGCCTGAGATATGGATATAATCCTATACTAACTAGCACAACGTGTCTATTTACTGTCAACTTATTGCAGGTTTGGACTGTACCAACGCGGTTCTTCGATAATCTCGCATGAAATGATGTCACGTGATTAAATGCAATCGTATCGATTCGTCTGCTTGTTGTAACAGTGTGCTGTATTAGCAGTATGCCCATATACTTCATGTGAAAAATTCCACGATACCTTTTCACTCTATCGGTACTTCAGTAGTTAACGTCAGAGAGAGAGAGAGAGAGAGAGAGAGAGAGAGAGAGAGGAGAGAGAGAGAGAGAGAGAGAGAGAGAGAGAGTATTAGAAATGAACAATCTTACTTCTGTCTTATACATGTATACGGTACAAATTTGTTCCTTTGTGTCCATGTGTACGAGTCTCTCACTCCCTCCCTCTCTCTCTCTCTCTCTCTCTCTCTCTCTCTCTCTCTCTCTCTCTCTCTCTCTCTCTCTCACTCTCTCTCTCTCTCTCTCTCTCTCTCTCTCTCTCTCTCTCTCTCTCTCTCTCTCTCTCATATCTGAGAAACAAAATAAGTGCTAGAAACGGATAAAGTGAAACAAACTATTGTACAACATTGATATACATTCTCACTTTGAAAAACAAAATAAGTACATGTACTACAGAAGGAAAAGGTGACCTCCATTTATTTCAGATATTACACTTGTTATATCCCCTCTCACCCCCCCCCCCAATAAAAAATTAAGTTACCTAAAGCAAGGAATTTAAACTATACGGTACCAAAAACATATTATATATGAACTGTCAAAAATATTTCGCCTTAGTTAACTTACGCATATATATGTTATAAATTACTGAATATTTCCTTTTAAAAAAAAATACTTGTTAAAACTATTTTCAGTTGTATTTTAAAGTTAGGCCAAATAGTCTTTCGAGTTGTGCCGAATTATCTTTCGAGTTGGGTCGAATTGTCATTTAAGTTGGACCGAATCGTCCTTTTTTCGGTCCAAGTTGGGCCGAAATTGTCTTTGTGCCCAATTGTCCAATAGCCATTGTTATATTGTTACAGGTTAGACCACCCATTCCCACCCCCATTTCTTGATTCATGGACAGATACTCCCAATTTTCTTTGAAACGAGCCCATGGGTAGAAGAATGCATACACAAAGCGAGTGTCTTCCGTTTACGGATAAAAATGACTAAATGCTGGCGGTAAACAGAAACTCAGCTTAGTAATTAAATGAACGATAACTTTTTGGGTAAGCACAGGCACTTGATTGAATCCTGAGTAAACTAATAATGTGTACACTTACCAATTAACAATCAGATCTAATTTTCAAATAATATCTGCATATTCAGTCACTCATAACGTACACCACTGTCAAGAAGACACTTCACACCATTCATCCATTACCATTTCGGCAACCTTACCGATTTGGCGAAAAGTTTATCAGTTGATTCCACAGGTGCTCGACGCGAGCTTGATGTGAAATAAAAAAAAAAAACAATAATCTACAGGGAAAAAATCATGCAGAGTGATAAAAATACCTTGGATTACCCCAATGACCCATTGTGACATATGACCCTCTCTATATACTATATAAAAAGAGAAGGTTCGTAACTTCCAAATACTTGGTTCCACCCATGACCCTCGATTTCATTCTGCTATTTCCGCATTTAAAAGCATACAACCATTATATATCGCTTGTTGTACTCCTGAGATATTTTTCTATTCATCAAGCCATCATTGGCTTTTCTTCGTTGTATCAAACTGAAGTTACGGCTATCGAAACGTGCGATTTTCGGGAATTTTTCGTTTTGGGACAAGTGCGAGCTCATGTGTCCACCAATAAAATGAGCTACATGTATTATGAATAACCTTTTTAGCCAATCATATTTCGGCGTTGTCCTGGGTGCCTAATACTTGAACCGTATTGAACTGATTGTTTACGATATGTGCAGTTAAGTAGAAAATGTCTAATTCTTCCATGGAACAGGATTCCTAAAGTTGAATCAAGTTAATATTAAGTAAAAACTTAACATTTGCATTTAATCGGTAAGTGTGTTAATTATTAGTAAACTCTACAATCAAGTGTCCAGGTAACATTTGATGGTCGAAAGTTTAATATTGTTAGTAGGTTTGGTCTGCAACAGATTTGGAATGTCCATATGAACAGATGGATGCAAGGAAGTTAAAATAACTATGTTAATCCATATTATATTAGAGGCCGGCCATCAGTGGCATAGCGAGGTAGGCTAGGGGGCATTCGCCCAAGCGCCGGTGGCTAGGGTGCGCCAAATGGGCGCCCAACTCGGCCCAAAGTATCAACAATGGATTTGTTGGATTATATATTGAACCCATTAGTGAAACTTCAAAAGTACACAATACAAAACAATGTTGTTTTGGTCAACGTCTGCTGCATAGCTGTTGACTGGATTACAGTCGTGCGGGCGGTCTACTGGTTAAACGATTTAATTTACAGATCGTGGTACATGCCTAGACCTCCTTGACCGTACACTACAGGCCGTATAATGTTCGTACCATACTATCTACTGCTCATCAGCTCTGTCACGTGGAACATGTCAGGCAGCAGCATGTCGAGCAACAGATGATGTTATTGATCAGTTTTCAGCAGTGAAAGCCAGGAAAATAAATCTTTTGTAAAACGCTACATGTAATGTAATGTACTATATGCAATCTTCAGATGACAAGCAGCAGAGAGGGCGAATCGGACAACTTTTTGCAGGTGTCGATTCGGCAAACTGAGGCTTCCTCCGACATCGTAAAAAAGGCGTTGATTCGGCAAACTGAGGCTTCCTCCGAGATCGTAAAAAAAAAAAAGACGCCAATGTCGTTGTCACGCCCCCCTCTGCTGTTATGTGGTTAACTATTTTCTTTCATGATTTCACAAACAAACTAATTTGCAAAACCTCACCTCGTAGATCAATCAGATTTCCTGACTGGTCAGTGAGTTTGAAATTGATTCTCGTTAACGAATCATTATGACATCTCATAAAGACTGGATTAGTTGGGTCCTCAATAATTAAAAATCCTGGAGGAGCTGTTGGTGCAAATGAATATAAAATATAACCCTGCTGAACCTGATTTGATCGTTCAAGATTTATTTGATAGCTTCCTTCGATGACGATATGTTCACATTATTTGGAGCGATATGCCTACCACCTCCATCTGGGTCATTATCATGCTTCAGGATATTTGTTTGTTTTGATGTTGTTTTTTCCCATGCATCGTGTATTCTTTTGAAACCACTATCGATGGTATCACTTAGAACTTTTTCTAGTTTTGGTACGTTATATTTTGGAAGCTTAAATTTTGAAATATCTTCAATGCGGATTTTCTACTTTGTTGCAAACTCTGTTCTCGTCTTAGGATTACTGTCGCCTAATATTTCTTGAATAATTTGTGAGTGAAATGTTTCCATGTCGTTTTGTTACCTGTTTGTATGACGCTGATAAATTCATCTCGGGTGAGAGTACCAAATTGAAGGGATATTAACAACAATGAAAAGTCATTTTCCATCGCAGTAAAATTATCATTGATTTTATCTTGTCGAGTTGTGTATTATTTAACGCGATTTTCTTTCATTTCAGTGAAAAAATTCAATTTGGAGTATTCGCTATAACTTTTTATTGGATTGTCAGGTTTTATACTGTCTGTGATATAATCAGATCTTTTAGGTTCGGGTGGTAAATTAACGGGTTCGCGTGAAGATGATAGTTCAGGCCAACCCAGTACAGTTCTGATTGAGCTCTGATAAATATTTACAACGTATCCGGGGGATTAAATCTCGATCGCTGATGATAGCGTTGGTTCATGAACTGTTATAGCGATTTTCGATTCTCGCTCAGTAATTGATTTTATTTTGCATTGAAATTCGTTATTGATTTGTTCAATTTGGTAGGACCCAGTAGGAATTGAAACGACATTCCAGTCTGGAGTTCCGTCTTCCTTATTTTTATACGCGAATACTAAACTGCTATTTGGTTGTTGGCCACCAAATACTACCGACCTAATATTAAGCCAACTGTGATATACTCGTAGTTTTGCCAGTGCTATCTCCTTCACAGGAATCGGGGTGGGGAAATTTAGACTGAATTTAGGATTGGTTGAAGTTATTGATATCATACTTGTTTTCACTGAAGTTGTGTTCTCCGCTCTCCGTTGAAGTAGTTCTTGCGGCGATGTCATTATTATTATTATCGCGTTCTAATTTCGATATCGCGGAATCATAAATGCGTGTCATCGTTGAAAACTCACTGTCTGATATTATTGTATCATCGAGCGACAAAGAAATCATCGAAGATAATTGCGAGTATGCGGTTGATACAATATGAAATTTAATTACGTAGTCGTGTCGTTTACGTTGGCTACGCGATGATATTTTTTTTTATCCCGGTTAATATACCCGCGATTGCAGCCGCCGCAGAAATACAAATTGGAACTACAACCGGAGCAATCATTGTAACCGATGCGAGTATTATTCCAGCGCCGGTAATTACACTACTCACCGAATACACTGTAACATCTACTGCGGTGATTCTTCTTCGATATTTTTTTATTTTCATCTGATACTCCTCAGTGAGGGTTTTGAGTTTAGTTTGAAATTCTCTAACCTGATCATAACGATATTGTGATGATGCTTTGGTGTTGTGATGTTGTTCTTGATTCAAATTTCCATCGCGGATTTTCAAGAATTCCTCGATGGTAGGGATGGGTTTATTTTTTCTTGTGTTATATTCTATTAGTAATCGATATCTCGTGCCACAACACTCTATGCAGAGTAGATATTTTCCTCTAACTCGTCTACCACAGTTAATACACGGCCTAGGACCGGTCTTAGAGCCTTGTTTTGACATAACTATGTGAGGACCACAGAATTCCCCGAATGAATTCTTCCCACACGGTATTTTAGATCCCTGAGGCAACCAACGGTACTTTTTGACAGCTAGTGATGAACTTGGCATTATATAATATATTATATTTTTTATATTTGATAGATTGAAGAATAATCATTATTCAATTAAATAATAAATTTATTATATAATGGAGGAGGACTATATTGAACTGACATTGAATCAACCCAGCCAAGAAATCATCTCAAAGATATACGATGAGACCCTGGACGAAAATGCGGCTGAAGTTGCCCGCCAAGGATTGCCTTATTTGCGCGAGTATCACCACCAATATGATTCTGCGGTATTTTTCCTCGATAAAAACTTCGCGATTGATTCACTCACGGTAAATAGCCTCCTCGATGAGAAGTATCTATCATGCGGTATTATTATCCAACATCTGAAAAACCATTATGTGTTTGTTGATCACTGTGATTTCTGTGATATATTGTTTCAAGGGGAATCTGCCGTCAATAAGATTATTCCGAAACATCGACTGCGAAATCCTATTATTGATATTGATTCGAAGGTGCCAACGGTGAGTGATATAATCAAATATTTTACCGTTATCGTCGATTCTTCGAGTGATATTTATATTTCAGCGACGACAGGTGGATATCACGTGATGTTGAAAATTATTCCAGTTGATTTTGATACTCACCGCGCGCTGATAAAGAAAGTCGCTGTGGATAATCCAACTTGGAACGTTGATCTACAAGCGGGACTTCACAGTATAAAATTAGACGGGACTAAATCAATGAAGCCGCATTCGAAGTTCAAGATACTGATTTATCCACGTGGGAAGATGACTGCGAGGGATTTATTGTCGTGTCCGTGTTCGATTCAACAAAAGTATTTAAAGGTTCCCGAAGATAATCCAGAGAATATTTCTGGTGATATTCCCGCGGATGATATAAATAAAATATCTATAGCGGTGACCGGAGAATTAGATAATATCATAACAGTGAAAGGTGGAAGCGGAAATATTGTAACGCTGAAACGGCGACCCGGCTCGTTTTGTAACATTTGTCGGCGACGGCATGGATATAATGAAATTCATGATTATATCGAACAAACTTGTATTGATTGTTACGTTGTGTTATATTCTTATTGCTATCTTGTCGGGTGTTTTAGAAATTCGGGTAAATTAACAGTTCCTAGAACCAATTCTACAACTGAAAGTTTTACAACTAACAATGAGGCCGAGTATGATAAATACGTTCAATCATTTAAATATCGCAGCGCTACTTATCCAGAGGAACTACAGTCGAAGATTACTGATTATATCTATACCGAATTACCAGTGCATGAATCAGGTCGGGGTTGTAAAGTGATACTTAACGAAGACTACATGGATGGGTCAGCGTGCGGTATGGGGAAATCAGAATCAGCTTGGAAGTCAATTCGTGAGGATCAATTAGTGTTATATTTATCGTACAGGAAGTCTTTTACGGATATCAACGACTATAAGATCGATCACGACAAGAAATGTATTGATGAAAACTCTGATCGAGAGAATTACCAGAAACTGTTAGAAACACTTGAACGCGGGGATCGCGCTGTTGTATTTGCACACAATAAACAACGATGTGATTTTTTCTGTAGAGAGCATATCAAAACAATTACAACACAGAAATTATCGGGTAAAGTATTATCACGCGGACACTGATCGGGAGGAACGACGAAGAGATTTCTCTGATATCAATGGAGCTTTCAACGACGTTGATGTTGTTATATATAACACAACCATCGAAGCTGGAATTTCAATCGTGAATGAAAAATTCAAACAATTATTCGTGTTCTCTGAACCGATTGGATCAGTAGAAGCGACTAAACAAGCGATTCATCGATTCAGAAATATTAACGAAATTCACTATTCTACGAATCGTAGCGTGACTAGCGTTGAACTACCACTGACTCGCGATGATATCATCGATGTGATAAAATCACGCGAAAGAAATCTGTCGAGCGATGAGTTATTATTTCGGGCTCCTAACTTTAATGATATTAATACCAGCTACGGATACGCATTTATCAGCAACACCATCGATGAGAACAATTCGAGATGCTATTTCACACAGCGGCTTATCGCGTTAATGAAGCAATCCGGATATGAAATTATACAGACGCTACCGGCCGATTATGAAACCTGGCTAGCAAATAAAACAAAAATAACAAAAATATCAGACGCGGAAATAAATAATAGCGTCGCCGTAGATGAGTTTCTGAAAAGTTCTATCGGTGAAAGAATAACTAGCTCGGGCGTAATAAATAGCAACACCGGATACTATTAATACAACCCTGATGAGAAGATGGATCCGTATCAGAAAAAATTAGCACATCTCAATAATGTATTCCAGACTGATGTTAGTAAACTCGATAATGACACGGTATAACAACTCGATAAGAATGTATCGCGGCTACAACGAGCGCAACAACTAATCGTTGACAAACACAATAACGGAAAGGCGGTCGCGACTCAGACTTTCAGATCTGATATAATATCACCCCGGGAACAGATATAAATCGTCAAAGATGTACTTGACGTATTAAAACTTCCTGATGTTGTCGCGGACGATTTAAGTAAACTGACTCGGACGATGAATCGATGTGAATTAATCAGGAATATTGATGTGATGCTACATGATAAACCCCAACTTGACTAACATCAACACGCACTAAAACACTTCAGTGAATTATTTCCGGATTTTCAGCGGAATAAAATAAATAATGGATTAACATCTAAAAAAATATTATCGAGAAAATCAAATTGATTTACAAAGGATTCGGCGCTGAGTTAAAATCGGATAACAAAAGGCATGCTGAGAGAAATAATTATACGTTATATTATCCAAAATGGCCCAGATCAGACTTTCTCGAGAACATATCTTGGGTCATTACAACAATAACCGGTAATGGATTCTACGGTGGGAATGATATAACTGCGATTGATGATCACACTACAATGTTAAAATTTCATGTATGGAGC
Organism: Unio delphinus; assembly: GCA_029339505.1. Taxonomy (NCBI): domain Eukaryota; kingdom Metazoa; phylum Mollusca; class Bivalvia; order Unionida; family Unionidae; genus Unio; species Unio delphinus. Next base: position 11,981,830 of record JAQISU010000155.1, read on the forward strand.
GTTAATAGATGGTTCTCTAGATACGACAACTCAGAATGATTCATAGATAGCTGTACCAAATATGGAGGAAGTACGAAAATTATATATTTATAGAAAAATTCGTACTTACTCCACACATCCGCGATGAGATGTAAAAAAAAAATGTATAAACGAAAATATTTTTATCGTGTGTGGTTAATGATCACACTATCGCGCTGAGATTCCTCATGGAAGCGTTAATAGATGGTTCTTCAGATATGATGCCTCTGAATAATAATCCGAGATCGCCATCTAAGGATGGGGAAAGTGCCAGAAACACCAATAAATAATATAATTATTGAAATCTCCCATACTTCCTCTATCATGAAAAGAAGCCTTAGAATGACAAAAACACATCTGTATCATTCGTATATTTCTCCTCTGGCAACAACAATAAATAAATAAATAAACAATAAATGTATTTATTACGCGATAAATAATTAATTTTCAACAGAAAATAAAAATAATTAATTTTCAACAGAAAATAAAAATAATTAATTTATACCAGAGAGATAAATTAATTTTTATAATCATTTTTTGTCGAACATATATATATTCGTGCTGTTTTGGTCGGGACGAATTACATTGGTAAGAACCTAAGCAATTGTTAAAGTACTTTAGTCGTCCCGAGCATATACATCACTAACCACCGCAAGACAACCCAAACCTCACCAAGAACTCCTTAAACTTCGCACAATACCTGCTTTTGATTTCAGCAATTGAAAGAAAAACAACTGCGAATATTTTGCGATTTTTTTGTGTAACAGGAAAAAGTAGTGAGGCCAGTAGTTTCCAAGGGAAATAACTCCCGTCTTAACGATGAGAGTTTCGCGTACAGTAACGTAAATATTTATCAATATTTATCAATACATAGGAATACCACAAATAAGTCGTTAAATAAGTCAAACATTCTGGCACATTTATTGTATATAAAATTATTCGTTTATCCTATAAACAATTTAAAAACTCATCTTTTCTTTCTCTATTGACAATTATTAGCATAGAGCAGAAACAATTACATTATTCATTTGTTAGTAGTGTTTAACGATTATTGGTCAACTCATTGACAGTCATTTCTCGCTGATCAGGTTTTCTTGCAGTTCTTCTAGCCTTATCAATTAGGGTATATTTTCCATCTTGTGATTTTGTTATTTGATTTCTCCGTACCTTTAATATCCTTGAGGAATTTAGCTAACATCTCTGTATTATGCTTTTCGAATTTGCACCTCCAGACACTCTCGTGTATATGATTTTTTTTTTCGTTAACTGATAATTCCCGCCGTCATGAAAAGCGCTTCTATAATCCATGAAATGGAAGCTGTGTCACGCTAAAAGGCTTTTTGTTTTAGATCTTGCGCGTGTTTTAGTTTCCAGGCAACAGAGAGTTTAATAATGTTATTGATGGCCTTTGCGTTGTTATTTGTCCAATTCACGCTTTCCGTTTATGTAGTCCTTGTTTCAAGTTATTTATAAAGTATAGTGCAAATGTCGGACCTGTTCGTTAATGACTGTTTTTATATGTTCTGATCAGCTTTCAAAATCGTTTGTAATAATTGTGTCAGTGATGCCACCGGTACCAAATATTTTCAGCCATTATTATATCACGTTCACCCTTTTCCACCCCAATTTTATTTTGAAGTTAGTGACTGACTTACATTATCCTTCAGATGTTTAGTCCAAAGATAGCGTGTGGCTGAGGGGAATACATGTTATATTGTCTTTGTTATGCCCTTCTCATCATTACTTACAAATTCCATTTTTGTCCGACACTCGTTCTTCCACGGACTCGATATCTCCATCTAGCTCTGTAGCAGTGTGTTCCAGAAGAAAAAAAACTTGTAAGTTCTGTAAGAAGCATCTCTGACAGGCTCAATAAAATCGGACGTTCGTTTGTACTGTTTCGGACAACTCTTTGATATTTGTATACCAATGTGAATACGTAACAGTTTCCATGATTAAATATTCTGTATATACCTATTGGTTGCTTATTACCATACGTCAGAACGTTTTGTAGGTCAGTAATTTGGTCTGGTGTATATCAATTGATGGATGGTACCTGTTCTTTGTTGTACATTATTTGTTGCACAAAATTATGTTCATTTAGCATTCAAAGGACTTCTAACACATCGTCGGAGACATGGGCGTGGTTACATCGTTTGTTTGCGGACTTCATCTTTTCATTGTACTTTATTCTGCTTATTACTCTAGTGTCACAAGCATCAGTCAGTCATCTTTATTCAATTCACAATATATGTGTCTCTGTATCTGTTCCTTCACACTTTCCTTTATTTCGACAAGGGACTACTGCCATAAAGCCAGTGGTGATTCCGAAAAGAACGTAAGACCATCGACATGATATTTGCTGCAAGGCAGCTACAAGAGAAATATCTGGAGCAAAATACCGACCTTTTCTCCATTGACAAAGTCATTTGATACTGTCAACAGAGAGGGCTTGTGGAACGTAATTGCCAAGAACGGATGCACAAGAAAATATATCCAGGACATCTGAGCCATTCCCAGCTACTAATGGCATCAAGCAGGGTTGTGTTCTGACACTGACACTATTCAGTCTATTGTTCTCCGCCAATGCTGACTAATGCTTTCAGAGACGGGGAGGTTGGATTTGGTATCAAGTACCGTACATATTGAAAACTATTCAATCCCAGGAGGCTTCACGCGAAAACCAAGGTCATGACAGACAACAACAGGCATTTCGTATTTGCTGATGAGCGCTCTCTCAATGCTGGTTCAGAAGCCGACACAGAATACAGCATTGACAAGTTATACAGATCCTGCACAAGCTTCTGTCTCACCATCCGTACCAAGGAGACTTAAGTCCTGCATCGGCCGGCACCTGCAAAGACCTATATTGAGCCCAACATCACTGTCAACGGCCAAAACCTCAGTGTAGTGAACCGCGTCAACATCCTTGGCAGCACACTGTCACAGAGCGTCACTATTGACGACAAGATGAACCTTCACATTACCAGAGCCAGCGCAGATAGTATGCCAACGTCTGGAATAGAAGATGCATCAGCATCCAGACCAAACTAAAGGTCTACAGGGCAGTTGTGCTCCATACACTCCTTTACGCATGCAAAATGTGGACGATGTACCAACGCCATGCCAGGAAGTTGAACCACCTTCACACCACAAGTCTCAGGAAAATTCTTCTCAACATCAAGTGTCAGGAAAATATTCCAGACACTGAGGTACTCGCCCAAGCAGATCTCCCTAGCATCCACACCATCCTGATGCAGTGACATATAAGCTGGGCGGGAGATGTTGTACGCGTGCAAGACCACCGACTGCCTAAGAGACTCTTCTACGGCGAGCTATAGCAAGGACAGAGATCCCACGGAGGTCAAAAGAAACGCTTCAAAGACAATCTTTAAGCTGCTTTGAAAGTATCCAACATAAACCTTGAAACCTGGAAGCAAACAGCAAGCGATCGAGTAACTTGGAGTTCCTCTGTGCACAACGGCTCCAAGTTGTGCGAAAATAACAGGACAACAGCTGAATAAGGTGAAGAAGCAAGCCTGCGTACACACAAACCAAAACCAGCACCTCAAACCCTCGGATGACTTGAGAGTTCCTCGTTGAATCCACGAACGAACAACAGTATTATGAGCACCAGTCAATTTGTCATTTTTCTTCAATTCACAGTATGTCTGTCGGTATCTGTTCCTTCATCCTTTCCTTTATTTTGTCAATAGTCCTTGGACCAGTTCTTGCGAAATGTTGTTCTCCTTGCCTATTACAGCCTGATACTACTAGTGGTTGATGATTGCCTCGGTATTCATAAAGAGCGTTCTTTTTGAGAAAATAAGACACTCATTTCTTAAAATCAGTGTCACTTTTAAGTGTAGCATAATATTAACTCTAAATTGTCGTCATCGGGTTGATTATACAGTTCTTCCCAGTTATTTAGCTCATTACGCCATGTTTGATGCAGTATTTGTTATCCGTAGCTTCTACATTTCAGTGACAAAAGTTGATTTGTCGGTAGCACATTTTGAAAACTCCTAAATCCCTCAGTCGTCGAAATATTCACATTCCCCCATCCCACCCCCGCCTTTATCCTGTCAATGTTCCTGCTCTTCTTAACCAATTAGAAGCAGTTGTAATTTGTCACCTGCAGGCACATTTGTATGTACTTGTTGGGTTTTAAATATCAAATGTTAACTTCATCAGATTAATGCCATTTGCCTGAAGGTAATGGTCGAAAACTGGCGGAACGAGGTGAAAGGTTTTCGTACGTATTATTACCTAAAACAACATGTGTATCGCTTCCATTTTCTACAATTACGTAAACGGCAAAATTCTCAACGTAATGAACCGCTTCACTTACCTTGGTAGCACACTGTCACAGAGCGTCACTATTGACGACGACCTGAACCTTCGCATTGACAGAGCCGGCGCAAATTGTGGTAGACTGTATGCCAAAATCTGGAATAGAAGATGCATCACTATCCAGACCAAACGAAATTATATAGGGCAGTTGTGCTCTCCACACTACTTTACGCATGCGAAACGTGGACTGTATATCAATGCCACGCCAGGAAGCTGTACTATTAACATCAAGCAGCAGTACAAGATTCCAGACACTGAGGTACTCGTCCAGGCAGGTCTCCCCAGCATCCACGCCATCCTGATGCAATCCTAAACACGTGAGACGAGACATGTTGTACGCATGCCAGACCACCAGCTGTCTAAGAGACTCTTCTGCAGCAAGCTACTGCAAGGACAGCGATCCACGGAGGTCAGAAAAAACGCTTCAAATATAATCTGAAAGCTGCAATGAAAGCGTTCAAAGAGGGAGCAAACAGCAAGCGATCGAGTCACTTGGCGCTCATTCATGCACAAAGGCTCCAAGTTATGCGAATCTAGCAGTACAGCAGCTGCAGAACTGAAGAGACAAGCCACAAAAACACATCAACTCTCCTGGAGATGTCCCACTCATCCCTTGTCTCTTATGGAAATGAACATTCCTTGCAAGGATTGGCCTTATCAGCCACCAGCACACGCATAAAACATAAAACAAAATCAATCCTTCCGACCATCGGATGACTCGATTGGTCCCCATTGACTCGACGGACAAACACAATACTGTTGAAAGAGCCATAGCTGTCCATATCGAGGAATATTCGCCGTTTTTGCAGCACGACCTGAAAGTGAAGTATGAAATCGACGTGTATGTATAGGAATTGAGTGACATTTATATGGACGTTCTTAGCCGAAGTTCCGTCAAAGAATTTTCACCACAAGTAAGCGCAATCGGCAGCATTAAACAAACAATTGACAATTCCTGCGGTCAATAATGGGAAGCCGATCGAGCCTAAGTTGCCATGTTTCCATGATGTTGTGTGCATTCCTGTCAATTTCCACAAACACAGGCTGGATTAACGATTGACCGTATAAACTGGGGAGATTTATCCTGATCGACTCACTTTTTGCAGCATACTGAAGATTCTTTAAGCTGCGAAGCAATGTCCACTACATAAAAGAGAAACAGATAAGACATATCAGCATAAATGTGAAAATACTGCATTGGTCAATAATTGCTGTACCTGATTTATCAATAGACTATAGTCACTATATGCGAATGCTAACTGAATAGGACCATAGCTGATTTTACCCAAATTATTTACATTTGTTTGAAAATAATATATTTTTCATTATTTTTCAGGTGCTTTGAGCGTGTCTGATGAGCATTTAACGATACGAAACACCAATTTTACGTATAATAATGGTGATTATAATAATGGTGTTGCTATTGTTCGACTCGATCGTCTTAAAATATATATCAAAATAGAGCCAACACGAATAAGTTTAATACAATTTAAGAATACATTTTATTTTCCTAAAATACGTATAAAAATATAAAAACTTGTTATATGGTACATGAATTTATATAATCCTAGATGTTCTATCAATTTGAACAGTTTCATAAATAACTTGATACAATTTGTAAATAAAATGCGAAGAAAGCACGGTTTGCTAGATAAAGAAATAATCTATAACTGTGCAGTATTTAGAGGTGTGCACATTGATCTCTGACCCAGAAAAGAAAGTATTAGACAATATTCTGTTTAATCCATTGTGAAAGAATCAGTGCACGTCTAGACATTGGCGAGAGAAGATCGTAGGAAGTTGGAGACACTAGACTGAGTTCAGAGTACGCAAACTTGTGTGCTCGTTATAAGGACTGGATGTTAGCTCTAGTAACTTAGGAAGAGATTGGAACAAAGGTTTCTGAGGTAAAATATCTGCCTCACTACCCAACTGGTATAATTTATACGTTGTTATGTGAATTTAATTCAGTTGAAATTTAAGCTTCTATGTATTGCTGAATTATCAACATGTAATGCAGTCGATAGCAAATTAGTAATATTCAAGATTAATGTATATGGTTGTTTGGATAAACTGGAAGTGGATGGCGTAATCTACGATGTTGAATCGTGGTAGAGAACTGAATCTAATAATGAGTAGGTAGTCCCTGTACTTGTTTGTAATTGAAGATATAGTTGTGGACAGTGGCGTCGCTAAGGGGGTGCAGACCGCCCCGGGTAACACCATCTCAGAGGGGTGACACCAAAATGAAAAATTGCAAATTTTACGGAATACATAGCTCGGTCTAGTCGGATTTCATAAGCGGATAACCAATCACAGTGGCGACGCTAGGGGGTGCGGACCTCACCAGGTGACACCATCAGACGGGGTGGCGCCAAAATGACTGTCTATAACGTTTTTGTATGGTCTGTTACAGAAGGAGGTCCATGGGGGTGACACCATGAGTTACCGCACCGGGTGACATCAACACTAGTGACGCCACTGGTTGTGGATTGTGCCGAGTTAGGCTTGTTGGCCTTGTGCAGGTGTAATTAGGCATTTATACTTGTATGTGTCTTCTGTAATTGTAAGGTAGTTAATGCGTAGGAATATTATTGATGTTGATAGTTACTATACTGAGAATTAGGGATATGTACGTATGTATCCGAAGTAGTGATATTATTGTCATTGGTATAGTCTTTATTATATAACACACTTGTGTGAAATATTTAGAGGTGAACGTACAAGGTGATCTAATGATTTAATGGTCATTATGCTGATGAAAAATATGGGAGAGTGTATTAATTCTACTGTGTTCGAATAATTTTACGACCCTTCTGATCCACAGGAAGCTTTCCGGGTTTGAATGGACGCCACCACACGTAATATAGAGAAGACGTGGAGGCTGTTGTGCGAGGAAGGAGACCGAAAGAATGGAAACGAGGGTACCGGAAGTACCGAAGGAGAGAAGAGAAATACATACAAGGTGGAAGTTACAGATGAGTAACATAGAAGGGACATATGAATGAAACACTCTCACTTTTAATTTCGCGGGATGAAATAATTTGCAGTTTGGATAGATTTTGTATTGACTGAAAGCAATTGCATTGAAATATTGTCCTGTACTTGTGGAATACCGTGACATAGTATATCAAATTATTAAACCTTTCACCTTATTCATTTTATATTTTAACACCTAGACCATCGGCTTTACTGACTGGGGGCTTGGAGCTATTTAACTTTTATATTGTCTGTCCTTCTCCGGAGTTAGTAATAATTCCGCAGGGGTCACATTAATTAAGAAAGTGCTTAGTTTGCTTAATGGGGAATCCAGTACGGTCTGTTTGCCTTCTTGGCATTTATCAGAACACGAATAAACAACAGAGCCCCCACAGCACTGGACCGACCACTGAAGCTATGGTATCGATGTATTTATATCCCAGTATACAAAATCCATTCTGAAGCTACTATATAACACTGTATCTTTTACAAATTGTACGAGGACTTATGGCAATTCTAGACCAAACATAACTACAGAATGCTTACATTTCTTGACCACCCTTTACTCAGTCTTCCAACAGACTCTGTCCAGGTCAACTTGATAATCTTAGTGTTGTACGTGTTTAGACAGTTCTCTCGTGCAGTATCTCTAAAGAACCAGTCACATGGTCTGATAGGGGAATCTTGTTTTAACCATATGCTTCCTGGTGTAATACAAACTGCGAAAATATGAATTGCAATTCGTATGAACATTTTGGCAACTGATTCTCAATATTATATCAATAAACATCTAGAACTTGAAAACTTGATATATTCCGCAGAACCGTATATTTGTGAAACAAATGACACTTGCTCGAACCCGGAAATTCATTGTGAGATTTTCAGACCATAATTAGATAATGATGTTTTCAGAAGACATGATAAAGACCAAAATAAGGAAGGGGAATTAACGTCGAAGTCAGGTAAGCGATATTTACTGTTAAAGTGCGTGATCTTATACTAATTGTGAAAATACGTTGATCAAAATTTAAACCAAAGACAGGACACTATTAGTGGTAGTGCGCACTACAATATACCTGAGTAAGATAATTAAACTTACCAAACTGAAGAGATCACTAGATCCAACCTCCAAAATGAATCTCAATACCTCTTTAGTGGCATATTTTAGCCTACGTAGTCTTGATTAAGTCACCATAAGTCCTAAGTGAGACTGGAAATTACCAGCTTCCTATCAGGTTTGTATTGAAACTTCTGATGATTTTAGCCTTGAATAAATTATTATAGTTCCCACATAAAGTCAAGCACTAGACGACAACTTGACTAAAAACACTTTTGCCCATTACAAACATGTATCATAATTGAACTGTTATGGAATTATGTATAAATGTTGGCTTAGATCAAATCTTTTTGAAGACAACAGAAGTAAAATTGGCTTAGGAAGTAAGAAAACTCTGATGGTAAACATGAATATCCATTATATTTCTTTCCTATAGTATTAACCTCATATTGACAATAAGATTGCTTGTAGACCATACGATTATGTGTTTACAATAACTAAACAGAAACAAAATCAATTATAAGCTCTTCAAAATGACAGAACTGAAAAACTGAATGTGAAATTGGTATATGGAATTCCAAAATTCCTAATGCAATGTCTTATAGACTGCCAGATCTCGCATACCTGTTTCAAAACTACTTATTTTATGGCATTAAATTTGACACTGTAACCACTGCAATATACCTGCATGTGTTCAACTCACAAAACCTTGCCTGCAACACACACGTATTCTATTTAATCAAACAGTGTCGCAAACGTCAGGAATCCTAAAGTGAAACATTAAAATTCATCTCGAAAACCAAAATGATATTGCTTGGAAAATTGTGATACGACCATAGATACTCTACAATATGATCACCTTGCATGGAACACATTGTCAACTTAAATCCGCCCATAAACGTCAGGCCAGATAAATTTAACAAAGAAAATGGTAGAAAGAATACTTTCTTACGCGTTTTTTAACATGGTACAATCGCTAACTTAGAGACGACTTGATCAATAAAGAATGGATAGAATACACCTCATATAAAAAAACAACAAATCATTAATGTCTTTTGTAACTATTCTCATAGGAAACTAACTTTGCTACAAAGGCAATCCAATAATTACCATAACATTGGCAATATACTCCAACAGATTATAAATACTCCTGCTTCCCAAAACAGTATCTGTAACTCTGTACCTGCACACAGAAAGTGAATTAGCTACACCTGGCAGTTTGCCATGTCTATTAAACCTTATTACTTATTTAATTCATATTTCATCCATAATTTTTTTTCTTCTCACTATATACACCATTATATCGCTTCTATTATCTATGATAAATACCTTTTTGTTTCATCGAACACTTATCAAAACCTTTTCCCACTATTATGATTGCCCCAGATGTGCGGGACAAGAGCTTCAGTTATGGGTTTTGCAGTATTGACAATAGACGCATTTTGACACTTAAATCTGGGTGTAGTCGCTGCACGGGTTATTCATTCGCCATCTGGACATTGAGTGTACAGTCTTTGTCATAGTTATATGTAATATATGTGACTTTAATAGTGGATCTACTTACTGGAGCCAGTTCAGTGTCATGGGAATGGTTCTCTGTTTTGAGCCCTCATCTTTCAACTACCCCATAGTGTCACAGTCAACAAATTATTGTGAGATAAATAACAACACACATTGTGCTCGTGCATATCCCATATGGTCAGAAACAGCAAATTATTCAAGATACCTGGAATCGGTCATCTTGTGCTAATTTATTAGATGTCACATACAATATAAATGAGTTTTATTTACTGGATAATCTTTCAATTCTGTTTTTCTTGACAAGTAATATGGATGTACAGTACTACTGCCACATACCTTATTTGTTTTGACTCGTGTTTATTGTAATGCAATTCATATATGTGAGTTCCATGATGAAAATAAAGTAGAATCGCGTACTCGACAACAGTAAGAAACAAAACGCACAATATATAATTTGTATGATCTCAAAAGGTGATGGTAGAGCATTTATAATATTGATTCTCTTCGTTTATACATATTCCGATGAACTGATGATTCAATCAGCTTGTATTCTATTTATAAAAACATTGGGGTTTCTTTTTCCAGTTACTGCGAAGTCAACCACATTTACTCAAAATCCTTTGCTAACTACGGTACCATTGAAAATCACTTTTACCTTTGATCTCAGGGTGAACCAGTTAGATGCGTGTGGTAATGATTGTTATGGTAACGGTAGATAAGGGTAAACAAAGTGGGCCAAATGCAAAGGTGCTTTAGACAGCGATGTAGAGAAAATAAAGATGCTCAATGAGTTAAAGGAAATGGAGGAAAAAAAGACGAAAGCCAAGAAGGAGCAAGACAAAAAGAAAACTTGTGGAAACAGAGGAAGCGAAAGCCAACTAGAAAGTCAAAAGGTCAAGAATGATTCTGCTTTGAGCTAATTGAATACAATATTAAATTTAAACGACCTAAAAGTTGAAATCTTAACTGAGTAAGGAACACTGATTGAATTAGGTTTAGAGTCTGATTCTTAATCTGCATCATTATCCACCTTCATGGAAAAGGATTTTTTTATGATGCAAAAGTCATGAGCGATGAGAAAAATAAAAGTTCAAAATAGTTTAACATTAAATCATAAAATTTAATATGAATCAAACTTTAGACATAGCCATCTATGTACGAAAAAGAACCATTCCAAGCTGACAATATTCAGTACCATAGCAAACTCAAAAGATTATGTGAAAATTATACAAACAATTTAATTGCGCAAGTGAATCGAAAAACTGTTGAAAATTTGGACATAAAAACTTGTATTGTTGCGGAATTTGTGCTAGTATCAGATTCAGATCCCATTATTTCCACAGTAGAAAGAATAGGCAGAATAACAAATGAAAATATAACAGTTTAATATTTAGTTTGCGCTAAGTCCCAACACTTGCCAATATTGTTCTGAAACGCAACATAAAGAACAAACCCAGTAGAAGCTTTTATAAATAAAAAATTAAGGAGTGTACAACCATCTTGAATCTTCGGAAGGAATATTGTTTTTCTCTGTGTACCACCGCAGGAAACTAGCTTCAGTGAGAAAATAAGCCATAATTAGGTGTATTTAATAAAACAAGATAAAACATACCCGATAGTACTCTTTCTAACCAAACTCATGAGACTTACAAAAGTCATTAGGCTTCTGCAGGGCCGCCGCTTCCGCTAGGCGAACTAGGCAATCACATAGGGCGCTGGGCTAAGGGTTTATTTCATGATGGGCGGGTGGGGGAGGGCGTGAGTGGAAGGGGGCCCCAGATATATGATCTTGCCTAGGGCGCAATATCAATTGGTCCAGGTGTATTTAATACGTGAATAAAGGCAAATGTCGATTGGTCAAGGAGTATTTACGAAGTGGATAAATGCAAATATCGAATGGTTCAGGTGTATCTACGATGTTAATAACGGCAAATGCATATTGGTCCAGGTGTATATACGATGTGAATAAAGGCTTATGCAAATTAGTCCAGATGTATTTACGACTTGAATAAAGGCAAATGCCAATTGGTCCAGGTGTATTTACGACTTGAATAAAGGCAAATGCCGATTGATCCAGGTGTATTTACGACGTGAATAAAGGCATATGCCAATGGGTCCAGGTATATTTACGAATTGAACAAAAGGCAAATGCCGATTTGTCCAGTTGTATTTACGACTTGAATAAAGGCAAATGCCGATTGGACCAGGTGTATTTACGACGTGAATAAAGGCATATGCCGATTGGTCCAGTTGTATTTACGACTTGAATAAAGGCAAATGCCGATTGGTCCAGGTGTATTTACGACGTGAATAAAGGCATATGCCAATTGGTCCAGGTATATTTACGACTTGAACAAAAGGCAAATGCCGATTGGTCCAGTTGTATTTACGACTTGAATAAAGGCAAATGCCGATTGGTTCAGGTGTATTTACGACGTGAATAAAGGCATATGCCGATTGGTCCAGGTATATTTACGACTTGAACAAAAGGTAAATGCCGATTGGTCCAGTTGTATTTACGAAATGAATAAAGGCAAATACCAATTGGTCCAGGTGTATTTACAACGTAAATAAAGGCAAATACCGATTGGTCCAGGTATATTTACGACTTAAATAAAGGCAAATACAAATTGGTCCAGGCGCATTCTACTCTTTTGAATACTTTTGAAAAGAATCATAATTACTTTGACACTGTTCAATCAATGGGATTACGATGCACAACATACATGTATGAAAAATTACCAATGTATTTATTATGTTTAAAATTTAGATACGCATATTGAATTAAATTATTTATTTACACAATTTAGTAGGCAAACAATATATCATCCATACTCGCTTATAAGACGAGTCAAACTGATGACAACAAAGATTCTGATCTGACGTACCATAAAGCACCTGCACATTAGGGTCTATGTTGTTGTTCTACTGATTACTTGTAATAAACTGCACAAACCCAGATCTGCTGGCGCATTATGCGACGGCCAATCTGCGTCTGTGCAGTCATCAGATGGACTCGACTTAAGATGGTATACAGATTCTGCTTGTTCACGCTTAGATAAATTGTTGACCAATGCGACATCGAGAAGTCTATAAACAAAGCATGAACATCAAAGAAATTTTTATTTTTGGTAGGATTACATGGTAGTGGTATTGTTTATCCCAGTTACATTGCCATTTAAAATAGCAAAGTAATGATTCCAAAAAATATCAGAGATTGGAAGAATTGTTTGTTATGTAGATAAATAGCTTCCTTAAAAGGAAACACATTCGTCGGAATTCTAAATAAGGTTTTGTTTATGCTAGACCCTGAAGAATTTTCGTATGTAAGCTTCTGACATGGTTCACAGTTGTCAATACTTTTAATCAGCATCTATCATGATATGACTAAACAAAAACACATTAAATTACAAAACATAACAACTGCTGAAAATATTTAAGGTTGGAAACATTATTAGGAATTTACGTTTGTTCTTGCAGTCTAAAAAGTGAGTTTTAAGAGCACTCTTGAAACGGATCACTGTATCTTTGTGTCTAATTTCAATGGGTAATTCGATCCACGTTGCTTAGCCCTGGTATGCGAAAGAACGTTGTCCATATGACTTCGTTTTCACAGTTGGAATAATGAGTATACGGTTGTCAGAAGATGTGCGAAGTATCTTGCTGGTGTATACACATGGGTGAGACCAAACAAGTATGTTGGACTGGAGTCCGTCAGTGAAACGTAGCACATAGAACTTTGTGTTTGATTCTGAATCGAATAGATATATTGTGGTACTCTAAGATGATTCGATAAGCTGTGTTGTGAACTTTTTGAAGTTTCTAGAGTACATATTGAGACGAACCTGACATAATTGAGGTACAATAGTAAAGTCTTGAAAGTACTAATGAATACACGAGTGTTTTAGTGGCATCAACTGAAAGATATTTGCGAATGGAACTGATGCGTCTCAGCTCATGATATGCAGTCTTGGACATGTTCACGACATGTTGGTGCAGTGTGAGAGTACTGTTAAGATGAACACCTATGTTTAGTACTGACTGTGTGAATTTAATGTCGGTGTTGCTGATATTTATTGTAAGAGGTAAAGGTTGTCAATGAGAACGTCTTTGTGTTGTGATCAAAATGGCTTCAGTTTTATCACTATTCATCTGCAGCTTGGTACATATTATCCATGATTTTATATCTGAAATGCACCTCTTTAAGCCTTGGATGGTAGCATGGCTAGACTTTATATTTGGGTGTGATCTGCGTGCAATTAGCGTGACACTGGATGATAATCTATAACGCCTGAGAGCGGCTGAATGTACAAAATTAAAAGAACAGCTCCAAGAACACACCCTTGTAGAACACCACAAGATACTATATGTGTCCTGTTGGCTAAGTAGGCCTTGAACTATAGTAAGGCTGTATTGTGAACGTCAAATACATGCTGGAGACAGTGAAGTAATATAGCATGGTCTATTGTGTCAAACGCTGCAGAAAAATCAATAAGGGTGAGGACTGTAATCTTTCCGCTATCCAAACCAGAGAGAATGTCATTAACTACTTTCAGACGAGTAGTTTCAGTACTGTGTCAAGGGCAAGATGCAGACTGTACATTGCTAAAAAGACTGTTTGAATTCAGATGAGATACAAGGTGGATTAGAAACAACGTTTTCAAAGTTTTTATAAATATATAAACGGGAGATTAGAAACTGGACGGTAATTCTTTAAATCATTATGGTCGAGTGTTGGTTTCTTCAGCAGAGGCTTTACAATGGCAGTTTTGAAAAATATCGGGAATTCACTTGATGAGCAGAGAGGTATTAAAACATCAGTTAGATCAGGCAATATTGAATCTAAGCACTCAAGCAGCAGTGATGTTGGAATGGGATCAAGTTGACATGACTTTGGTGAACTCTTTCTCACATTTGTCCGTACTCCAACCATAGAGACGGGTTCAAATACTGCTAACGGTTGTCGCTGAAATTCTGTATCGCAATTGTATGGTGACGACGAGTTAATTGAACTTATAGTGTCAAGATTATCTCTAATGGTTTCTACCTAGTCACGGAAGAAATCTACAAACAGGTCAAGAAGGTCTACGGGAGAGAAGGTAGTTGGAAGTGCTCATTGACATTAGTTTGTTAGTAATCTCAATGAGCTCTTTGCAAATGAAACTCTCTGTGATCTTAGTACTATAGTTTGATAACTGGGCTAAATAGACTATGTTCGTGACGTTCTTCTTAGCAGCTTCATAGATTTGTTTATGAGTAGAGAGTGGTGGAAAGCCAAAGCCTCTCCGCTTTATGGCGGTCTCTTTTAGTAGTGCGAAATTGGTCCCTAACACTGCTATACCACGGAGAACTCCTTTGAATTGATACTCTGCACTTGATTGATGGGGTATGTTTTTCATGCAATGAACGTAGGCAGTTATCGAATTGTTCTGCTTTAGGAGTTAATCAAGTCGTTAGGTTTGCTTGGATGTCATGCATTAGTTTGACTCTATTCATCATACGGAGGTTTCTCTTAGTAGCAAACAAAAGTGAATCGTTAGGGAATAATACATATATGATGGCATATAATGCAGAGGTGATCGGATGCAAATTCGTGGGATACATGGGTGAACCGTATAATATTAACATCAGGTCTATGAATAATTCAGTCTAAAATGTAACCATGTTTATGGGGGGGGGGGTTAACTGACTGTTTAAGGTTGAAAGCATGAATGGAATCTAGTAGTTTTTTGTGTGTGTGAGTTTCTAGGACAGTCAAATTGAAAGTTGAAAGCTCCAAGAATAATATATATATATATATATATATATATATATATATATATATATATATATATATATATATATATATATATATATATATATATATATATATATATATATATGTTAGGATTGAATTTTTAGTAAAATTAATAAGATTGATATTTTCTTTGAATTGTATTAAAGTAATGTTTTATTTATTTATATTTAAGTAGTTTCTAAAATATATTAAAGGTAATTTCACTTGTTTTTGAAGCACAACTATATAGAATAGAAATGGTTGCAGAGCAAGTGAAAAAAAGGCAATGTATATAGCCATACTGCATAAGACTGATAAAAATAACTAAAAGCTTACGAATGTACATAATTGTGTGGAAATAGGTTATAAAGCAAAAATCAGTCAGGCCCTTAAGTCTTATCAGTAAAACATAGAACAAACTTCCGTACTGACGTAAATACAAAATGGTTCTTATCTAATGATGGACAGTCGTCGCTACAAAATGGTTCTTATCTAAAGATGGACAGACAATGCTGCTGGTTTAAGATATTAAACATGTTGCTGGTTTAGAAAATTTAAGGAATTATCATATTTGGATCTAACTAGTGCCAAACGAATATAGATAAACTACAAATCTGAGTTGTACCTTATGTCAGATGACGTCAAATTAAGCCGGTTTTGACCAGGAGAAACTGATTTTTACCTGATGAGAACGAACATATTTTTCCAACGGTACGCTAACCTGACACAGGATGCATATAAATAGACCACGCATTGAAGGGTCAGGTCAGTTCTGTACCGACAAAGAAAATAGATGTTTGTCTTCTCATTGCAGATAAAATAATTGTATATGTCGTAACTTCTTTAGAAATAAGTACTTTTAATGTTGAGATTTTAATAGTAACATTGTTATCTTAGCAGCATTGTTCACTTAATACTTTTATTTATAATATACTGTAACAGAATGTTTAAATGTTCTAAAGAATTATTACTTAATTATATTTATGTAATTTTTATTGTAAGGTTGAGATTGCTACCAACTTCATGTTTCGATTTAATGATTGAAATAAAGTATTCCTTAAGTAAGAAAGAATAGTATCTAGCAATATATTCTAAATAAATATTCTATTTTAAAATTAGTAAAATTCATTTCTTTAAATTAATTGTTACACTAATTATGGTCATTACATTTTTATATCTTGGCTATCTTGAAATTGATTGAGAATTAACTATTTGTATAATATTCTAAAATGCAAAAGTTATACGAATAAATGAAGTTGATAGCTTGAAAAGGGAAAATATAATATGTATTGCATGAATTTTTATTATAAAGTTTTTAGATGTGTTTCTAGAATGTAGTCAATATATGTGTGTTGTTTAATTAAATAAAAGTCAATTCCTATCGACGAGGAAATAGATCTTCGCCTTATCATTTCAGCTTCGATTCCGTACCTGTCCCCAAAACATTTCCATTATCGGGTGAAATTTTTTTTATCTCGGAACTCATTTTTCTCTTCTTCCTATCTTCCTGAGTTGACATTCCAACAAAAGTTCTCATAAAAGTTGGAGAAGACAACATCATGAATACAGGTGTTACACGTATAACTATGATCCACGAGAGAGACTCGCACAAACATCTTTGCTATCATGAGACATCACGCCGTCCGCTACACTACGTGAACTCAGGAATGACAGAACAACTCTTCTGTGATTTTCGTATTTTTTCGCCCACACGAAGGGTCAGTTCTAAGACGTCAGCACCAATACCATCACACCATGGGAATAAACGAACAAGTACAGCATACCATGCATTACATCGCCGATGAGTATTCTTCCCACAGTATCGTTTGAAACATCCTATATGTCGAATGTATATATACTTAGTCCAGTACCGATATCAAGCTACCGCAATCCAGACTGAAATACATCTATGCCATAGACCGTGATTTCCATTGACCTAACAGCAACATCTCCGCCAGACCCAGAGTCAACGACAGCCGCATTGACAGTGACTTGAACTTTTTACAATTTGAACTCTTTCATTATTACAGACAATACGTGCATTGCTTACTATTTCTTTCATATACAATTCATTCATAGGAATAATATTTCTGGACTGTGGTAATTCACACACAGGTATGTTTTTTTTTTTGCTCTATGTTTCTTATAATACAAATATTATAGGTTAATGCGTTAATTGATATTCCTACACAACTGATCTAATTTTTGCTGTATTTCTTATGTAGTAACATAATTCTTGCTTATATCTACTACAATATTCATCACAGTTGTAATGTTCTGCCTAGAGCTTGAATGAAACACCTGACGTTTCTTGTATCCCTTGCCTTCGCTATCAAAAAACCTGTTCGTACTGAAATCTGAGACCATCGTGTATATGATTCGCTGCTAGCACATTCAACATTACCGTATTTACCTATCTGAGGGAGAATTGTAAATTCCGCCTAGCCGTCTCAAACATATTTATTTCAGATGTTTTTGTTTGTCAGCCAAATGGTTTGACAATGTTTTAGAGGTTTTTCTCTAACGATTGTATGAATTATGTACCTTATGGTACTATGTCTTGGCGAATTCGCCATATAGGAACGGTTCTAATGCCTCCCTACAGCCAGACGAAGCATTCCTTCTATGGTTTTGCAACATCCACTGATGTTGACTTAAATGTATGTTGAAATGATATAAAATAGTCAAAGTGTCCGAGCGATTACTCGAAATCGAGTACACGTAATGCATAGCTCTCACGATATGAGCAGCTATTGGTCTATATACGGCCAGCTTCTGAGTCAAATTTATTCGAAACGATATGGCAATACATTCTCTTTAAATCGTCACAGATAACGCTGATAATACACGTACATTTCAAAGCTACACTAGATCATACGGTACCAAATGATTAAATGATATTTGTACTTACTGTTCTTACGTGAATTCAAAGGCGATACATATTTCATACACGCACAGGTCATAGTTTGATTGTAAGTGAACATACGTCATGGTTATTAAGGCTAGAACAACATTAAATTGTCAGTTTCCTAACTCTTGATTAATACTAAATTTTTACGCTATTTTCTTTGCATCCATTCTTACTTCAAAGCTACTGGTAATTATTTGTGGAACTAGGAAGATCAGCTCAATATCGGCTCACTAGCATTCATAACAACAAGAATTCTTTCATTATACTTGGCTGAACCAATATAATAACGTAGTCACCCATACATATGTTCTGCTGATGTTATGCAAATAAATATAAAAGAGAAGAAGAGACAAAAGAAAAAAGAAAGAAAAAGAAAATAAAATTAAAAAAAGAGTAAAAAGAAAAAAGAAAAAGAAAAATAAAGATACCAAGTACTGCATGCTACTATTTTGTGTTACAATCGTTTGACAAGACTAGTTTCTATGTAGGTTTTGTAGAATTTTAGATTGTAAAGCTATTTAAGTTACGTAAACTTTTAATTTTTATCTAATGTCGTACCACGTTACGTTACTGTATTTTATGAAGGTATTCAATGCTGCTAAGTTTATTCCATTGTTTTTGGGGAATTTTATCACGAATTTTTCATTGTACTCTTTATTGTTTTTTTTTTTGGGGGGGGGGGGAATTTGACTGAGTATTGTGCAATACACTTTCCATTGTGTTTTTTTGGAATTTTATTAAATATTTTGCATTGTACTGTACTTTTTAAATTTGACTGAGTATTTGCAATGTACTTTCTCATTGTATTTTTTGTATTTTAGTATTTTGCAATGTATTTGCAGTGTTTACATTGTATCTTTAAACTTTGCGAAAATGTCCCGCAATCTTCTTTTATCATTTTTTTTTTGATCTTTCACTTTTTATCTTGTTTTGATGAATAAAATTTATTTTTCTTTTCGAGCCTCGTGGTCGCCGCTCCAATAAACTAGAGGGTATTGTTAGGATTGAATTTTTAGTAAAATTAATAAGATTGATATTTTCTTTGAATTGTATTAAAGTAATGTTTTATTTATTTATATTTAAGTAGTTTCTAAAATATATTAAAGGTAATTTCACTTGTTTTTGAAGCACAACTATATAGAATAGAAATGGTTGCAGAGCAAGTGAAAAAAAGGCAATGTATATAGCCATACTGCATAAGACTGATAAAAATAACTAAAAGCTTACGAATGTATATAATTGTGTGGAAATAGGTTATAAAGCAAAAATCAGTCAGGCCCTTAAGTCTTATCAGTAAAACATAGAACAAACTTCCGTACTGACGTAAATACAAAATGGTTCTTATCTAATGATGGACAGTCGTCGCTACAAAATGGTTCTTATCTAAAGATGGACAGACAATGCTGCTGGTTTAATATATTAAACATGTTGCTGGTTTAGAAAATTTAAGGAATTATCATATTTGGATCTAACTAGAGCCAAACGAATATAGATAAACTACAAATCTGAGTTGTATCTTATGTCAGATGACGTCAAATTAAGCCGGTTTTGACCAGGAGAAACTGATTTTTACCTGATGAGAACGAACATCTTTTTCCAACGGTACGCTAACCTGACACAGGATGCATATAAATAAACCACGCATTGAAGGGTCAGGTCAGTTCTGTACCGACAAAGAAAATATATGTTTGTCTTCTCATTGCAGGTAAAATAATTGTATATGTCGTAACTTCTTTAGAAATAAGTACTTTTAATGTTGAGATTTTAATAGTAACATTGTTATGTTAGCAACATTGTTCACTTAATACTTTTATTTATAATATACTGTAACAGAATGTTTAAATGTTCTAAAGAATTATTACTTAATTATATTGATGTAATTTTATTGTAAAGTTGAGATTGCTACCAACTTCATGTTTCGATTTAATGATTGAAATAAAGTATTCCTTAAGTAAGAAAGAATATTATCTAGCAATATATTCTAAATCAATATTCTATTTTAAAATTAGTAAAATGCATTTCTTTAAATTAATTGTTACACTAATTATGGTCATTACATTTTTATATTTTGGCTATCTTGAAATTGATTGAGAATTAACTATTTGTATAATATTCTAAAATGCAAAAGTTATACGAATAAATGAAGTTGATAGCTTGAAAAGGGAAAATATAATATGTATTGCATGAATTTTTATTATAAAGTTTTTCGATGTGTTTCTAGAATGTAGTCAATATATTTGTGTTGTTTAATTAAATAAAGGTCAGTTCTGTACCGACAAAGAAAATAGATGTTTGTCTTCTCATTGCAGATGTAGCTGTTTTATCATCGTGGCGACACACTCTTTTAAGAGAGCCATTCTCTTTCTTCTTCGCTCTCTCCCTCATGTTATGACAGGACAACCAACTTTGTTCTTTCATAACATATATATATATATATATATATATATATATATATATATATATATATATATATATATATATATATATATGGCAGTCGAAGAGTGCTCAAATCCTGATGAACTTGTTGCATTTGATGCTTACTCTTCAAAATACAAATGTTTGCATACAGGCAAATGTTTGTTTTTTAAAAAGACTGTCATAGTTCGTTCGAGATATGACATGAAATAGAAATTGATTTGCAATGCTGTAAATCTGTAAAAGGAAAGCAGTCGTTACTGCAGTATGCTTAGGAAAGTCAAGCTGATTCGAGCGAATTAATTTGGTATTTAATGATAGTTGTATCTACATGAATTAATCATCAAGCTGGCTATCACTCTATTTGGTACCTTTTGACACTTGGTAAAACGGGACATAATTTTTTGTGAAGAAAATAAAACAGACGACGTTGTGTTATTTCTTTTGTAATTAGTTATTTTCACTGAGCCTTTCCAGTTGTGAGAGCTTTTCAAGGTTTATAGGTTCTAACTTCTAAATATCAAATAACTGATGAAAAAAATACTTGTAACGTAGCTTTTTGTTTACAGGACAAATATTTTATGAACTGCAAATAGATATGAAGAAATATACTGAGTCAGCTTATTCAAAAAGAACATAAAAATTCCAACAATTAAGTGGAATTCTACCTATTATATTGTATCAAATTCAATGGGAATCCAGTCTATTGTGTTGTTTCTAATTCAACAGAAATCAAGTCTATTGAGTTCAATAAAAATTAATGGGAATCCAGCCTATTGTGATGTTTCTAATTCAAAAGGAATCCAGGCCAATGTCTTGCTTCAAATTCGTTTGGAATCCAATCTGTTGTTTTGTACTGAATTCAATGGGAATCCTGTCTATTGTGTTGAATATATTTGCTTTAAATACAATTCCTAATTCTACCAAATTATGTGGTTATTATAAATAGTATTTTATGAGAGCCTTTAAATATATTTATTTCATTAAAACATATCTTGGAGGAATCGAAACTATTTCATTCTGGGCTTTTAATAATTTGGACTTTATGCTAAACGTTATTTAGCAAATATCTGAAATTTGTCAGAAATCATCTAAACAATTAATGTGCTCAAACAAATTGGAAAATATCTTACAAACAGGAAGACTGTTGTGTACCAGTGTTTCGTCATGGCAACCTTCACTTCTGTTCCTTATCATGGCACTTCACCAGTCTCACTAATAAAATCAAACGAAACCTCAATGAAAAACTTATCATAACTCTTTAGTGATTTCAAGAAACCTTACATGGAACTCTTGGATTTAGCAAATGGTCTAACATCCACGTCCAAAGGATGAAGACCGTGACACCTGAAATATTCTAAATTTTAAATAAGAAAGTCCAATGTACTTGAATGATCTGGTAGGTTTTTTTGTTTAAACACCATACTTCTTCTCACTCTTTATGCATGATAACACTGTGGAGATCCCAAAAGTAAGAACATACAGGTATGGACTACAATCTATGCAGCAGCAAAACTGTGGAATTCTTTCCCAATAATGTAAGAACATCCCAAATTTTAACAGTGTTTAAATCCCAATTAAAGACCTGGTCTGGGAGGTTACTGTGTAAATTCACCATATGTAAACAGAAATAAATAAGTTGCTGCTGCTACCTTAATCAGCTGCATCCTCAGTATTTTATATTCTAGTGTGTTATATATGTTTGTAGCTATTTGGTTGCCTACATGTAGGCTTGTGACGCTTATACATGGTTGTGGAGGGATTTTACGTGTGTTTAGTAGTTTTGCATACCCAGTCCTTGTCCTTATATATATATATATATATATATATATATATATATAATCGTCAGGCATGTAAACGGTATCTTAAATATGTATTCACCAGCCATGATTTTAACAGAATTACTTTCACGCTGCATGTAGATAATCAGCATATTATATTCATGTAAAATGACATCTCTACATTGAATTTTTATCAGAAATTGTAAATTAGGGGGAAGGCAATAGTTTAAATGCATACTGGCCAGCCATTACGCACGTGTGTTTTAACACTTAAAAAAAAATTAATATTTTAATAATATAAAAAAAACACATTATTATCATAATTGCTTTTTATGACTAGTTGTTCAATTGTAATTGTATATAGTAGGTAAAATAAATCCAATGAGTTAATGTATCCTAATATGTAATGCAACGCTGACTTTAAATAAAATGGGTCTATCATATAATGTATATCATGTTAAAAATGAGATTATCTATGACTCCTAAAAGTTAAATCAGTATATAAAAAACATACAAAAAAAAAACAAAACATAATTAACCATTTAATCGTTTGGAATGTATTATCAAGCATGCTTTCGAAAATTGTACAATATCATTCTCGAATGCAGGACCGGCCTTAAGTGAATGGTGAGTATGGCGGGTTACACAGAAAACATTTTAGATATCACGGTACTAATTGTTTTTCATAGACCTCGATGCTAATGTTTTGTGAAATAAATATACTTTACATCCTACTTAAGCATGCATGTCACACACTATCATAGAGAACAATGTTAGATTGTCAATTTGACAAGGACAAAACCAGGTACTCCATTTAAGAGAGATAACTCTACTTGAACTAGACTGGGGTAAGGGTTATCTAGTCACACCATACATTTTCAGCCCTGTGTACCACTATTGTATATATATATATAAACAAAAAGAATACAAAATATGATCTAGATATGAATTAGCATAATCTCACATGTTTCCAAGGGCCTCGACATTCTTTTAAGCCTTACAGAAAGTATAACTCTTACATAATACACTAATCACAGCGATTTTTGTTGTTTACTTGTTTATTTCTGAATTTAATGTTTTCTACACCTTAAGCTCCACCCACCTGGGGTTGTTCGATTGATACCGTTAGGCCAAGTACAGTTATTCCACAAGCCGGGCCCCGCTAGCATGGCACCTTGAACCTCACAAACTATAATGTAGGCAACAAAACTCCCAATATTCAATGAAAATACTCTTAATTAAACTGATTTAGTAGATGTGCCAGCCAGTTATTTTTGTCAATTCGAGTGAAAATCTTGCATACCCAATCAATAACTGAAAATAAACACGATTTGAGCAGAATCTAGGTAGGGTAACGCAGGCTATTTTTATTTTGCTACAAAGTATACGGTTTCAAGTGAAAACACGTTTTTTTTTTTAATTAAAGAAAACATACCTTGTAATGGCTTTTTGCCACGTGTTTGCAACACATTCCGCATGTGATTTGAAAGTTTGCGCGTAGATATTATCTTTGAAGTCTAATGACTATATGATTCTCCTGCTTATCTCCCTTAGACCACGCCACGAAAAAGGGTTGCTGGGGGGGGGGGGGTGGGGGTCAAGAATTCGTCGATAATGGGCAAAATAACAAACCACTTTATACAGTTTAAAAGTATATTAATAAATTTTGCGGCCAATAAATAGTATTGTGGACAGTGAGCTGATTTTATTTAACCTTTCACAATCAATGGTGAAAAATAATTGACAAAATAATTATACAAATAAGAATTAATTATTCCTTCTATACTAGGTCGAGGCGGTAGTACCATTAATCTGCTAATGGGACTTTAATTATAAGTGAGAGTTCCAAATATGTACTGAAATCGCATACACAGCGGCTTAACTCCTCACTTTAAGCAGACCCCCCCCCCTCCCCAAAAAAAAAAAAAAAAATAATAATAATAATTTTAAGAATATGACCCCATTGCATAGCAACATTTTACTCAGGTAATTCAGCCCCACACCTGTACTGATACAGATTGAAAGTTTAACCTTTTGTCAAAATTATAACAGATTTGGGGATAATTGTCGGGTTAGCCTTGCGACGATGACGCAGTCTCAACGTCATCGAAGTAAGAATATTAGTACTAACGTTAGCTCACATTGCATGGACCCACGTGGCGGAAGTCACGCCTATGCTTATTTAAATAAATGTACTGCGTTGGTAAAGTGGACACTGACATTTTACCTAAAATCCAGTTCTCACCCAATGTAGCAGCAGACTTATTGTACTGGTTCTTGTTTCCACATTATACGGATATGTTTTGTTGTTGCCAGGATAAAAGTAATAAAATATTCTAACAATTTTCTCAGATGTCACTATATTAAATGTCACACAGGTCATATAGGCATTCAACACAGGCGATTTTAGAAATGAGCGTCATTTGTTTTAGAATTTGATTTTACATATCTGTAAGAGGCATGCTTTCACCTCATTTGGATTTTTATACATCCACATCCCTTTCAGTGACGTCATTTAAACTTTTTCAAGAGGGTATACTTGTCAAGCTTTTTGATTTTCGTATATAGGCTACAGCAATTTTCCGGCACATACAAATTCAGAGAGAAAAGTGGGAACAAATATGCACCTCTCTCTGATCGCTTTGGAAGTTTTGTTTTAGACTGCCCGAGAACACAGGGGCTCGTATCGTTGCTTACAATCGACCGGTCCTACATATACTATATAATAACTACTATATGTAGGACCGGTCGATTGTAAGCAACGATACGAGCCCCTGTGCCCGAGAAGTGCATACGACATAATCAATGTTAAAGTATTTTCGACATTTTTGGACGAAATCAACGTAAAGATATAACAATATCGCGTGCTGTGATGTCCCAATGAGAGCTACGCATATTTTAAAAACCAACTCGTATTACCCTATATAACGTGCTCTTTTCTTGACCCAAATTTCGTTGATGGCCACCGTTGTTAAAGTCCATAGCGATCGATAATTTTCATCTGGAAGATTCTTGATGACAGTTAAGGTTCAGATCATTCAATAATCAGGATTTAATATAATTTGGTTGAAGAAAATTAGTTTAAAAATTTGAAAAGAACGAGTTATGTTTGATTTTTAAAAAAGTAAATGTCCATACATAATTTTGTTCTCCAAAGTATGCCATAGTCAATCAAACTAATAATAATAATAATAATAATAATAATAATAATAATAATAATAATAATAATATGATAACAGAGTTATCACTACAAACACGTTTTGGCAAACTGTGTGGTCCCTCTGGGTCAGTTATCTTTTAAATGGAATGCTTCAATTGAAAACATGCTACTCTTCACAACAAAAAGATAAATAAGTTGGCTCACAAATAGTGCGGTTTCTGTCAAATAGAGAACGAACTTCGTGCATTGATTATTTACCGTTACTCTAGCCCGTCCTTGTCAAACAGAAATAGCATATATATTGAGAATCAACCAATTATCAGAGTTAGTAGATATATTTGAGCCTTGCGAGTGACTGGATTATATGTACGGGAAGTTGACGATTATTGCCTGGAATTATTTCGTTGCTAACGGCTAGAGGACGGGTGACTCCGGTAAGTGTAATGTGGGACAGTGCCTAACTTTTAAAAACTGTAAAGTAAAGAACTAATAAAAAAAAAACACAACAGAGATTAATAGACATCGTTTTATTATAACGTATATTTCTTTTCTTAAAATAGATCGAAAACAAGGCTAACATTGCACTATATTTACAGCCCTTCCCCCAATAAATTACCCACAAATCATGTGTCATTTCAAAGCGAATGCACTATACTTAGTACCCTGGACGTGAAAACGTAGTACGAACACTGCGTGTAGTGTCCAGGACGACTATGATAATAGCTCAGCAAGCTGTAGAATTTGCGTTGTTAAAAAAAAAACAACAAAAAAAACAATTACTTTATGGGGTCAGGTACTACGTGCGTGTGTGTGTGTGTCCTGTCCTGTCCTGCATTCGTTGAGGGGGATAGAGAACGTTATTGTATAATTTTCGAAAGTACGCCGGATAATACAGTCTAAACGGTTAACCAGTTTGAAATAAATGAAATGACTAAAAATTTCATACTAATTTTGTCTTGTAGACCTTTCAAATTACAGTTTATGTGTAACTTATTTAAAAAGGAATTGTTATGAAATGGAGCATAGGGCGTATTTTGTGATGTCAAATGAAATTAAAAAGAGGTTTAGCTTGCATCATTTTATGTTGATGGATTTAACAAAGATAATGGACAAAATTTAATCCATATTATATATATCTATATATATATATTATATATATACATCTATGTGTTTCATTTTAAAATCACTGCAATGGTCTAAAATACCCACACAAGTAGAGTTAATTAGCATTATTGATTATGTCTTATCTCAATAATTAGTTAATTTCTGATACATGATTGACATATGTAAGAGGAAGTGGATCCCCAGACTCCTTCCCTACGCTCCAGAGAAAGGTGTCACGCATAATAATTAAAGAGAATATGTTCTTAGATAGACATAAATGTACCTACATTGTAGACTTATAGAAATACAATGGATGGTTTGCCAGGCATGAATATATATATATATATATATATATATATATATATATACACACACAAACACACACCCTCTCTCTCTCGAAGCTGACCTACACTTATGCATACTGAGCAGGGCCGTAGAAAACAAATACAGGAATACTTGCCCAGGGGTAAGAACCAACCATGCCTCTCCAAGTTTTTTTTCAAACAAATTTTTGTTCTGTTCCAAACTTAGAAAAAGCCCATGCCCCAGGGTATATCCTCGGTTGAGCCATCCCCCTTGCTGGCTCTAATACTGAGGCATATATATTGATGATATACAAAGAATAAAATTCTTCCAATTTGGAAAAGAAGCAATTAATGAAAATAAAATGTATAAATACCAAGAAATTGTTCCATAAATTCCATTGTATTCTAAACTGGGCATTTATGGGTTTTTCATTTAAGTGCATAGCTGCACTATTCTTAAACTTCAGATACCCCAGCCAAGTCTTTTGTGTTACAATGTAAATATACCACCCTCACATTCCTTTCTTGCATTGAGTAATTGTCAGGGTTCAGAGGGATCCTTTTGTACACAAGTATATGTACTTTAGGAAGGACACCCAATCAGCTTGGAGAGAATATCAAATAATTGGTGCAATGATATTGAAGAAAATCTAGCCTATTATTTACAGCTTTTCAAGACAGTAATTTAAGCTACTCTATTCATCTTGTTTGCATTCTATTAGTCTTTATCTATAATGAATTTATAGAGTTTTTGTACAGTTAAATATCACCTTACACATTGGCAGTCGTATAATAAGACGCAGTACTATATCATATTAATAAAAGTTACCAGGTATTATTATTATACCAGCGAAGGAACATGTTTTCTATATCAAAACAAGTTTGAGCAAACAGATTTCATTAGACATATTGAAATTAATGTGGAGATCAGCAGCTCCAAGGTTAAGGTTATTCATTGCTAGAACTAGATTTTGTCTATGCATTTTTCCAGATAAAAAAAATTCCTGATAAAAGTGCACAAATGTTACTGTGTGATGCAAGTGGATAAATGTAACTTTATGATACAAGTGGACAAGTGTAACTTTGTGATAGAAGTAGATAAGTGAAACATAGTGATACAAGTAGATAATTGTAACTTTATGATACAAGTGGACAAGTGTAACTTAGTGATAGAAGTAGATAAGTGTAACATAGTGATACAAGTAGATAAGTGTAACTTTATGATGCAAGTGGATGAATGTAACTTTATGATAGAAGTAGATAAGTGTAACACAGTGATACAAGTAGATAAGTGTAACTTTGTGATGCAAGTGGATGAATGTAACTTTATGATACAAGTGGACAAGTGTAACTTAGTGATACAAATAGATAAGTGTAACATAGTGATACAAGTAGATAAGTGTAACTTTGTTATTGAAGTGGACAAGTGTAACTTTGTGGTACAAGAGGGCAAGTGCAATTTTGTGACACAAGTGGAGAAATGAGGTTTTTAACCCTGTTTATAATAGATGCAATTAGGTGTAACAAAATATAGACCTTGCATTTCAGTTCTGTACAAGAGTTTCATTTCTTATAAATCAGGTTTGATCCCCACCCACATTCCTGAATTTTAGAGTTTGTAAGTTTAAGTTCTTAGTCACTATTAAAATCAGAGTTGATCCTTCATAATTTGGAAAGATTCTGTACTTATGACTCATTTAGAAAATAAACACCTTAATGGAATTTTATGTTTGGAGTTAGCTTTTATAATCTGTCAGCAGTTGTTATAGGTTATTCTAGTCTACTGTTACCAACCTGGTTGGTCTCTTTGATATTTTATTATGCAATTTAAGTGAGTTAAGTTAATAGTAAATCTATGCAGGGATCAGACTGCTATACTTACTGGGCCAGACAGCCCCAAGGACAAACTTATATAACAGTTTTAACTCTATTGGTCATGGACCAGTAGCACTTTCAGAATGGCATGTTGTTCATTATGAAAATTAGTACTGCTAAGACATCCAATATGGCTGCCATGGCAGCCATCTTGAAACTCTTGTTATTGCTTCTCCTGAATGGAGGGTAACATCAACATGGAGTTGCAGAGAGACTTCTTATGATGTCTAATTGGTACAAATGAGAATGGTTCTTCATGGAATGGTCTAATATGACCAATAAAGTTGTGATTTTTGAAAATCTTGTTTTTACTATGCCAAAATGGTTCATGGTCATATCAACATGGGGTTTTCAGTGACAGAATCAAAATGAAAATGGTGTTGATCTGACATCAAGTATGGTCACCACTATGTCTGTCTTGCAAATTCTGTTATTGCTTTTCAACAAAAATGGATGACCATATAAACATGAGGTTTTCATTGAAATACTTCTTCTAATATCTAAGATTTATCGTAAATGAAAATGGTGCTGATCCAATATGACCACCACGTTAGCCATTTTGATTTTTTTTTATCCTCCTAATTGGAAAGTCATATTATCATGGAGCTTTCACAGGAAGAATTATTATGGTGTCTAGCTGCTCATAAAAGCAAAAATGTATGTGTCATTTTGATTTACAATATGGCTTACACTTATTTGAAACTTTTAGTCATCAAGAATGTAATAGATGTTTTCAACCATTGTAAAAAAAAATGGTATTATCTTGAATTCCAGAAAATTCTTTCGGGGCATTAGAGTGTCAGTCCCTTAGAGGAATTTTTGTTAATTTGCTATAAAGAGAGCTTTGAAAAACAATGCATCAAAACTTGAATGAGTTATGAAGAATTGGAGATTAAAAACAAGAAGCCTGTGCGTGAATTAATTTCCCCAAATACCATTGGTAGGAGTCAATACAATTTTAGTGGTGGAATCATCCTTGCTATGGGGCTTGTATACACACATGAACAAGACAGTAAAAAATCTATTTACTGGAATTAATCCAAATCCTGGATCAGCTAACAGTGTTTGCCATTGGGCATTTTACTAGGTTTGCCTAAGGGCACTCAATAATTGATTTTCTGCTCTGTGCACAACATGCCAAGTTACACTAAATGAAGTAAACTTTAGTGCTGTCACATTAGGCACTGTAGTTTTCTTTATGTAGTGAAATTTAAAAATGTGTCTTTAACATTTACTTTGGACTTTATTATACATGTACAATATGTACTCGCTTATAAGTCAATTTAAATGGCAAACAACAAAGACTCTCACTTACCATAACATTGCAGATCAGGGTCTGTTTTGTTTGTTCAGCTGATTACTCCTAACAAACTGCACAGACCAAGATCTGATGGCGCATTATGTACTGGTAGATCTAGGTCTGTGATTTTTACATTTGGGCCTGACAGCAGTTTGCAGTTGGACTTGACTTTAGTTCATTCAAAGAGAAAGAAATATAACAGTTTATATTATTTTGTTTATGTAATTTTATTATTGTCTAGTATTAATAGTTCGAATCTATATGAAGATAAAGTGTTA
Organism: Unio delphinus; assembly: GCA_029339505.1. Classification (NCBI taxonomy): domain Eukaryota; kingdom Metazoa; phylum Mollusca; class Bivalvia; order Unionida; family Unionidae; genus Unio; species Unio delphinus. The sequence continues at coordinate 12,012,663 of JAQISU010000155.1, forward strand.
CCAAATATTGTGATTTATTGATGCTTTGAGATCACACAGCTCCACCTGTCTAGATTACGAAGTTCAGTGGGTATCCAATTTGGTTTGTGGATGTTGACTTAAATGCTATTCCATCTATCTACACACACACACACACACACACACACACACACACATACACACACAGATAAAAGCCGCGTCGTTGCACATATCCATAAGCCGTCGCGTTGTGCTATATGAATTCAGAAAAAATCACTGACGCGCTTTTGAGGATTTGGTCACGAGTTGGAGTGCCCGACGAGATCGTGACAGATCAAAGGATGCATTTCATGAGTCGCGTCACAGGTATGGAGGGGGATTACCGCCATAATTCTATGCATGTATTTTGTAATCTTCCTTGATGCGTTATTGTAAATTGCTGTACGTGGCAACTTGCAAGTACTACTTTCCTTCTGCATTATTGTAAATGGCTGCTTGCAAGTGTTACATTCATAAATCCATCTTGGTCAGTTATTACAAGTGTTAATATTCTATTTATAAATTTGCTATATCACAAATTACATCGTTGCAGCTGTTGATTTTGTTCTTCATTTTACAGATTTTGCCTTGCAACACCGTAACTCCAAAATGTTCTCTTCGTCCATGCATTATGACAAACTGCGTCATGTAAAATGATGATCATAATGTAGCATCACGCATATCGCAAGTTAGCATTAAGGAAGTTGGCATAAAATAATGCCTCATTATGACAAAAGATGGCGCTGTGAAATGTCAATTTGTTACAAAACGACTACTCCCCTGACTATAGCGACACAAGGATATACCATTTTACGGTATTGCTGGGCGTCTATTTTAAAATATTGTACGTATAATTTACCGCAAACTGTATTATAGGATGATAGGGTATAACAAAATACAAACAAGGGTATAACAAAATACAAACAAAATTAAAACGATATTACATACTGTCATACCTGCATGAACTCCAAGTTGCTGACACATTTTTCCGATCGTTCTCAAAATAAATATGTTGAGAATTATATGGCCTAAATTGTTGTAGAAGTTGATTTTGGGTGTACCCCAACATAAATTTAAAAAATGGGGTGGCAAGAGTCAGAGGAAACTCTGACTAATTTTGGACATGCTATGTGATTTAGTTTTCGGATATTATTCGTGCCTTTTTTTTTTAACTGGAAGGAAAATATTAAATATTTTTAGCCCAATTATATATATATATATATATATATATATATATATATATATATATATATATATATATATATATGAATGCTGCTATCGGGGGACAAACTTGCATAAAATCAATCATTTGGGGACATTTGCTTTCAGATGGTTTAAACATAATTATTTAATGTTTATTTGGTGGCTGCCTTTTTAGTTATCAAGTTGAAGAATAAAATTAAACCTCACTGATAATTCACTTCAAAATATATATATATATATATATATATATATATATATATATATATATATATATATATATATATATATATATATATACACGATAGTGAAGTCCTTTTTGTCCATGCTCATTGCCAAACTTTAGGGTACAATGTATATATTATACATACATGTACTAACAATGTCATTGGGGGCCTTACTATATACATATCCACCTATTCAGGTACATTCACAAATGCATAGAGGGTATTTGCTTGAAACAAGTGAATAATGGATATATTTCATAGAGTGGGTGAAAAACTCAGTCTTTTCATGAGCAACTATTATATTTTTGTTATGATCAAGCATATTGTCCAACAACTTTTATAACACACTAAAGTAGCATATTTCTTAACGCATCCTCTCAATGTCAGCAGTTTAAAATGCTCCTTCCCCATGCAAGGTAAATAAGCTGATAAATACAAAACAAAAAAAAAGAAACATGTTTATCATTGGTTGGATTTTAACCGCAGTCATTAAGTTTTCCAGATGGCCATCTTTACCTTTACATTATGCAACAAGCATCATGAAACATTGAAATTTCTTATAAATAATATCTAATGATGGCTGGTGAATAGTTTTTTTTTCCTCACTCTATCACAGATAATTCACTTGTAAAATTCAGTAATTCACTGCGTAGCATACAATAAATATATACATTAATTAATTATGTATATTTACTGACAAATATCTTAATCCCTTTACAAAGTTCCTTATTCATTTGTGGTAACCAAATATGCTATGTTTTCTAAAGACTCTGTATAGTGTTATAAACCTGTAGATTATCCTTCATGTTACTTTAAAAGTTTTCTTTCTCAACAAAGATCAACAATGAATCATATTTATTTTTTCAAACCTGTTTTATTGAAATTGTTACATTAACCATTTAGATATAATTACACTTTAAATGCATTGTAAAATGGTTTGGATAATTTGATTTTCATGTTCTGAAACTGAAAACAGTCATTTATAATAAATGTCCCTTTGTGCAAATGGTAAATACTCCCGGCATTTAAAATTATATTTTAACCTTTATATATTTTAAATGTTATTTTTCTTTTCTGAGATTTTCCATCAGTTGACTAAATACAATGTTAATTCTCATTTATAAAATCTTTCTCAAAACCATTTGTTTCCTTATGTCTCAAATTTGTATACAGTTCAATGTTTGGTTTATATCATGGTTGTTATTTAAACAAGACAATGCTGTGTATCTTTTCCCTTTTTGTTTACATAACCATATGTAAAGCTTTCTATCATCAATAACAAATATCTTCTTGTTTTTCAATGCATATAACATAACAGTTTTGGTACAGTTCAGTTTGTACCTTTGAAATAATTTATCAACTTCTTTTTCATGGGAGATATATCATTTTCATTGGAAATCATTTTCTCTGGTGCTAATGGGTAAACCATGAAATAGTCATAAGAATGTAATTTAATCACCAAAAAAACTTTAAAATATCATAGTCATCTTAGGGTATGTTTTATATTGATTTTTTTCCCATCATGCCATGCAACGACTCCATGTTTGTATGTAATTTGATTGCTAATTACACATCTTACTCCAGTCACAATCATCAGGAACAGGCCATAATCTGGTACAAATTCAAGTTTTAAACCTAATATATCTTTAACCTTATATCTTGTGATAATCATGGAAAACTTTGAATAACCTAACTTTAAGAACTCATTGCATATTAATATAGAGATTGTATGTACCCATGTGCAATCAACCTCAATATGAAAATGCTATGTCTAATTATTATTCAAAGATTTACTTGTCTAATGAATTTCCAGATAAACCGAAGAATGAAAATGAAATTAAAAAACGTGGCATATGATGGTATAGGGATACGCTGCTTAATTGGGATAACTTATTATTTTAAGCGAAGATTTACATTCCATTAGGTGTCATTTTCCTCCAGTCAAAGTACATAAGTGGGTCCTGATCTTAGATTAAAGGCTTGTAAATGGTTATCTTGAATTCATCACCTCTAATTTGTGATCTAATTAAATTAAATTAAACAATTTTGACAATAAGTAGATCATCAGACCTGGATCCAATTGTTTACCCAATACTATTAATAATTCTTTATAATCATCAGACCCAGATCCAATTGTCTACCCAATAATACTACATGTATTACCAATTCTTTATAATCATCAGACCTGGATCAAATTGTTTACACAATACTATTAATAATTCTTTATTTACAGAGGGAACTCATTTAGATGCAAATAATTTTACCTTGAGGTCCTCTAAAAAAGTGAAACAATATACATCATACAAAAAGTTAATAGAAATTACTATTTAGTTCAACGTGTCTTGAGTAAAATAAATTTGACTTAAATATCATCTCTTTTAAAAACTAATATTTTTGGCAGCTTTTTCAGCCTATGAAATCTTTTTCTACAGAAATATACCTGAGTATTGGAAACAATTTAAAATTGTTAAATTCTTGACTTTGATGGAAGAAGGTTTCATATGTGATGTTGATCTTAAATGGTATTAAGTGCCGAGTAACAGTTTAATAACTCCTGTAGGTACTCTGGAGTAGCTCCATTTAGACATTATGCACATGGTATGTCAGATGAAAATCAATCTTTTCATATGCTTTAAGCCATTTCAGTAATGTAAAAAAGGCTTTTAGTTTAAACATTGAATTTTATAACTGTGTAGTTCAAGATTATAAGTTCTGTAATACAGATAGTAAAGGATTAGAATGAAAACCAATGGTTTGTTTTTCTCCTTTTGACGATACAAACATTGTAAATATATGTGAATATATAGCAGATGAAATTAAGTTATGACAATAATTTTTAAATTGTTGAAGTCATAGTGAAAATTCTCCTAGCTAAAATATCAGCATTTAGGCATGGTATATAGAGCACAAAGATAGCAGCAGAGAGGGTGAACCCTACAAACTTATAGAGGCGTCGATTCGATGATCTGAGGCTTCTACCAAATAGCAAAAAAAATGGCGTCTATTCGATAAAATAAGATTTCCTTATATACGCCAACATCGTTGTCATTCACCCTCCCTGCTGCTGGAACTTTCAGTTCTGGGTTAACAAAAAATAATAAATGATTTTAACCGAATATTTGATCGAGTCCTAGGACTTTACAAATAGACTAATCGCTAACACCTCACCTTGTAGATCAATCAGATTATTGGACTGGTCAGTGAGTCTAAAATTATTTCTGGTTAACGAATCATTATGACACCGCATATAGACTGGATTAACCGGAGACTCAATTATTAAAAATCCTGGAGGAGCTGTTGGTGCAAATGAATACAGAATATATCCCTGCTGAGCTTGATTTGATCGTTCGAGATTTATTTGATAGCTTCCTTCGATAACATCGCATACTAAATTGAGCGCAATCACTGAGGATATATTCACATTTTGAGGAGCAATATGTCTACCACCACCGTCTGGGTCATTATTATGTTTGAGGATTTTTATTTCCGGTGGTGCTGTTTTCTTCCATGCATCATGAATTATTTTAAAACCAACATCGATGGCATCATTGAGAGATTTTTGTAGTTCTGGTACGTCATATCCTGGTAGTTTAAATGCTGGAATGTCTTCTTCGCGTATATTATACTTTGTGGCAAACTCTGTTCTCGTTATAGGATTACTGTCACCTAATACTACTTGAATGATTCGCAAATGAAATGTTTCCATGTCATTGATGATTTTATTGCATATTTCTACGACGCTGATAAATTGATCTCAGATGAGAGAGCCGGATTTAAGAGATATTAACAACAATGAAAAATCATTATTCATTGCTGTGAAGTTTTCAGTGATTTTCTCTTCTTGAGTTGTGTAATATATTGGGTTGTTGAATTTTTTCACTCCAGTGAAAACTATCAATTCCTTGTAATCGCTATAACTCTTTATTGGATTATTGGGTGCTATCACGTCGGTGATATAATCATTTTTTTGTGGTTCGGGTATATCAACGGTTTTCCCCCCGGGTGGTAATTCAGGCCATCCTAGTACGGTTCTAATAGAACTCTGGTAGATATCTACGACGTATCCTTCTGTGCTTATTTCAATGGCGGATGATAGCGTCGGCTCATGAACTGTTATAGCTATTTTTGATTCTTTTCCAGTAATCGATTTTATTCTACGTTGTAATTCGTTATTGATTTGTTCAATTTGGTATGATCCGGTTGGTATTGAAACAACGTTCCAGTCTGGAGTCCCGTCTTCTTTATTCTTATTCGCGAACACCAAGGAATTATTCGGTTGTTGACCACTAAATGCTACCGATCTGATATTAGGCCAACTGTGATACACTCGTAGTTTTGCTAGCGCTATCTCCTTCACGGGGACTGGGCTAGGGAAATTCACACTAAACTCGGGTTTCGTTGATGTTATTGATATCATGCTTGTTTGTACTGGGTTCGTGTTCTCCACTATTCGTTGAAGTAATTCCATCGGTGTTGTCATCGTTGCTATACTCATGCTGTCGCTTTAATTTTGACATCGCAGAATCGTGAATACTGACTATCACTGAGAACTCAGTATCTGATATCGTTGAGATCATTCTGGTTTTTTGTGTTTTCTAATTCCATCGGTGTTGTCATCGTTGCTATACTGTTGTTGTCGCTCTAATTTTGATATCGCGGAATCATAAATACTGAGCATCGCTGAGAACTCACTATCTGATATAATTGTATTATCGAGTGATGACGATATCATCGAGGATAATTGTGAGTACGCGGTTGATACAACATGAAATTGAATTAAGTAATCTTGCAGTTTACTCTGGTTGCATGATGATATCTTTTTTGTTATCCCGGTTGATATACCCGCAATTGTAGCCACCGCAGAAATGCAAATTGGAACTACGACCGGGGCAATCATTGTAACCGATGCAAGTATTATTCCGGCGCCAGTGAGAACGCTTGACACCGAGTACACAGTAATATCAGTCGCGGTGATTCTTCGTCGGTATTTTTTTATTTTTATTTGATACTCCTCGGCGAGGGTTTTGAGTCTAGTTTGAAATTCTCTGACCTGATCATAGCGACATTGCGTTGATGAAATCATTTTTATTTTAAAAACGCTAGCGTTTTAAATTGTGAAATTCGAAGGATTTTCCTTTCAATTTAGTTATTTACTTAAATCCGCTACGAATTCCACATACCATGTTGTTGAAACCCTAACCAAATTTTTATCAGTGGATGCTATCATGAAATGTTCAGTTGTATCCTTGTCGATGATCGTTGATATCGTATTATTGACCCCGGATGAACTTGACGATGAAATATTAAATTGAGTCGGTGCTACTAGTGTTAATCGATAAATACCTTTAACGGTTGCAGTGATATCTAATTTGTTGTTTGTAGGTATCCACGCAAATGATCCGTGTTGGATCGTGTATACTACGTTATTGGTTTTCTCATGAGGAATTTTTGTTTTTTCAATGATTGTTATCATCCTCGGAAAATCAGTTTTGATGTCTTCGATGAAGTTTTTCATCTCATCGATGAATTTTTTTATATCCGGGAGTTTTATGTCGAGTTTATCGAATGTAGTTCCAAGAAATTTATCAATGATATTTCTATGAAATGATGTAAACTGTTTTCCGTGTTCTTCAATTTTAGATTGAAGTGTTGTTAGTTCCAACAGAGAATTTTTCAACTCATTGTGGAAAGTTTTTAGTTCATCTGTAACAGTCTAAATAAGTACACCCGGTTTGAGTTTACCCTGATCGGAAAATAACGCGATAGTATCCTCGATTGCGTTTCGTTGTTTAACCAAAATATCATCCAACGACACATTACTAGTTTTCAATTTACCCTGGAGATCTTGAAATACAACTATTTCGTTCGGGTCAACACTTGTTAAATTTAACGTCTCAGCGATTTCATCTTCGATTAGTTTTTTTTATATCCTTGATAGAATCAAGGGTTGCAGTGTCATCGGGTTTAGGTTTCAGAGGTCTTCCCCAAATATCAATCATGTTATTGTAAAACTCTTTCTCTCTCTAAAAAGCGATTGCTGGTGTATTCATTTACGACAACATGTGGTGGTTTTCCCCTTGGGTTACCCAAGGAGTTAGAAATAGCATCAAGAACATTTAATACTTCGCTGCCGCATATTGGCGGATCATTCATTTGTTGTGTTGGTAGCGTAGAATACCAAGTCTTCATTGGAAAAGTTTTTATATAACGCATGAATTCCTTCGGCGGCGCTAATCCATATGAATCAAAATAGACAATCCCACGTGGATCAATAGCGTATGCAACCCAGTGAGTACCAGGTCCGGTGCTGTTATCGAGATTAATGATACCGGTTTCAACGCTGTTGTGTTGTGTCGGTAATTGATCTTTCATAAAGACACCTCTGAAGTTTTTAATCGCGAGTTTTTTAGCAGCATCGAGTAAATCAAAATTGGACGTAGGAATCAAAGATTCCAGAACCATCGGTTCCTCAATCAAAGGTTCCCGAGTTAATAAACCGGTCCTAGTCTTAGACCTTTTCCGCTGTACCACGAATACGGGGTTCCTGGTAGTCTTAGACCCTTTCCCGTTTTTTTATACCCGCTCCCAGTTGCCTTTTTCAGTGCCATTCCTGCCGCGGTACCAACAGCCCCTAACGCTGCCGCTTTAGCTACCGCTAGGGCTGCTGCCGCAATCAATGCTGGTATTGCGGCTAACAATGGAAATATACCGCCTGATTTTATCATGTTGGCGATTGCGGCTTTCGAAAAATCAATTTGAACCCCTCGCTTATTTTTCATTGCATCATTGAAATGTTTTATTTGACGATCCGTTAATGATATTTTATGTGTACCCCCGGACATCTGCGCTGGTTTTAACGTTATTGTTGTTCCACATTCTTTAGCGAATTTTGATCATAATTTCTTGACCTGACCATCAGTCAGCTTGACACTAACAACACTATATGGCATTTTATTGTTAAACACATTTATGCTTTCAATTGATCTAATTGGGGAAATCCTATGGATTTACATATTCTCCACTGGTGCATCGATAAGTCTCATTCGTCCGCCAACTCCTTCTAACAACATTGATTTATCGCTGAGAATGACAGCAACCGCTCTGTAATTAATAATACCACCAGGGCGGGTTACACGGGCTCTAAAGTGTATATCAACAACAGATTGTCTTGTTAAATCAAGATGTTCCAGCGAAAAGTAATAAATCGGGTATAAACTCTTAAAATCCAACTGTGATATTTGTAGACCAGTATCAACGTTTTGATCACGACCCATATATGACAACATATTGTGATATACACGTGCAATATGGTTGTGATTGTAATCAAGTTGTATATCCTCGGATGGTTCCTGCTGTCCGTTTATTCTCAGCGAGACTTCTCTAACACCTAACTGATCAAATATCATATGGCTGCGTTGTTGATTACCAACTCGCTCATTATTCTGTAACGCTACAAATATATGACGTGGAGCTGTAACGCCTTGTCGCGATGCCATGTGCCATGTGAATATATCATCGACATTATCCTGTTTAATATCCGTGGTCACTGATAACCAACTCAACAATGATTTGCCGCCTGTTTCCATAAATGATAGTAGTCGTTGTTCTGCTGTGATTGATGGAGTTAACACTGGCATCCACAATGATATTTTTGTTAAAATGACTTTACCCTCGGGAGCACCAGCATCACGCCAGATTGCATCATTATCAGTACCCTTTCGCACAAGCGCTATTGTATGCTTCGCTCCATAAATAACTTTTCGGACGTTTCTACAGAATCCAAATATATGATGCAGTGGAATCGCGCATGAAAATTGTCGACGCTGTCCTTGCAACGTTGCTACGCGTGTTGCAAATCCTAGGTTGTAATTTGGAACATTATTTATGACATCAAAGGTACCGGCTGGTCTTGTATATCCGGCTGGTGCTGGATCAACTGCAGTAGCTTGTGTTGCTTTTACTCTAGAATACTGGATGTGTTCAGCGTTATCAGTAATATCCTTTGCAAACATCATAGATGGACCAGCTGATCTTGTATAATCATCAGAATATCTCGCTAACCCTATGATTGTTGTGGCAACATCAACTTCACGGTCTATTGATTCAATTTCTTTTCCATCAATGAGATATCTTGCACTTCCGAATAATGCCATTATGCCATTATTGACAAAACCAACTCGGATAGTTGGGCTAATGTCATATGGTGTATTAGCTGCAACATTTGTTACAAGTTCACCTTCGATTTCAATAAATGCTTCACAAGGCAAAAAGTATTTACTGGTATCTTGAACTTGAAGTTCAACTCGCGATCGTAGGTCGGGTTGTATTGTATGATAGGAATAGTATTGATAATCGCGGACGGAATCATCTTTGCGCACTGGGGCTTCCATTTCGAACGCGGGATCAGCTGTTCGTTTAAACATTGTTATTATTATTTAGTGTTTTCAAATTGTGAAACTCAAAGAGTTTAACGCTAGCGTTTTAACTCTTTATAATCATCGTCGTTGAAAATTCTTCGAATTTCTTTTTTGTTTCAAACCACTTCCTGCTATCGCGTTCATGATAGCACTATCTGTTACCGGTGAAGACGGAGTCACCGAAGCAGCCAACGACGCTAGTTTTTCTTCCACTGCGCTATTTATTGCTTTGCTGATTTTTGCAGGCATCACTGTAGTTGATGGTAGCACCGGTGGTTTCACCACCGACTTAGTCATTCCTGGTTTCTTTCGCACCAATGATGCTATTTTATCTTTCGCAGCAGAAAATGCCTTTCCAGCAAGATTTCCAACGAAATTGATTCCCTTATCACGGATAGCATCAATTGCTTTCATTGATAATTGTTTAGCTAACGGCGCCACCTTGGGAGCCATTCTTGTAAATAACTCCGCAATGATATTGCCGAAACCATCTCGGTAATATGCTGTATAAACAGGCAAGCGTGAGTTCACCACGTAGACGCTTACGGGTTTATCATGGTTGTAGTGTATAATCATCTTGTTATAAAACTAGTAATTTTTCAATTAGTGATCAATCGCTAGCGTCCATAGGATTTTCATCATCAATGACGTTGTCATCGTTGTGATTTTCAACTAATTCAGCAATGAATTCCCGATATACATTAATGTCCATGATACCGCCGGCAAATAATCGCCTACAGATATCAGCTGCTTCATTAATTACTTCCGGTGAGTTATTTCCGGCTCGTTTCCCTCCGATGAGAACCTCTAACCGTGATATATCACTGAGAATATTACCAGGACAACTACGTAACGTCAAGGCGTTTTGACCACTACCTGAAATTATTGGCAATTTCTGAGATTTAGAAAATCCCTCCCCACTACTATAATCAGGTGTTCCCTTCAGTTTCTAAATTCGTACTTTGTAAATAACTAAAAGGATCATCTCTATCAGATGTTCCAGGCGAAGGTCCAAGCGGTAGTTGTTGTTGAGATTCTTCTTGTTTAGCAGGTGAAAAAGATATTTTTTTTTGCAGGTTGTTGTCGCCGCCGCTGCATTCTTTGTGGTTTTCTTTGTGATTTTTGTTTTTCATATTCATTATACATTGTACTCACTATTCTGAGATATTCAATATATGACGTATTCCTGTTGTCAATTGTACCCGTTTCAGTTTTAATTTTGTAAAATATATCAGCCCAATGTTGTATACCTCTTACATACTTGTGCTGTTCTGGTTTTAACATTTTCTTTCTGTTTTCATACGACGTAACAACAAGTGCAGGAAACTCTGAATGGTCAGTCTTATCAATTTCTGCTAACCCTTCTTCGTTAAATCGCGCGCGTAATTCATCTACTATTTTATCATTAGTCTTTTTCGGACCAGGTGGGTTTTTTTGTAACAACGCTGATGTCTTTTCAGTTTCCGCTGCTATCGTTTCAAGCACACCAAGAACAGGCACTTCTCGTCGCTTGCCTTCCTTAGGAATATCTCCGTATATTGCTCGTTCAGTTGCTGTTTTCACATCGCTGGTCGCACTTGTTATCGGAGTAAACAGTTGTTCACTTGATACAGAAAAGTCAGTCTGCGCTTGTTGTCGTTGTTGAAGTTTCTCGCGAACTCTGTCTCGAGCCGTTATAAACTTTTTAATTGCTGCTAGCCGCTCTCGGGCTAATCTAGTTGTAAGCGATTCACCTACCATATAGTGTTTGTGAACTTAATTTTCAAATGTGAAACTATCACAATTAAAAGCTTAGTTATTAAATAATGTACCATCAAGCTAACGTATCCATCTTCGACAGGGTTAAACTGTACGATGCCATCCGCGAGTGTTTCAGAAATAACATCGCTGGGGGTTTCAGAATTGTAATATCTGAGAATGGCGATGAACGATTTTTGTTAACGACGCGGCAACAACAACAACTACGTGAAAATGGAGGCGTCGCAGTGATTACTTGCTACCACGACCAGATCATCCAGTACGCACATAGCTGCATGGGCAGGTCCAAACTGCTGATTATTCTCTCAGGAGAAATTTCCATGTGAGTGTTACAAAAAACGCTAAAAAAAAATATTTTTTAAATTATTTACTGAAAGCCTATTTTTTTTATAGTAACGCTCACGTGGTTAGGATACTGGTTTTTCCTCGTTTGACATTTTTCTAAGATCACGAACCTTAGAACTAATTTCAGCTCGTTTTTGATAGTCTTGGCCGATTTTTTAACGTATTGCTTCAACGGTGCTAAATAGCGTTATAAATACATCAATATCGTTACCGTACAAACAAGCATTGATGGATTTTTGAATTCCTTTCACGAGCCTGTACATTTTAGACGACCCTTACTAGACTAATACTCAATATCTTCATATTCCGAGGTAATGTTGTCACAGTCGAGACCTTCAGATAATACTACCACGTTATTTTTTAAATTTGAGATTTCGGCATCCATTATTTATATTTTTATATAAATATAGTATACTGTATCTCTAATTATTAAAAAAAAATGCAAAATAAATGGTATAAATTATGAGTTGTTATTCATTCATGAGTCCCTTATTCAGGCCTTTGTGTCTTTGTTAGGGTCTTTTCTTTTGGCTATCCATTCCGGATGCTCTTTTTTGTGACCCTAACACCGTTTCTATTAGCCGGTAGCCCATTCTGTGCTACCCTATGGGGTTCCTCATGTGAATGCAGAGCTTTTTGCATCAATTTATACCATTTATTTTACACCCAATTACTTTGACAAACAAATAATATCCGGCGAGGGGTCTAACTCAGCAAAGGCTGAATTAGATCTCTCAGAAGGTATATGTTTGATTGGATGTTATTGTGGCGTGGGCGTGGTAAACCAAACCAACATGGCAACCCATGAAATCAAATTCATGGTTGCATGAGTTGGAAAAAACACCAACCCACGCTACCGAGAATGCGATATGCGATAGCATGAGTTACAATGTTGGTTTGGCTGAGGGGGTCCTCCTTCCCCCCCCCCCCAATTAATAGAAAAACATCTTTCGTTTCGCCATCAAATTTGTATCTGCTATGGGGACCGAACACGTAGTTGATAGATCTATGTTTACAAGACAAACACTCTACCGTTTAGACTACGGAACTGTCATACAAAATAGAGATTTTTTAATATATATATCTTCTGATTATACTTAACAATAAGAGATTTTTAAAATAGACAATTTTACTGTATCCATCGTATTTAGGAATAAATATTAAGTACACAAAAAAAATTAATTTAACTGTTGTTTAAAATATCATGTAAATATATGTCACGCATGCCTGCGTCAGTGAAATACCGATCATACAGGGTGGGAAACAGAAGTACGTTTGTACTGAAGGCCGCGCATGCCTGCGCCAGTGTACCGATCAATATAGAGGAGGGAACTTAACAATAAGAGAGTTTTCACTGTATTTATAAATGCATACAGAAAAAATGAAAAAATACAACTCGCACATAATGATTTTAACCACGCCCACCTACTTACTTCAATGAATGGAAAACACTAGTGTTTCATACTCGTTCCGGCTGAGCTAACATAGGTATTGAAATAACGTCTGTACTAAAAGTGTATTATAGATGGTCTAAATAAATACAAATGCAGTTTTAGCCAAAGCGACAATAAAAGGTTTTATAATTATTCAAAGTTGATAAAAATACAACTCTAACGAAACTCGTGTATTATATACTCCATTACAGTCACGTGGGCGCGCACATGTCTATACCTCTCTCTACAGGTAATAGCAGACGACACAAATTCCTTTGACGTCATAATACAAGGGAACTTAGTAGGTAGAGTGTATTGAGTTGTTGGATTTATCCATAAAAGATTTATCTCCCTTAAATCGTTTCAAGTGTATTCGAATTTTATTTTATGACCATTCTTTTTAGACAGAGTAGTTTTAATTATATTTTCTGCAACAAATCGAATTGAAGCCCTACAAATGTCAAAGTATCTACCGGCCGAATTTATCGACTGAAAGCTTCTCTCCTCGTTGCTTTCTAAATCAAACGATTTGACCCCCCTAGGGCGTTTTGCATGTTTGCCAGTTCCACCTAATTTTGAATTCCGACTTTGTGAGACGGCTTGAAGATTCCCAAGACAATTATCAGTCTTGTTATTATTGATATGATCAATCACAAATCCGTCTTCGATTAATCCGTTATGACATTCAAAAATAATTCTGTGACAGAGATACTTCTTCCTCCCAGCTGTAAACATCAATAATCCCATATTATTCAGAAATCCAACCGATTTTTTTAGTCTGCGGTGCCTGACAACACCATCACGGGAGGCTTCGTAATTAACAAGCACTGGGTGAGGTCTGAAATCTTGGCTCATTTGTATAATAATACTACTTGTCTAATTTATTATTTGCTTTAATTATAAGTCTATCAATGTAGTCTTGAGGGGTTTTGATGATTTTATCAAGGAGGACGGAGTCATTGTTGGGGTCAATGATTCGTTTGTCATAATAGCGTTTTAGTTCCCTGTATCGTTTACCGCCGCAACTGAGACACAACTGCGATTTTCCCCTTACCCCAACCCCACATTGGAGGCATGGAAGTGGACCAAAACTTCCTCGCCGAACGCTTTGTAAATGATGTCAACAGAATTCGCTTCTGCATGATTTGTTACACGGGGTTGTTGATCCAATCATAAGCCACTTGCAGTGATTCATTATACTATATTTTTCTATTTAAATACTTGTTTTAATTATAACATGGAGGAGTTCAAGAGATTATCGAAAATCAAACCTTGGAGAAATACTAAATTCAATCTCGATAGAGTCTCTGATACACCAAAACGTCTAATCGGTGACAGAACTATACTAAGTAAAATCAAGGAGTGTTTTAATGAATTCTACCGAGACGGTGCAGCATACTGTTGGTCGACATTTCGAATTATACACGAGGATGTCAATGTACCTAACATCGATGCTACTATGAACGATGAAAGAGCAGCTGAGATAATTTCACATCTTGACGTAAAATCCAAAGGGGAAATTTGAAGAATTTTATCATGGAAAATCAAAGATGGAAATCCAAAGGATTTCAAACAAAGCAATTCCCAACAGAAGTATTTTTTCAGAATAAAATTCATTATCGTAGTCGAAGGCAAATGGATTATCAAGGATAAATTTGAACCAATCCTCAAGGATAAAAAAAAAACTGTCGTTGTAAGTAGAGATTCCAAACCAGGAATTCTAACTGGAATTGACAAACCATACTACGAAAGATCTTATCCCGTAACAGCAATTGTTTATGGTTTATATCCGTTAAATGATAAACCCGATACCGCAAAACTAGCTCCTATGAAATATTCACCGTTGACTTCGTCAAGGCTCAATTGTGTAGCGACACGGGTAATGGAACACTTCACAAATGCATCCCGAGGAAATAAACTAACTGATCTGCGACGTAGGAAAATAACCGAATGGGAACTGACAGTGAAACAGCACGGTGCAAAGATTTCTGACATAGCTAAATTAGAAACATCATTAAGATTCCCAATATCAGTAATGACGATAACCGGAGAAGTTTTATACGAACCGAAATATAACAAAAATGGAGCTCCAATACAAATTATTGATCATAACGAACACGCGTGGACACCAGCAGTAACAATATTTCCACGAGAACGAATCGTGAGATATATCCCCGAAGAATTTTCCGGAGATGTTTTTTATAATGAGAAATTATTCGATGCTATTCATGCGTTGTGTAAAGATGATCCTGTGTCAGTATGGTTATTTAGAAGTGATGAAGATCCCGAAATAGGATTTGATCAATTTGTAAGACCAAATGGTGAATTATATCGCGTTGAAGAATTAGATAACAAAATGAGAAAAATCGCTAATGATTTTTCACCGGAGAGTTTCCATGAAAAACTACTCATGGATAGTTTTACTATTCCATCAGTGGTAGCTCACTTCACAAGAGAAAAAAACTCATGGCGTCCAACACGAAGTGATTTTCTCGAAGATGTTAAATTGAGTTGCGTCGAATTTAGTCATGGAGGACTGTGGAATACAAAATACTCACGTGACGGTATGATTTCAATTGATATATCCGCGTGTTATCCTGGAAGTTTTCTCGGGTATGGGGAATGCTCTGAGTACTTTAAACGATTTGGACACCCCACACATGAAATGACTCGTGTTGCGATTAATGGGCCATTACCTGATTTTGATTTAACCGGATTCGCTCGTGTGATATCATTTGAACTCGCTACAGGGTTACATCCGTGTAGTTATGTTTGGCTTGGTAGACACCTATCTGAAAAGGCCTGGATGCCAATAGTGCTATTGAGATATATGATCGATTGTGAGATGTTACAATCGTTGATTGTCGGTGAAGCTATTATATCCTATCGAGCTCAGAAAGAAGTTTGGCTACCACAACCCGATCTAGATAGAATAATTAGCGAACAGCGAAAACAATTTCCTGATGTAAAATCGAAGATTTTAAATGAAGAACAAATCATGGATTGGTCTAAGGAGTTATTTGAAATTAAAAAAGAACAAGCAAAAGATTTTGGACGAAGAATAATCGGTAAATTTACCCAGGCTGGAAAATACGACAATGCAAAATACTCTTCGCGGTTGATCATAGACGTCGCTGAATGCGATTTAATTGTAACGGATTTAACGAAACCAGGAAAACTTGTATCTCGTAAAGATGCCTTTCTATCCAATGGTGAGAAATTGGGTACGGTTGTTACCTACTGTGATGGATATAATTCCCAGTACACACATTTGAGAAGTTCTATGCTAGCCTATGCTTGTATTAATCTATTTTCGATGATAAATAGATTTCCTAATAACGCGGTTAGAGTAGCTACTGATTCGATGTATATACACAGTGAATACAAATCAGCTGTAGCGGCATTCACAGATCCCGAGGAAGCGTGGGGACGTTGGCGATTTAAAAAGGAAAAACTACACGAATATTGTGAATCCGCAGACGTTGCCATGGATGATAAATATCTTTGTTGTAACCGTATTGAAATTCAATCAGAATTTTCTAATGCACCACCGGTATCTGCTCCAATATGTAGATACAAGACAGTTTATTTAAACGGTTGAGGTGGGTCGGGAAAGACAACTCGTGCAATCGAATTATATCGTCGGTCAAACATGATTGTGTTAACACCGACTCACAGACTCGCCAGAGAGATGCTACAGCGAGGGGTAAATGCCTGTACTTATCACAGTTTCTTTCGATGGAAAGGCGATGAATGGACCCCTGATCGAATGGGTGATAAATTCATTCCTGAAATCATAATCTGGGATGAAATATGCACGGTATCGTTGAGAGTATTACAAACATTTCTCGAGTGGTTGTTAAACAAAAACACAAAAGTCGTCATGTGCGGTGATCACGGCCAACCACCACCATTTGTCGGTGCATCTCCACATGAATGGCTAAAGGGTTTTGTAGACTACTATGAAGAAATTACTACTGATTATAGATCACTTGATGAACAATTACGCGAGTTCAAAGCAATGATTAGATTACAGCCGGATAAAATCCAATGTGAAATAGCGCGTGAAATAATTTCAGAAACTCCCATTAATGTTTTTTGGGAAACGTGGAGGCCAAATGATTTGATAGTAGCAAGTAGAAAAATAGTCAGAGACACACTTCAGATGAAGTTATTTGAAACGCATAAAAAAAAATTTGCAACACTTCCAGTACCGTTGTGTTATAGGCCTTCGGATACACGAAAGCAGAATATTGAGGTTGATATTCCAGGGAAGAGTGAGAAGCAGATTCTCGTGTTAAATGATATTGTGCTGGTTGATATCAGCGTTGTTGAAGATGCATTGCGTGCTAATAAATCCCCGTGGACGCTAGGATACGCAGCGACGATACATTCTTCACAGGGATTGACTATATCGGATACAATTGTTTGGATGGTAGATAATCGCATCGAATGGTCGAATTTAGTCTATCTTGCAGTATCCAGAGTGAGGAGATTAAATCAACTTCGAAGAGTTGTTTTCGATGATGAAATCATTGGTGACGATGATGACACTACAATGGATGATGCTAGCATCATTAATAAAAAAAACTCTCCGGTTATAAACAACAGGATAAAAAAAATAATAGAGAATTTGATATTGATGCTGAATTAATAATTACGCTGAAACAACAACAGAATAATCACTGCGCGAGTTGCAATTGTATAATGCGTTGGCAGTATTCGGATAAAGATCCTCGCCAATTTACCGTAGACAGAAAGAATAGCAGCATTGGTCATATCAGAGATAACGTTATGCTGACTTGTCTTGAGTGCAACAGACGAAGGGGTGCTAGTTAAGACCATGAGGTGGCAATTGAGTATCGTCAGGAATCACTTGTAATTGTTCGCGTGTAAAACCCCGCTGAGGGGCAGTTGAATCCAGTTTATAGATTGGAGGTCTACCAGTTGATCGTGTTATAGTAGATATCTTGTGTGCAGTAACACTCCAAATAGGATCAGTAGCCCTTTTTCTGCTACCTTCAAGCTCTCCTGGTTCGTATAAATACCTAACAGTGACATTACTACCAAGAATTGGTTCGGAAACGCTAGCGTTTCTAGAAAAATCTTTTTGTGAAATTCCTTGGATGTCCATTTTTGGTATAGACGCTTTCTTAATCGCGTTGACAGGTTTCATGTTAATTGTTCGAGTAATCTCGTTATTGAGCGCGGTAATCACAGCTGGTAATCTCTTAACCCATTCACGGGATCTTTTATCCTGAATAAACTCCTTCGCGTATTGATATCCAAATTACCGCTCAGCAAGAGTCCGATTAAATCGTTCAACGATTGCCTGATCGCGATGTAGCGCAGTATGCCCTCGTCTGATGGTGACATTGTGATGTTTCATCGCTGATAAAACAGCGCCTTGAAATTCCTTGCCAGGATCAACTTGTAACAGATTCGGCCAACGCAGAGGACCCTTTCGATAAATCTTTTCAAATGCAGAAGCTACTTCAGTAGCTGACTTTGTTTTTAGCGGTTCTGCTTGTTTGTATCGACTCGCAACGTCAACTACGGTTAGCGCGTATTTGTAACCGTTGTCATGTGGTAAAAACAATAAATCAGCTTGATGAACTTCATTAGGTCCGGTAACATCAAAATGCGAGATATTAATTTGTTTAGGCGGTGGTAGATAAATCTGCCATAGTGCCTGTTTAGATAACCAATGAGCCACAGTAGTTTTTTTTTCACTTTTGCAGCGCTAGCGAGTTTATTGATTGCAGTGTTACCCCGCCAGTATCCTTTTGGAAAATAATAAATAGATTCCATGTTGTTATTAATTACCGGCACCTAACATCAATTTGCCTTTCATAGCTGATTTTACCAACCATGAAGCTAATTTTTCTTTGAAAGATTTATCAGGAATAGCATTTAACGCGTGAATTAATTTCACATCTGCGAGATGCCTGTGTTGCAGATTGCTGCTTTTATATGCAACATCATGAAGGTGACACGCCTTATCAATGGCGTTTATCGGTTCTTCACCACGTCGAGGTTGATTTTGATCATCAAGTCTGATATCTAATCGTGCTCCGGGGCCACAGTAGCTATATCCTGGAAGGTGCTTTTCTCCGGGGTACTTTGCCCATGGGGTTCCAGGGAGTTTTGCCAATTTGGCTGCGATATCACCTCCTCGTTTTTTTTTAAATCATCAGCAACTTTTAGAAAATCGCCTGCAGATCTCATAGACACAAATCTAAATTTCTTTGTACTACATTGTACGCATTTACCAGAAAGCGCTGATCGGTTATTTTTAGTTGTAATCGTCGTCAAGTCATCTGTGCCAGTACGCGTTTTACATTTCACACAATATAGATCCATAATTTATGTATAGAGATATGGATATAATTGATTTTTCAGCGACTAAAGCAAGAGAACCAGTTAAGCATCATGCAGCGCTACCAAACTCTATCCGGATGATTATAATCGGGCCATCTGGATCCGGCAAGACGCAATTGTTGCTCAATTTAATAATGAGATGGATGAAGTGGGATAAGTTGTATTTAGTTGCTCCTAGCGTAGATGATCAACGATGCTATGAAGTGCTAAAAGATTTTAACGAGAATGCATCAGAGATTAAAGGTGAGAACGTCGTTGATTTTATAACCGATATTGACGAGGCACCTTCCGTGGATGACCTTGATGGAAGCATTAACAATTTAGTCGTATACGACGATGTGATGCTGGATAAACAAACAAACCCAGCTAGGATATTTTCCCGAGGCAGGCATAAAAACACCGACATGATATATGTCACTCAACGCTACTCTCAGATTCCAAAAGTGATCAGAGACAACTGTAATATTCTTGCTGTATTCAACGTCGTTGATACACATACATGTCGAAATATTTGGCAGACATGGTGTTCCGATATGGACTTCAATCAATTTAAAAACTTCTTTAGCGTAGCTCAGTCAAACCCGCATGGATTTGTAACGATAAATCTACATGAACCTGTAACACGATATCGTATCGGACTCGATCAAATATTCGGTTAAAATCATTTATTATTTTTTGTTAACCCAGAACTGAAAGTTCCAGCAGCAGGGAGGGTGAATGACAACGATGTTGGCGTATATAAGGAAATCTTATTTTATCGAATAGACGCCATTTTTTTTTTTGCTATTTGGTAGAAGCCTCAGATCATCGAATCGACGCCTCTATAAGTTTGTAGGGTTCACCCTCTCTGCTGCTAAGATGAACATTGAGGAAGTTGATAAAAGAGGAGAAGAAATAAAAAAATAAGTTACAAGCAGAAACTTAATTAAAATGTGTATGGCATTGTGTATGAAATTGCAAAAATAAGGAGGAAAGAAAGGGGAAGAAATTAAGAAAGTTACAAAAGAGGCAGATATAAAGTGAACTGTACTGCTTAATAGAGTGACTTACATAACTGACATTGTATGTAGATGTTCAGAATGAAAGGTAGATACACAAAAACACATTATTTTGTATAAAGTTTTCCTGGATTAAAAAAAAAATACAAACTCTATACTCATAAGATTTTTATGTAAATGTTATTACATACTATGTTTCAACAATGCAATAAAAAAAAAGAACACACATTAAAAGTAAGATTTGTTTATTCAGCATATTTCATCCACAACCAAACGTGAACTTTATTGCCAGATGAGCTAAAAATGTAAAAGGTGAGGATGTACTTTATAAATATCTGTTCAAGGTACACAATAGACAACTGATGACTGACAATGCACAACCACACCGAAAGCTCACTCTTAAGGAAGCAATCAGATACTGTGAATTCATTTAACTTTGTGGTTTAGTGAAAGATTTTATTTTCATGGATACTTAATTTTGTGTACTGTGTAAAGTCATGGATACTGAATTTTGTGTACTGAGTAAATTCACAGACATATAATTTTTGTACTGGGTAAGGGATCCCATAGTTTTTGCAAAATAAATAGCCATAAGCTGCACACAGAGTTAAAACACGCAAATTAAAACAAAATAGTGTGTCTGAGAATGCAAATGTGTATTTGTCATTAGTGAATAGGACTTATTTTACATAGGAAAATACAGTATATAAGCCACAAAACATTTACCAAATTTGGTGATCCTAGCATAAACCAAGCTAGAGGTAAGAGGCTCATTTGGGTCTGAGATCACTCACATGACTAACAAAATAATTAGGGTACAAAGTTAATGTAAGAGAACTTTTGATTCACATTTTGTAACTAGAGGAAGGAGTGATACAATTAAAGAACAATGTTTCAGTAGTTTTTTGTGAGGTATACAAGGGTTTATATGATATAGTGAATCTCATAGCCCAATGTATATAGGTGTGCACTCACTTTTGTCACAGTTAATATTAAGCATAAGAGGGTCACTACCACTGAAACACACCTCAAAATTTTGAAGATTCTACAAATAAATGACAATTCAAAAAGTAAACAAGAGCCTCTTGGATGAACTGATGCTATACTGGCTGAAAATAATTTTCAGGACATCAACATAAGAGCATTTTTTCTTTTTAACCAATAAGTGTTGAAACCATTGCTGATATTCTTGAGCAATAACAAGATTTTCAAAGTAGTTACTGTGAGAGCCATACTGGGCTTAAAATTATTACCATTTTTATTTTGGACCAGCTAGACATCATCTGAAGTCTTTTGGTGAAAACCCCATGTCAACAAGACCATCCTTTCAGTTTTAGTACCAAGATGGATGTCATATCAGCCATATTGGATATAAGATTGGCACCATTTTCATTTAGAACCAGCAAGATATTGTAAGAAGTCTTTTAGTGAAAACCACATGTTGATATAACTATCCATTTAAGAGAAGCAGCAATAAAAAGATTTTCAAGATGGTCTCTGTGTCAAGTTTTATGTAAATCATCCAAGTAGCTCATAGACAGATGATGGACAACTGGCCAACCCACAAGATCATGTTTTATGACCAGTTTGCTAAAAATCAGAGGCCTTCTAAAAATCATAGAGCAAATATACATGTACATAATTTTAAACAAGATCAATTAATCAACTACATATAATAATTCAATATATTATATAATTCAACCCAACCCAACACCGAGTCTAAATCTTTGTCCAAGTGCCAAAAACCAAGAGTCAACTTTATTTGAATACACTAAATACAAACTCTGCTAAAAATTCATTTGCATATGTACATAGGATCAATATATCGTAAATATAGTAGATATTAGTTGGTCGGAATAATATTTCCTAGTGAAGCTGGCCAGCAAAAGTTTTCATATTGAACCTTCAACACCCACAACCAAGTTTTTTTCCCCTCTCAGAAATGGAAAGGTGTAATGGACGGAGAAAGGAAGATTGTTAGAGCCAGATGTTTGTATCCCGATTTGAATGACAAGGTTTTAAATAGTTTTGCACTGGTTGAATGATCCAAGAAAAAGCGAAAATTTTGTCAGTTGTAATGGGATATAACGACTTTACCGCAAGTAACGGATGATTGCATAAATTTCAAGTCTGACACAATATTAAGTGTTCTGTCCTTAGTGGAGAATCAGTTAATGTTAAGAATGAATTTGTCGAAGATTGGATCAAAAGATTGAATGATATATGCAAGAGATATGACAGCAAGGATATTTTTAATTGTGACAAAAGTTGTTTTTTTTTTACTGTTGCCAACAAGGTCGCAGGTATGAAAAAGGGGATTCATGTAAATGCTATTCACATTTGTCAGCCCCCTCTAGAAAGGCCACCCTCATTTTAAAACCACTTTCCTGCTGCAATAGGAGTGGCCTTATAGTAGGGGGACTACTGTATATATGTACTTGTATGTTTTAATGATCCAATTTTACAAAATGTGTATAATGGAGTCTCCTGTAGGTGTAAATTCTGATTTCTGCCCATACTGAATTGCAAGTCCACTTGACACATTTTGTTCCAGTGTGAAAAAATAGCAAAGTCATGCACTCCGTATCTACCTACATAAGAAAATGGTCAAGAGTTCAGTGTTATGTTTTCCATATGAAAAACGCATTTGTCAGTGACTGACATTCTACTGCCCAAAAAGAATTTCCAGGAATTCAAGTTAAGAACCTTTCAAAATAATTTTAATTGCTGAGTATGGAAGTCATCTCTAATATTCTTCACCAATAACAAGATTTTCAAACTAGCTGTTCAGTTAGGACCAACAAGATATGAAAGGAAGTCTTCTGGTGGAAACCTCAAGATGACATGACTTACTGTTCTTTTGGATTAATGAAGAGATTTTCAAGATGGCTGCCATGATGGCCATATTGGCAAACAGGTTGGCACCATTTACACTTAGGACAAGCAAAACATTGTGTCTTTTGGTGAAATAACAATATCGATATGACTAGACATCTGGAAGTAGCAACAAAATACTCAAGATGACCATTATGGGGGCCATATTGGAAGTCAGATCAGCTAACTTGACATGGTAAAGAAGTTGTTCTGTGAAAAGCCAATGCCAATATGACCCTTCATTCTGGAGAAGTAGCAATAACAAGATTTTCAAGATGGTAACTGAAGCAGCCATATAAGATATATCGGTAGCATTTTCATTCGGGCCCAACTAGATATTACAAGAAGTCATTTAGTTTAAAAAAGAAACATGCCAAGATGACCATCCGTTCAGGAAGATCAGTGACAAGATTTCAAGATAGCCACTACAGTGGCCTTATTGGATGTGCAAGTGACACCATTTTAATTTAGGACCAACTTGTATGTAGGATGAAGGTGTAAAGGATAAAGTTTCATGGCAAACCTGAAGTAGTTTAGGAGGCAGAGCGATAACAAGATTGTGCCAATGAATGGACTGATGACATACCATCCCATAAGTATATGGAGAAACAGTGGAGATCCATATTTCAAATAGCGATCTGTGCTAAGGGCATGTTCAAGGTACACTGGAACCGAAGATCAACTATGTCTGGTTTTCAAAGTCATTTACAAAAGTATAGACATTAAAGTTTTCATATCTGCACCATAATTGGATTTATATGTACCCAAAATTAACAGAAATGTATCAAAAACTGCAAGACAAGTAACATGCACAAAAATCAGTCATTGTAAGAAGAAAAATTGCAATAATTTAACAACAAATATTGCAGGAGAGTAGTAATTTGGTGAAATGTGCATCTTCAAATTATTATTCATGGAAATGAACTGAAAATTTTGACAGTAGTTGTATTCACAAGATTTAATCATGCAATACATCAAGCTGCAAGAAAAGACAGTAATTCAAGCAACTATTGCTGGAATAAAGTAATTTGTTGACATGTGCATCTTCAGATGATGACAATAATATGTATCCAGTTTCACAGCGATCCATCAGAAACTAGACTATTTGTATTTACAAGATTAAGACGTACACTGTATTGAGATAAAGTAATAAAAATGGCACTAACTGGAGAGCCAAGTTTTTTGTTTATATGCACATGTTGAGTTGA